>JAWNNP010001075.1:0-407456 GCA_035044805.1 Leucophenga maculata
CAGAGGATCTTACGATTTAAAAATTGAAGCCACGCACAATTTGATTGCTTGCCGGTGGTATGACAATAAAAGCGTCCAACTTATATCCAATTATATTGGAGACCAACCAGTCGGTCAATGCACTCGATGGTGCCATAAGGAGAGAAAGAACATAGAAATTACACGACCAGCTATTGTAGAATGCTACAATAAGCACATGGGTGGCGTTGATTTATCGGACATGTGGTTGGAACTGTATAAAATTAATCATCGTCCCAATAAATGATATATGCGTATTGTGCTTTGGTGCATGAATTTGGCAGTGGTCAATAACTGGCTATTGTACCGCAGAGACTTGAATGAACAATCACATGTCGGTTATCAACTTTCAACTAGACATTGCCAATGAATTACTTCAATCCAACAAAGAAGCTCCTTTACGAAAAAGAGGCCATCCATCAACTCTTTCAATTCACCTTGAATCAAGTGACTCGTCATCTTCTCCAGCTTCAGCTTCACCAGCTCCATCTGAATCTTCAACACCAAAATCTAGACGGGTGTATGCTCAGCCACCTTCAAAAAATTTAAGATACGATCGAACTGATCATTGGATTGAATGGGGCTCAAAAGGGAGATGCAGACTGTGCAAGACAGGATATCCTCGCTCAAAATGTTCAAAATGCGATATACACCTTTGCTCCAATCAGCAAAAAAATGGTTTTGTGTCTTATCACACATAAATCTTTGCTACTATCTTTAACTATTATTCATAATAATAATATTATAATGTGTCTTCATTTAGTCTTATGTAAAAAGTAAACCGGATTATGAACTGAATATAAATATCGTAAGTCAAATATAATTTGTTAAAACACATAAACATTATTTAATTGAAGTGTATTACTTTAAATAAACGTTTAAAACATTAAACAGATACTTTAAACATACAAATTTTCATCACAAATCATTTATATGTACATCATAAAAAAATATACCATTTAGGACCAATGTTGCCTATAGGCAACATTTCGGTGGGGACGAACCAGGATTCGTAGAATCACCACACTAGTGTCAGTTAATCTTTTTTGGCCATATTAAAGAAAAATTGGTGATTTCTAAAAATATCAGAATTTAAATCTTTAATATCGAAAATGCTCTTTGGACTTATATCCCATTTTAAATAAGATTGATTTATTCTTTTACCGCTTATAACACTTAAAACTTTTCCATCAATAAATTTCATATTTCTTATAACCAATTTTCACGACAGACTTAAACGTTTATTCTACACACCGTGAAATTTTGTTTATTTTTTCTCTGTTGAAACATAAAAAATGGAATTGATAATGGGAAAGCAAATAAAGTTGTCTGAACTTTCATTTTACCATCTTTAAAATATTAGAAAAATCATTCAACTCAAATAAAAAGAAGCACAGCACCGTCAAAAAGTGATTCTGGATTACCTACTACAGTTTAAGAAAATTTATTTTTAAAGATAAGTAAACAATCGATTCATCCAAACAATCCAAAGAAATCAAGAAAGGAATATGGTGAGTGTTTAATTTTCAACCAGATTCATCATTAACGGCCAGTTTCTTAATGTTGTTACCCATTTTTAAGCTTAGCTTGTTTTGTGTAAATATATAAAAAATAATAAAATCAAATTATTTTTAAACTGTGACCAAACAAATTAAAAATTGTGAAAATCTGATAATTTTTTCGATAAAAGTGATTGATTAAATTCTTAACCGATAGAAGAGCTTCGTTAGACGCTAATCGAATACTAAGAAAAGTAAATTAAATTGAGCTAAACGAATGAATGAATGTTTTTGAATGAACAAGCTGAAAGATCTGCGCCGTTTTTCTCTCAGTCGACAATGAAAGCAATCGCTTGACAATTTTGAGAAAATGATAAAATTGCTTAAATTGTGCTATGTACTCATGCACCATCTATACTCCAGAGTTATCGATTGTTAATATTTTTTTTTTATTTCTAAAACTGTATAAATAGTTCGGTGGAATAAGAATTGGTTCGAATGAGGAGGTCACTTCGGCACCACAACTACTATGGAAATTAAATTTTGAATATTTAGTCTCCTATACCCTCTCAGCTCGTTAGTGTTTATTGATCGTGACGAACCCTCTAAGAGGTAGTACCCATAATAGTCTGCCCTCCTTTTCTTTGTTTTTGCACGAAAACATTATTTTTATTATTTTGGCTCAAAGCACCAAATTTTGTGTTTTTGGTACATATCGGACCACTGGAAAAGGTAGCCGCCTTACACGTTTATCTCTCTTCCTGGGGTTTTGTATAAAATCCTTTAGTTGAGGTACAGTTTATCATAAAACGACACATTTTGTGTATCTCATATACAGTTTAAATTCAATGGGTGTGCAGGATATCTCAAAGTCGAGCACATCCGACTGCAGCGTTATTTCTTGTTTCTTTTTTAAACTTATTTACTAAATTTTTTCTATTGAAAACAACTTAAATTAAATTTAAATCAAAAATTACTAAGCAATTTAGTCTAGACAGGCTAGGGTTGATTAGGAAAGAAATCAGAAGTATTTTATATTACATTTCATAGAGGTTTGTCAGTACACTTGTGACGAGTTGAATGTTAAAATATTCTGTCGGCTAGCTCGACAGGATGCATTCTCATTATCCGTCTCGTCATACTGAATCCTTACGCCGCTTAAATAGTTGGAGAATATATTATTGGATTACATCGGTACCATTGTAGGCACAAATGACGCTTGAGAGACTTCTATATGAATAGTCAGCTTTCATGTATCATAATGGCATTGCCTGTGTCACTGTTGACTTCGCTGCATCCATAAATACGGGGAAAGTCCTGTCAGACCTATTAGACCTGTGCACTAACAAGAACAACTGAGGCGGCAGCAGACCCTTAAGTTCATAAAGAAGATCATCATGCCACACTATGTGAAAGGCCTTTGTTATATCAAGATAAGCCGCCACAACGTACTCCTTGACTTTATAGCTGTCAAGAATGAAGTTCACCATTTTATTCAACTCTTGGACGGCAAAGTCTTCTGAAATATTGTCATGCCCATCATCGGCTTTTATGCTTTTATGCTCCTTAATTGTGTCTATGGGTATACGAATGAAAACAAATCTCATATATACATGAACGATTATTAAAGTTGAGCTAATTTACCGACTCATGTATTTATGACTAACGTACAGCCAAATCCGCGGATTTCTAGGCAGTAGATCACTTTTATTGAATAAGAAGAATGCAATATAGTGAAAGAAGCATCGCAGACCCGAAAAAGTACATGAAGTTGTAATAGATACCACGAGAATAGTCGATCTAGGTATGTCCCTCCATTCCTATGTCTATTTGAATGTATTTCCCAGTGAAAAACAAGTAAATTACAGTCGGGTGTAACCGACTGTAAGAGGCCCTGTACCAGTACAAGTTGGCTAACAAACATATTAAATGTTTCCCTAGCTTATGGCCAAGCATCATAACCAAGAAAAGTATTTTGCTCCTCCTACTTATCACTCCACGAATAAGTGCCTTAAAAAACATTTTATATGTTTGCAAAGAAAAGGGAGGACAGAAGTATCATAGGTCTTTCAAATTCAATTGCTTATAAAATCATCATTTATATCCGATTTTGATGAAATTTGTTACTTAGAGGGACGATATTTCTATACTGGCATATTTAATTTTTTATGTCCGATGAAATTGTTATCCTTGTGGTGGATTTTATGGGGAAGGAGGGGTAGGGTCAAAATTTAAAAAAAAAAACTCGTAAAATTCCGACGAAATCCTAGTCGAATGCAAAAAGAAGGAAGTCTCTATCATCTCCTGACCATAATGGGGGTAACTTTGTGGGGTTTCTACCTGTTACACACATTTGCCACCAATAGGCTCTTGTACCTTCGGTACAGGGCCTAAATATCTGAAAAATGATCCAGTAAGATGACTAATTATTCCATAATGGGTTATATCGTTTGCAACATTTTTTTTTCTATACATTAAATACAGATGTCAATAAACTTGTTGGCCCAGTTACTATTTTAAGGTTGATTTGGGATCAGACAATGTATGGACCTCTGCAAAAAATAAGAGAGGTAGCGACTTTAAAGTAATTTCACATTAGAAACTATAAACTGCTTCAGGCAGATGGATGATTATTGGTACTTATTAAAATGATAAAGGGAGAAATAATTTTAAATGGAACATTATGTGTTAACACAACTCCAAAGTAAAAACGCCTAAATTAATTAATTACCACTGCAGATGGCTGATAATTGGCAAAATATAGAAGAAGTGGATTGCTGATGATGGAAAGGATAGTTACTAAAAAATGAGTGCGCTTGGTCCACATATAGCAATGAGACCGTTGCGTGATTGAAAGATGTCGATATTAAAGAACCGTTTTGTTTGGGAGTTACCGTTTCGTGATGAGCTTATGAAATTATCTCAATATCCGAAGCAATGGAGGATAGGGAAAACTAAAAGAAGTTTCATTTTAGAAATCCTTTTTAAGCCATCTTGCGGTGGTCTCATAGTCAACAAGGCAGGATGTGATGAGAGGAGAAACCTCGCCCAATCGATAAACATAATTCGTCATATATTTCCAGCCACATGAGGTACTGTGATGAATTTTAGTATACATGTTAATGGCATCGGGAGAAGTAATCATGTTAAGTTTGGAGAAAATCGGATGGTCAAAAATCGGATCGGTCAAAATCGGAATATATGTACTTCAAACAGATCAGTTGTTTGCCTATAGCAAGTATTTTGTGTTTTTAAAAAGTTTTGTACCAACATGACTTGTCACAAAAAAGTGTACGTCACAAGTGAGAGTAGTAGCGTGTGTGAGTACTCTGCATGTATTCTTATAATTCTGAACCTGTTTCTTGACTTTGGTAAGCATTCATTTCGAGTATTTGTAATCTGCTGCATTAGTATTTCCAAGTACTCACGGTTACAGCATACTTAATATATTTAGGATGTCTTTAAAACCGCCAATCGAGCTTAATTGCCAGCACTTAATGTGACTAAAACAATTGAAACGCGCTTTCATAAATAACATACTTAAGTCGCATTATATAAGTGCAAATAAGCAGTCGGCCTAATTAACAATTAACAGCTCAAATTACTTGTAAACAAAGCCTTAAATTCTGTCTGGTTTTCCAGGCACACAAATATCAAATAAGACAATATTTACCCAAACCAAACCGAACCCAAGCCAAAACCAGCAGCTATTTAATTGGCCCTCGAGTGCTTCTCATGGAGCGCAGCAAATTGATATGCATCATTTGATTAATGGGCTTGCAGTCGTTGAAGTAGTGAAGTATTTCTGATGGAAACTCATTAAAAACAAAAACACATTAAACCGATTTGTGAAGTAAACCGAAAACAAACAAACAGACTCGCAGCGCAAACCGCGGATTTGGTTCGTGCGCAAATGAAACTCAAAACGCGAAAGCGGCTTAAAATTCGTTGTGTTCGAATGGCTTTAAATTGTTTTCTTTATTATTGTCCAAAATTAATATTATTTAATGATAATTTTTTAGGGCAAGCCAGCCCAAAGCTGTAAAAAAAATTACTACAGAGAAATTTTAAATGGCAATCAGAGGCTTTAATGCGATTACGGTGCCCGCTTCGCATTAAAGCGTTTCATTGGAGTCAATCGTTTTTGTGGTTGCTTTTCAATTTTTATATTTAAATGCTTTCCATAAATTTCCTTTTTTTATTTTTCGGGTTTCATCTATTGTTAGCAGCTAATTTTTTATCTTTTCAGCAATTCGTCATGTGGCGGAGGCCACCGCCTGCGAAAAAAGAAATAAAGAAGTTTTTTAATTACTTTAATAATTTGTTGAATTGCGATTTGAAGCTTTAAGCAGTTGAAAGTTCCAGCAGCACGTGCTGCTCCATTCGTCCCAAATTTAATATTTCTTTTAAAATTAAAAAAATATTATTTTAGCCCAAATGCCGAATGTCGGCTACCCATTTTAAAATGTTTGTCTTACTTCAGACAGATTCTCAACTCAAAGTGCTGCTCTTCGCTGCATGGCACTTAAAAAGCAATCAACTCACCCGCACAGTCGTTAATGATGAAATGTATAAATTTTGTGAAATTTAGACGCCTGTGGAACCTGCACAACAAGAAAACTTCGCCAGTCGGGAAAGTGCGAAAGAAATCAAACTGAAAGCTGAAAGCGTGCTGAGAAATTTAATTAGAAATTAATTTTGACATTAATGCGCCAACGTTCGCTTCAAAATGCTTTCGAAGCCCAACAATATGACGAAATACTTGACGGCTGGTCCATCAATCAATCAAACAAACAATCTTGCATGCAGTCAATCGCTCATTTTAGTGTGAAATCCCTTGTATCGTGCGTCAACAGCGAGCGAATCCATTAATAACAAGCATAATTTTCACATTTTATAAATATTAATTGTAGGTAAGCTCTTTTTAAAAGTGGCTGTCCGTCCGTCTGTCCATCAGCTTTGAAGAAGATTTTACTTAAGGTTGCCAAGTGTATCCGAAATCTAACTGCTGAGAAAATTAAACGCCAACGCCTTGTCTGCATCAGATACGAAAAGCGTAGATGATTTCGTAAAATGTGTCTGGCTACATTTAATTGAATAATCAAAGACAATTCATCGCTTTTTATAATTAAAGTGAAACGGTCAAATGTTTACATCAAAGCCACACTTAAATGGTTTCGCCCATTTTGAAGCAGCGATTGTTAAACATTTCGAGATCTGTGTTAACACAATATTTAACCGGATACATTTAACCGGAGTATAGCCGCAAGCAAAAAGCTATCAATAGAGCAGAAAGTATAGAAATTAAATAATGTATTGTAGTTATATATATATTTTTTTTATAAAATAGTTATAAGTTATACACTTTACACAATATCAATGGGTATATTAGTTTAACAAGCAGCTCGAATATTTATTTTGTCTGTTCAGTAATAATTACGAAACAATTCTCAGACAACATTTCATAAATTTTTGTTCTAACAGAAATTTATATAAATTTTATACATTATGATATAGGAAGTCATCCAGACAGACTCAGACTCAGAGTCACGGCTGGCACTATTAATTTGTAGGATTATCGATGCGAACTATGTTGTGGTTTTTCCAGCTAAAAACGACAACGAATTTGATGTATTTACGTCAAACCTAATGAAACATGCTATAAAGGACCAAATCGGACAAGTAAAAAAGGTATCCTATAGACATGTCTAGAAACCAGATTTCCGTATGAACAAAGAGTAATTGGAGACAATAATTTAGAGACATCAAATTTGAATATTTGGTCTCTAAAATTATCTTTTCAAATAACTAGTATTAACGTACAAACGCTTATCTAAGGGACAGTAACCATTAAAACCTGTACCTCTTTAGTGAGTTTTTGAATCATTATTTTAGCTAAAAATTACAAGTTTTGGTGCATCTTACTTCAATTCTAGTAAAATATTCCAATATTCCACTAGAAGAACAACCCCCATAATATGTTTCCCCTTTATAAGTTTGGGTAAGAAAAACATTTAATTGGGACTTAGTTTGGATTGAAACATTTAATTTGGTATATCGTATACTAATCCCAGAAATATATCCCACATTTAAAAAATTTTGGCCTAAAATAAAAACAGTTTTCTAAAACATCCATTGTTTTTAAAATCGAAGGATATATCTCTGAGTTATGTCCTCTGCCATTAAGGCATTGAACTGTGACCCCCTGTGACTAGACAACCAGTCTGGTTTCTGCAATGTATCACTTCAGAAATAATACCTCATATGGAAAATTCAAAATTGAGCAATAAGTTAAGTTGTTTTTCCAAGTTAGGGAACCAATTGAATCTTTCCATGTTATTTCAATCTTTCCATGTTATTTCAGATTAATTAGCTTAAGAGATATAGCATTAGAATACAAGTCTTGAAAATATATGGTACATTAACAGAAGAAAATTTATAGTAGACTAATTTCCGGTGTGCATTGAAACGCCCTCCATTGTTTTTCTCTCATATTGGATCTAGGCACTCTCATTTTAAGGCCCTGTACCGAAGGTTTTGTGCAAATGTATGTAACAGATAGAAATAATGGTCGGAGACCCCCAAAGTTACCCCCATTATGGGCAGGAGTGATAGAGTAGTCGATATAGCCATATCCATCTGACCGAATGTCCATCTGTCTGTCCGTATGAACGAAAGGATCTCGGAAACGGTAATAGATAGAGACTTCGCGCTTTTTGCATTCGACTAGGTCTTTGCCGGAATTTTACAAGTTTATTTTAAAATTTCGACCCTCCCCCCTTCCCCATAAAATCTAACTTTAGGGTAAAAACTTCTTCGTTACACAAAGAATTATGCCAGTAGAGAGATAACGTCTCTCTAAGCCGAAATCCAAAAAGTTCTTTTTCGTACAGTGAGAAGTGAGAGGAGCAAAATACTTTTCGTTTGTACCATTTTCTTTTTTTTGTGCTAGTACAGGGCCTCTTACAGTCTGTTATGCCTGACTGTAATTTTCTTGTTTTTTATGTGTCGTTTATATAAGTATTAGATCTCTATTTACTTCCAGTAGTTGTAATCTATATATAAAAATAAAATCGAGTGCATGTTTATAATGTCAAAGTAATAGCATTTTAATATGTGTCCAGAAAAACAATTTGAAAAATTTTGGAATGTCTGTTTGGATGTTTGTTCCGGTTAAAATCCGAAAAGGCTGAACCGATTTTGACGGGACTTTCACTGTCTGATGTTATTAAGAATAACCTATGCTACATCTATTTCAAATTTAGTTAAAATCGGCAGAGATGATTCATCACGTCCGATATAGATAAAATTCTTCATATCTTACATTGATATTTGGTATATGTGTAAATGGGATCAGGTGAGATCCATTGGAGCATTAAGGATGGTTTGGCTGACATGCTCAGAAACATAGACACAAAATTTATTTTGACAATACTTTCTGTTGGGCGCAAAATTGGCTTTTCTTTCTTATACTCATAGAGAAAGAACACCGCAATTTTTCCACATGACCTTACTTCTTACATCTACGAGAAATATTTGCTGATATACTATTTTTATTTTTTTTTTTCTAGTTTGTATTCTTCATTGAGAAATATCTTGCCAACTTTCATGGAGCATGCCAACAACATTGTTTTTGAGAATCTTTTTGCCGGTAGACATAATAATTTTGCATATATTTATTTATTTCTCTATTAATTTTAATGGCAAAGACAGAACTAATATCAAATCAAATATATCTTGTGTAGAATAAAAAAATTTACAAATACTCAAAACTGAGGGGAATGTTATGTGGGGTTTCACTTCATAGCGGGATGGTCACGCTTAAAAGATTTTATTTGAAGAGGGATTAGGGTAGTCTTACTATTCAAACTTGAAAGCTATACTCGTTTGATATTCAAGATCTCTTTGTTCAAACAGTTGGTCTGAAGCACATATAATTTGTGTTCAATGGAAGCACTTAAAAAATTAAAGTTACTTTTAGACTTATTTTTATGATAGCTGGTCCAGTGGAAACAAAGATATCACGCTGAAAATGCTAGAAAGATTATGACACTGGTCGAAAAATGAAAAACGAATATATAAGGTTCTGATTTAAACTGGAAAGAACTTTTACAGAAACGTTTCATTTGATGATAGAAGTTTATGGTGAGCATTGTTTGTTCAGTCCTAGAGTGTGTGAGTAGCTAAAGTGGAACATGAGAGGTAAAGAAAGTCTTTATTGCGATACATGAAAATGAAAAGAAAAATTGCTTCTTTAATCAAGTAATAGTACAAAAACTTTAATTATTCCTCGTTTCTATTAATGAGACATGGTGTGTTCTCGAAACGAAGCACACAGTGCGGAATGGAAGTGCCCAACCAATTCAAATTCCATCTGTTTGTTCATTTATTTACTCAACCGATGCAATAAAAACACCGTCGTTTCCAGAATGAAAATTTTATTTACTATTCAAGTAGATGTTTAAATTTAATATTATATTGGGCACACAATTTACTTGAATTTTTGAATAG
Source organism: Leucophenga maculata (assembly GCA_035044805.1). Taxonomy (NCBI): domain Eukaryota; kingdom Metazoa; phylum Arthropoda; class Insecta; order Diptera; family Drosophilidae; genus Leucophenga; species Leucophenga maculata. The sequence continues at coordinate 10,029 of JAWNNP010001075.1, forward strand.
CAGAAGAAATCTTATTTTATTTAATATTTTTCACTGGATAATTGCTTAATAACGAGACAAATAATTGCTCTCTTATTGGAAGAATTATTTTTTTTTATCAAGAATGAAGATTTATAGTCTAATCTTACAATTATTTGATGGTGGTATTTTCTGAAACCATTTGCCGTATGGTTGGCGTACGATTTTATAAGAAATAGTTCGAAAGTTCAAATGTACTCTCAATTATTATCACTTGTCTAAGTCAAACTGCTATTCTTTTCCTGAGACTACCTGGCTTGCTGCCACTTTCGACCATTTTCTCTTCAGTGGTTATTTATTACTATTGGTAAGTAATGCGGCCTCCGCCAGAGCTATTTGCTGCGATGTGCTAAAGAACATAATAAAGTACTTCATCACTTTGTGTTAGTCCCTTTCAAAACCCACATTTCACATAAATCCCGAGTTAACACTTTCCTTTTATGGGTAATGCTAGCTATTAATCGATTTGAAACTATGTGTGAAGGGTATTCATGCTTAGGTTCAATTATTTCTTATTTACAATTTGTTGCTTACAATTTTTATGTTCGATATACAATAAAATAAGTTCGAAGCTAAAAATATTTTGCACAGATTGCAGGTGCCTAATTTGATATTTGTTTTTATTTATATTTTTTATTTTTGATTTTTATTTTTGTTTTGCCTCTGGGTTAAACGCGGCGTATGACTAACGTCAGCCAAATAATGGTCAATCGAGCCAACCCACTAACCAAAAAATAAAATAAAATAAAATAAATAGAAAACCGCAAACGACCGCTGATTGTATCTGCTTAATTGTTGCTTATACAATTCGCAAAGTTTTCACGCTGATTTCTGCCTTCCTTGTGCCCGTTGCCGTTCCACCCGCAACTTCACTGTACAATTTTTGGGTAATTCGAGTCGTTCAAATGCGTTAAGCAGATATTTTTCAACACTTTGGCGTACCGCTTGAGCATGATCATGGCTTTTTTTTTTTTTATTTTGTTTGGATGAAGACGACTGACTACCTGAAGTTACGAGCATGTACAACCGCCTCAAATTCATGGCATGATGCTGCACTAAAAGCTGCTAGTAACTTTTTAATCGCCGTACAATGTTTCTTCTTCTTTTTTTTGGTTTGTTATTGTGGGATATTTTTTCGCTTTTTTATGTGGCGTCTGCTTTGCATTTCGGTTATTAAACAGTAGACAGGTCTGCGCCTGCCAGCTGCCTCATCTTCGTCGTCATCGTCCCAACGTATCTTTTTATCTGCAGGTCAATTTGAGGTGAAGATAACTTTTGCTTTGATGTAACATGCACATTTGATGTCATGCAATGTAGCCGCCGTTGACGTCGCAGTTGCTCTGGCAGCTTCCTGCATGACAACATGGATACAACATGAAGTACATACTCAGTTTTATTTTCTTTTTTCGGCTACCTTTTGGCGTTGCCAGCTTAAAATAATTCATGCATGGAGTTACATTCTGTTGTAGAAGATGCGTTCGAAAAAGTTTTTTATATAAATTCAATTAAAGAATTCCTTCATTGATCTAAACCGACTTTTAGATGAAGACAGTTGAAAGGCAAAACTTTTTGTATAGCTCTAGCAATTTAAGTTGATTAAAAAAGGCTTAAACCAATAAATATGGCATATATTCTCTTCTAATCGAGCTACACTTTTCGATTTTCTGCCAAAAAATTTTATTTGGGACCACTGGCATGTTACGATTAATAGCTGACCGGACATGCGCTGCTTTCCAACCTCGTCACAACACAGCACAGCCTATATTTCAGTGGTCTTATTTTCTATGTTCAAATTGCACTGATAATAAGAAATATGTTAACCTAAATCCAACGACATACAACGGTTCAAAAAACTCATTTACGAATATCGTTATTTAGGTATTACAGCCATAACCTGCCATAACCTGTAGCAGTACAGGTCTCCTAACAAACACATTAAATGTTTCCCTAGCTTATGACCATGCAGTGCAAAAATAAAAAATAGGAAAAAAATAAGAAAGATGGTACAGACGAGAAGTATTTTGCTCGACTCACTTCTCACTGTATGAAAAAGAAAAGGGAGGACGGAAGCATCATAGGTCGTAAAAATTCAATTGCTTATAAAATCGTCATTTATTATCAGATTTTAATGAAATTTTTGGATTTCGGCTTAGAGAGACTTTATCTCTGTACTGGCATTCTTATTTGATTTAATTTTTGTGACAAAGAAATTTTTACCCTTGAGATTTATTTTATGGGGAAGGGGTTGGAGGGTCAAAACATTGAAATAAACTTGTCGAATTCCGGCGAAGTTCTAGTCGAATGCAAAACGGACGGACGGACGTGGCTATATCGACTTCTCTACCTCTTCTAACCATAATGGCGGTAACTTTGGGGGGTCTCCGGCCATTATTTCTACCTGTTATATACATTTTCGAAATATTCAAAATATCTGAAGATTCTATTCTGACAGACAGACAGACATACAGACGATTATAACGACATATATGGATATATGGTTTTTTGTTTTGCATTTTAAAACTTGAATTAATTATATTAGTTTTGCAGCGAAGTTTGTAGTATCCAAATGGAGGGCTTAAAGTACCCAAGAAGTATATTTATTTTTGATTAGTTATAGATACGATTCGTATCTGTTTGTGAGTGACTTCGTTTGCAACAGTTTTCATCCAATCATACCAAAAATCGATATTTTTCCATTTAGAACGATATAATGAGTAAAACGATGCTGCTTATGAATAATAAGATTTCTCGAGGCCTTCAGAATATTCATTATCCAGCAATGATATCCTTATAAGGTTTAAATCTCTCACCACCAAACTAAGTTTGTAAATATAAAATAGTTACAGGTTGTCTAATCTAAATAACATAATTCATGGCAAATTATTGTTTCGCCAAAAATTTGAAATTGTCAGACGTACAAGATTCGTATTAGCTTAATATTATAGGTCGCTGATAGCTAATACGATATTCCCAAAATGTGGATAGTTTTTGTAGAAAGTCTTTCGAGTTTCTTTAAAACTAGTTTTTTTTTAGTTTTTGAGGTCTAAATACTAGGTTTGAAATTTCAAAACATAAAATGGCGGATCTATTATGGTGCATTCATTGAAGAAAAGGTTGATATATCTCGTCATGACATCATACAAATTGTTTAGTAATAACCCTTGAGGTTACATGACAATAAAATAAATTTAGAATTGATGCTTTATATACGTAGTGCAATGAGGTTACATATAATAATTCGAATATCATCTACTAATATTGCGACGGTTTATTTTTCCTTTGTCAACTTACATAATTCTCATTCAATAACTCTAGTGAAGTCTATAGAAATCTTTATTATGTTGCATTTTTGTTGCTCAAAAAGAAATCTTAGGAAATTATTGAAGAAATTCAATATAAAATCTTTTTTGTATATGTTGTGGAATGATTTTTGTATAATGCAGAGAAAGAAACATTTATATCAATATGTATCAGAAATACATGTCTATATGTACAGAGAGTGAATGTTAGAAATCTGAAGTAAACTCCAACGTTGCTGAGGCACTGGCACACGAGTTGAATTTAATCTTTAGTTAATCTATTTATCAAGCGTCGTTGAGAAACGAATTAAAGAATTTTAAAAACACTTCTTAAAAATTTTTCGTACAATTATACTTGAGATAACAAAACAATGTGGTGAAAATTTAAAACACTGCAGGATTTTATTCTGTAGGGAATGAATTATAAAGCTGTTGATGCTATATTAACGATGGTGCAGGAGGTGCAGTCGTTTAGGGTCTCTCTCGTCTTTGAATCTTAAGCGAAGTCAAGCGTAAATACTTTCTAATTTATTTTTATTCCTTGAGGTGATGTGTCTTTATTTCAATACCATCTTCATACGTCGAATTTAAGTGCTTCCATTTCTACATTCATCACCACTCATCGAAATGAAGTGCGTCTAATTTTACATTTATCTTCATTGAATTGTGTGCCCCAATTCTACATTCATCTCCAAGCATAGAGTTAAACTGCCTCCACTTTCACATGCATCTCTTATTTCAATCGCTTGTCTCCATGGACTGGCTCAGTGTCGTATGACACAAAGATTTAAATAAAAACGTGTAAATAATCGATGAATTGCTTATAATATAAAATTTCAATTTTCGCATACTTTTTAAACAGAGTGTTCAAGCACATATATGTACATATGTACTAAATATGCAGATTTTCGCGGCTTAACAAGGTTCATGCCCTCTTTTTTTTTTGATGACAGCGTCGTCAATAAAGCAAGTATCTCTCTTTCATTTGCTTCATTTTAAGCTGTCAAAATGTTATGATTCGATTCTTGTCAAAAGCATCTTTACGAGTAGCGCGTTGTCGCCGGCAAAAAGAAAAATAAAAAAATATTCATTGTTCCAACTTCAGCTGCGCATATGTGCAATAAAATAATAGGCGAGCTTAAACGACTGCATATGCGCTATACACAGCGGCTGTGTATCTCAATGTGTATCGCAATAGGTTTGCTCGTTTTAATGCAACTTAAGCGCGCCTCGCAAACAAAAATAATGGCATCGTTAAGCATTTGTTAATGGTTCTCGTGGTTGACATGGCTGTATGGCTGCAGTGTTAATAGCCACAGCAACAACAATAAAAACAACAATGGCAGCACTAAAAAAATTAAACAAGAACATTTGCAGTCACATCAAAAAAAATAATAACAGATTCGGCAGTAGCACAACAGAGCAGACCAGACCAGACCAAACCAGACCAGACACGGTTGACAATGACATTTGACGATTGCTATGCATACCCAAAAACAAAATATCACAAGTAACAAATGTATTTTCATTGATTTTATTATTGAAATTCATACTGTCTGTCAAATTATTCGACATGAATTGGGCACAAATATATTCAATATTTCAATAGCAAAAAATAACACAGCACGAAAGATATTTTATCCCATTCATCGTTTGCCGATTCATGTATGCAAATTTGAGTGTTTGGCTATCGCAGACAAAATGTATTATTAAAATGCGACATATTGAAAATATATGCAGATATACATATATAGTATGTTATATATGCCAACAAATTTAATTTGTTCAATTCAATATTTGTTGTATTTATTGGCCTCTGGGTAGCGCTTTGTGCACTGAATGTGAAAATTGTTTCGAGCGAAGCATGAATGCGTTTGTGGCAAAAGGCCTAATTCGAGTGTGTGTTAAAAAATTTGGAAGGGGTGAATTGCAACAGGGTTTCAATTTGATTTAAGCATTCATATACAATTTGGTTTTGTCGCTCAACAATTTATTCCCTTTTGCAGAACGCATTTTTAGTTCGAATTGAAATGCGTTTCTATCGAAACATAACTCTTAGAATAAAATGTTGTAGTAAATAATTGTTTGGCATTTTTCTGACTAAAATAATGTCACTGTTTGGTTTAAATATAAAAAAAAAAGTTCGCATTCTATTCAAAATTTCATGAAATTTAGAATTAAATTTTAACAGCAATACGAAAAAAAATTTTATTTTATATCGAATTAAATAAATATGAAACGAAATATTTTGCTAGTTCAAGCCAACTCAAGTTGGGCGTATATTTGTTTTTATGTAACAGCCAGAAGGAGGCGAGGTGAACTAACAAAGTATACATAATACAAACTTGATTAAAAGTCGAGTTAATATAGACGTGTCCGTCTGTCTGGCTATACGTATGAATAATGATAACTTAGAGACTATAAGGGATATTTAGATTCCACTATTCCTTCTTCAGATAAATTGTATTTAATTATTTTAAATGCAGGTCCTAACCCTAACCCTTATTGTTGCAAATTTATCTACAATAGAAGCACAAAGTTTGGTCTTTCAATAATTAAACAGTATAAAATTGGCTATTTAAGTCCAGATCGAACCACTAGAAGGAGTAGCCTCCATTTAAAAAACCTTTTGCTATTATTGATAGTACCGTTAGAAACGCCGAATTTTATGTATTTCGCGTAAAATTCAATTCTAGTAATATTTCCTATTAAAGTCCAAATCTGACCACAGCTGAAGTGAAGCAAATATGTTAAAAATCAGCTACCACTCATTCCTCATCTTATTGACCTATTTGTCTTCTTGATGCAGCGAAAAAAAATGCTTGAAAAAGTTCTGCAATAGACTGGAAGTAACTGTACGACAGTCTGGTGGTCTATCCAGGTTTCAGTTTGGAATCAGAAGTATAAAGTCAATATTGGATGGTAATTTAGAGACAAAACACTGTCGGCTGCGACCGAGGGCCCCCGTGGAACGGTGTTACAAAGATGTTTTTAATACTGATAATTGAAGCACGATCCTAGACGCTATTAGTTTACTCCGAGTACCCAACCATCTGGTTAGTATTATTGAGAGCTGCTTCCATAATAAAGTACTTGTGTGTAACTCTGATACCCATGGATGTATAATACAACCAACGCTGAGGTTTATTTTGAGCTAAGGCCTTACTCAAATTGGACTTCCCTAGTGGAGTTAAAATAATAAGCTTCACAGAGGGCATCTTTAATGTAATAGTCAAGACTATGCAAGAGAAGGAACGTGTTTGCAACACATCTGTATGAAGTGATTACCAATGGTTTGAATAAGCAGCAGAAGCGATACAAATCAGCAGGCAAATAAGTGAAAATCAATTATGTAGGAATCATTGTATATAACCGGAGGACCCAGAAAAAAATGTCTGCTTCATGGTGTAACGATATCAATTATGCTTTATGATGCACCTATATGGGCAAATGAAATGAGTACAAAAAATAATAATAATAATCGAGAATTTATATACCGATTGGGGCCAGTCGAGTATGTACTGTAATGCACAAAATATCAGTTGATGTTGTATTCCAGCCATCGAAGCGAAGTATACCCTGTGAAGAAAGTGTCGGTACCTGCCAAACTACAAACTCCCGGGTTGTAGTTAGATAGGTACATTTTTTTCCTGCTTGGTAACACTGTCCTTAGTTTAGTTCCCGATTATTAGCACGATCTGTCAACCAATGCTCACTGGGCGGAAAGAACGAAAAAGTGGCCAAAAATCGAAATGTTAAAGAATTCTCATTAAACTTGGTATTCAAGAGTTTTTGGGGTTCCTGATTACGAATCTGATATCAGATTTGTAAAATTAAAAATGGCGGATCCAATATATCGAACGAGTTTTTAAATATTTACCGTATTTTTTATGGAATATGTAACTCGGGTGTTTTCAGGGTCGCTGATTACGAATCTGAGGTCCGATACGCAAAATTCAAAATGTCGGCTGCAATACAGAATTGCTTAAATAACTGTTGAATTGTATTGAAACTTGGGATATTGAGATAATTAATATAGTAACATCTGAAACAGTAGATTTTAATATAAAGTTTGTGATTTAGATGTTGCTTATTACATCCAAGTTGATATTCAAGAATTTCCTGCCATTAGCCAGCTAAAATTGATAATTATTTGCAGTTCCCAGAGTCCACCACGAGAAGGTTTTTTAAGACCTCTTTTTCATTTCTTTATTTGTATCCTTTTTTTTTATTTTGCGGTTTAAAAAATATATTTTCTCATTTAATCGCTAATTCATAATATTATTCTTCTCGTTTAAGCACCAGGTTCTCTAAGTTGGAATACAATTTCTGCATTTCTGAGTTATCATAATTATCAGCATCATCTTTTTCATCGTCACCTACCATTTGGCAAAATTCCGCACTCGTGACATCAAAACTATTTTTTTGAGGGAGTTCAGGCAATACAAGTAGTTCAATTACTGCAGATAGAAGTGACAACTTTTTTCGTTTTTCTAAGCGTGAAGATAAGCTTAGAGATGTCATGTGAGGATCTGATGAATCCATGGAACGAAAGAACATGTCTTCCATTGTAGGTTTTCGACTAAATTTTCGACTGTTTCCTTCTCAAAAAATATTTGTAATGTTTGTTTCTAGCTTCAGAAGCTTCTTCTGCAAACATTCCCACAAGTAAAATACTGTTATTAATAAACGCTTTATCATGTATGAGGATTTTGTGCAACGTTGCTGGCATTAAATACCACTTGTAATATAGTCTATAAATTTCAGCACTTTGATGACAAAATACTTCAAATTTGTGAGGATCTATTGGAAGATGACTAGATAGAGCAATTAAGATAGATGAAAAGTCACGAACTAGCTCCACATTCAATTCAAAACAATTAACAAACAATTAAAATGCCCGACGAGCTGTGTTACCTTCTTTACTAGTTCAACCAACTCCAGCTTTGGGCATGTCCACCTTTAATCCCAATTTCTTCCGCATAATGTCTTGGATATCAGCTTTTCTGCGTACTCCACTTTTTTAATGTTTATTCTTACGAAATATTCAATCAGCATTCCATAACTTTAATCCAAGCGTGCAGCGCGCTAATTCCATGTTGCAATGAATCTATGATAGGCAAGAAAACATCCTTTACTATATTTCCAAGATCATTAAGCTGTTTCGGTGTCGCGTGGTAAATTGAACATGACTGTAATGATTGCATGATTACATGATTGTGCCAGTAATTGCGTTTAAAACTTTACCGTCTATAAGAGTCATATGCAAAGAGAAATGTTTTCGTATCTTACAATCTGACTCCTCAATTTCCAAATACTCAAGTTTTTTAATTTGTTTGTCTATTAATTACTTCTGTAATTGGATAGTTTCAGTTGTCCCTTTGATCCATTTAGTGCAATTGGTCGACAACATTTTTCAGATTGAGAGATGGCATTATTCCACAAAACGATCCCATTTGGTGTTACTTATCTCATCACTTATCACTTATTTTAGCACTTGCATCAGAGTAAGATTGCTTAAAATGATAAAATCTACTAGTTCCATCAAAACCCCAAGAAACAATGAACACAGCTTCAATATCATGGCAATCTGACTTTTCAGCATGTAAAAGTATAACTTCATGTTGTAAGTCAATAATTCTTGTTGCTGTGTGATGTAAAAGAGATTGAAGATCATTTCGCTTTATAAGCATCTGGCGTTCTTGCGTTGCTCTTGTTATTGTTGTCACTTCATGTTGTTGTTCTTAGGTCGTTGTTGTATTCTATCGCAACCGTGATGGCTGCAGTGGTGCTGCTGGATTTATTTGAAGATATTTCGGTTATTTTCATGAAACCAGAGACTTTAAGGAATATTTTCATAGCAAAGATTTTATTTTATCGAGTAAAATAATTTTACAAAGTTTAGTTATTTTTTAAAGTGAATTGAGAAAAAATTAACTCAGTATATACTAACTGAATATAAAAATTTGGAGACTTAAAGAATATAAAAAAAAAATATATATCTCACACTTTATCAACGATATTGACAAAGTTCAAAAAGTATAAAAGTGTGAAAGAAAACTGTCTTTAAAAAAAAAAATCGTACAACCAAATCTACTTGGTGATTTTTTACAATAAGGCGTTGGTGCGCATTTCGGCTGGCGTTCTCATGATTGCTGGTACGTGTGTGTTGTACTCTCACACCCTTATCCATAAAGGTAGGATCCGAATTGGCTCGATCCAGAGTGTCTGAAGATACTTTCGATATATTTTTTGAAGGAAAATCACTCTTATTGGAACAAGACTTGCAGCAACGCGCTGCATACCCAATTTTTCCTGCATACGCTCTCTTGTGTCTCGATCACTCTCAAGCTCCCATGATTGCTTTTCGCAACAATTTCTTTCAATTTATCGACGTTATAGTCGATCACACTCGTTGAAGGCCTTCAGAACGAGTCATTTCTTCGACGGTCTTCAGACCATCCTTGAATGCAGAAGCCTTTTACAGCATTTTCATTGTATCATTGTATCTAATTAACCGGAAGATAGCAGTTAGGTAGGTACCGATAGTTTCTTGGCAACAAAAAACTTGATGGATCAACTCAGACGCTGAACGAAGGACAATTTGTTTTATCGGGAACCTACAATTGTGGCTTGGCAACTTTCACTTCACACAGCTCCTGTCTGATCCAAATTATTTTAGAGACTACTTGCGCCGGTTTAGATTTAAGGATTTGTCTTTGAGCTCATTTATTCATCAACAAAAGATATGCGCGAGGCTACGAAGAATAAGAACTTGCAGACTATTAAAAATGTAGCCTTTAAGATTTTCTTTCCTATTTTAGCTAAAAATACGAAGTTTGGTGAATCTAACTAATTTTTTTATGAAATTTATCGAAAGAGGTAAACTCCACAAAAAATATATCCTCTTTACTATGTTCTTGTATGAAAAACTATTTGTTGTAGCCAATTTAGTGTATCTTAAACTAATCCTAATAAAATATAACACACAAATAAATATAGGAAGATATGACCCAAACAAATTTAAGGTTTAAAAGCATATCGAATTCGAGCTCATTGACTGCAGCATTCATTCTTGTTTGTATATCTGTTTATGAACAATGTTTACAACAAAAAGTGAAAGAACAAAGTTTTTTCCATAAATTTGGTTCATAAACAAATACGAATAACAAATAAAAGGCCTGCATATGATGTTTACTAAGCGGCAAATTATTGAAACGATTGTTTGCCATGCTTGTCTCTCGCTTACTTGACATAAGTCGAAGTCAAATCATTCGAAACAAACCTAAATTGGCAACATTGTCTGGTTAGACATGTAGATTTACTTATGCTTTGAACATTTTTTTGTCTGAATATTTTGTCAATGGTATAAAACAAACCAAAGTATGGCATCAATGTGATAGAAACACCATCTATAAGAAGTTGAAATAGAATCAAATTAATCAGCTTTTCATAACAATTTCGCTGAATCCTAATCAGATGTCCATTTTAGTCCGTGTTTTCAGGGTTTTTAAATAACTACAAAAAACCCCACTGCATTGGTTTTTATCTATCTTTCGGAATAATGAATCGGACTCGCTTCAAACTCGTTACTCAGTCAACACAAATTCAAAAGGGTGGAACTTATATGGAGGATACAATTTTTTAATATTGCTAGGGGTCGGGTTATTGACTTGGCTAATGTACGACAAGAAAAAGTAAGACATTGAAGGAAATGTTTAATTTGAACATTGCTAAACATTAATAGGTTCCCAATATAATTTTTATAATTTTAATTTAGTATCGCATAAAAATCAAAGAAATTTTCTAGAATCAATAACGAAGGTTTCTGTGTAGCTGAATCAAGAATCAGACTATCGGACATAAACGGACTTTTGAATGAAATGAAATAAAATTGCTACGAAGCAACAGATTGACGAATTTTTATCGATTAATCAGAAGTAAGTATTATAGCCATAAACCAAAGTTTATGCTCCACTACCTATATATGTTACTCAACTAAAATGCAAGAAAAATATGATAACATGCAACTTCTTTTGATCAGAACTGTGGAGATTTAAAGATTAACGGTATGGCTTTACAAAGTACCCCTTTTACTTATGTTTGTGGGATAGTAGAACCAGACAACAGCGACCTTCTAGGTAAAACTTTGGCCAACTAGAACGTCCTTCATACATGTATCACTTAATGTCATCCATGCATTCCTCGCAAATCCATCAAAGATCATGCCTCATCCATTGCATATCAAGGTACAATAATTTGAGAAACAAACCTTAGTTGGATAAACCTTAAAATATAGAAAGTTTGAGAATTCGAATTTCGGAAAATGTTACTTTTACATATCGGGTCCGGCATCTAACGTTTTTTTTTTAACTACCGGTTATTCCGAGCCTGGCAACACTTAGCTCATGACAGATTTGACAGAAATTTAGTATTGGTATTCTGCTGAACGAATACGGTTGCGTTTTCGCTTCGCTAAGTGGGCTCACGATCGTTTTGAAATCGATGCTGATTTTGTGAAAAAAAATCATCTTTTCAGATGAAGCTCATTTGCATCTTGGTAGCTATGTCAACAAGCAAAATTGTCGCATTTGGGGCACGGAGAACCCACGAGTAATTGAACAATTGCTGATGCACCCATTACGAGTGATTGTTTGGTGTGGATTTTGGTCGAAAGGCATCATTGGACCATTTTTCTTTGAAAATGAAGAAGGTGAGATGGTTACAGTCAATGGTGAGCGCTATCGGGCCATGTTAAGTGAATTTTTTTTCAAAACAATTGAAGATGAGGACCTTGGTGACATTTGGTTTCAACCGAATGGCGCTCCGTGCCACGCAGCCAATATTACAATCGATCTTTTGCGCACTGTTTTTGAAGATCGAATTATCAGTCGAAATTCTGATGTCGTTTGGCCACCAAGGAGCTGCGATTTGACACCGTTGGACTATTATTTGTGGGGAGCCGCCAAAGATAAGTGTTACGCCAACAAACCAGAGACAATTGAAGCTTTGAAGAACAACATTCGCGATACCATAGCCGAGATAGGACTGCACACAGTCGAAAATGTACTCAAAAATTGGACCGACCGTATTGGGTACTGCATGGCTAGCCGTGGCAGCCATATGAATGAAATCATATTTCACTGTTAACCGGAAGGATTGAGCATTCAAATAAAAAAAACAGTTTGAAAAAATCTGTTGTAGTTTTTATTTTATAGCATTTTTAAAAAAATTATTATTTGGCGGACCCGATATCTGTATATACATACGAATATTATAAAGAGGAAAGATTGGGTTGTTTGTCTGTTTGCATATAATAGGCCCCGAAACTACTGGACCGATTTAAAAAATTCTTTCTGCGTTGTGAAGCTACACTATCCCCGGGTGACATAGACTATATTTCCATATATTTGACAAAAAAAAATTGGGATCGTTTAACTTCAATAAGTTCAGCCAAGGTGTAAACAAATTACCTATAGATGATAAAACAAAATCTGCAATTGGAAGTACAAATACCAGAATAGTATATAGAATCTACCAAAAAATACCAATAAAAGAGTTCTATTATTTTGCGCGCCAAAATTTAATTGTATATTAGTTATAAGTGAAACACCGCTCGCTTAGTAACCATATACAAATAAGTAAATGCAAAACTATTAAACCCTCTTAAACACATCATATTCCCTGGATTTTTTTTATATGAAAGGTTTTTGAGAGTAGCAGTGCACAATGGAATTTTGTCTAAGATATTGGGTCCATGGTAGTCCAAATTCTAATAAACTATCGATGAATCACAAGGATCTATTCTCTTTCAATTTGCCTTTCATACATCCGCTCTCTCCGTGTTTCTATATATGATAAAATTAGAAAAAATGTATTGACGCTATATGGCCGAACTTCAACCCTCAGTCCTACAAAATCCATGTAACTACTCATTAATTTAAACGTATTTTGATGAGTTAAAATAATCAGCCAAAAGTTGGAACGACTTATCAATTATTTGACGGATTGAAGCAAAGATCCAGGAACGAGACTACCTTGATTGAATGCATTCATAGATTCAAGAAGTCAATTGCATCAGAAGGACTATATTAGTCTTGGCTCTATTATTAATCCGTGGAATATATATAACGGATATATATAGATACGCTTCTCAATTCGAACTTGTGAATCGAATCGAGATATACTATGACTTTATGGATGTGAGCCATTGTAGCATGATTAGGATGCTTACTCCTAAAAGATATTGCTTCTCGACAATTTTATTACGTTGGTGAACAGCGAAAATCATCGCTTTATAAAGCGAAAGTATTTTGTAAATTTTTTTTGTGCATGAGTACCATGCCTTCGTCTAAGCCCGAACTGATGATTTGGAATGACACCATTAAGTACTTAAAACATTCTACGAGCAAATATTCTTTCAAATATTTTGAAGAGCACTCCCAATAGGTTTATTGGTCGATACGATGACACTTCAATTTTAGGATTCCCAGGCTTTGGATTCCCATCGCAATCGGTAGTTGAATTTTTATCAACTATCATATCCTATGCATGTTTTTGTATAAACATACTTAATTTCAACTCGAACTTCATTCAGTGGTGTCATAGATGGACTTAATTCATATGCAGCAACTAGACCATGTTCCATTGCATCTTCCTCAGCACGTCTACACAAAGAGCAATTCTTGAGCTGTTGATCAAAATTAATTATTGGATAAAAGGAATTATTAGACTGGCCAGTTTGGCTTTCAGCATTTTTGCTATTTTATTGAATGCATTCATCTCCTCTGAAACTGCCTGATGCTTCCCAATCTTTTTTTTCGGATAAAAGCTTTAGCCTTTAAAAATAATAATTTGTGTACTTAGGGAACTTAGATTGGTTTTGAGGAGTAGTTGATCTCTTCATCCAATCAGCATCTACATAGTCCTGGATCAGTGTTTTTGAGTCAAAAACATATATGTCCAACACATCTGGACTTCTGTATGTTAGCTAACCAGGGTTAGCAGTTTTGGATCGCCACTAATGATGTTTGGCGTTAAAATCATCTAATATTTAAAAAATTGTAGTCCAAGTTTTTAAACAAGTCTTCAAAAACCTGAAAACAAGGTGGAAAATGTGCTAAAGCTATTTTCCGAATCCCAGCTTACAACTCGATTATAATAACTTGTGGGCAGTCTAGTAAAACAGACGTCGCGTATGAAAAAACGAATACTTTTGTTGACAATTTCAGAGCCACAGACATGCAGACGGACAGATCGCCAAGGCTAGAGCGTCTCTCTCGTCATGTAGATACCAAATATATGCAACTTATGGAGTTTTAGATTTCTTCTTAGCTATGCTACATCTTTTTTAACCGCACATTAAACTTCTTAATCTGTCTTTTTAATAGAAAATTTGGTATTGTTTTTATTATAAGAGATTGGTTTTCATCCTTTGCGGAGACTGCAGTTCTCAGTTACATTTTCACCAAACCAGACTCTGACATTAGCTGACTTTGTTCATAAACACAAGTTACATGAGCAAAGGGCTAAAAATCGCGTTATTTATTTTTAAGTATCTCTAAGACCTCAAACCAAGCTAAAACGGCTACAGAAATGCATCATGGGAAATGCCGCCTTGCATCGTGCAACCACAAACGCAATAAAATTTTATCTTCAATGCATGCAAGACGTGCCTATTCGACCGCACATTGAGACATTAAAGTGCATTTTTGCGGGGCAATATTTAAAACATGCACTTTATGTGCCGCATGTCAGATTTTTAAAAATTTTATAACAAAAAGTCGTCGCATGAGCGTACGGAGGAGGAACGTACAAGGAAACATGTGCCTCAACACAGACTCAAATTATATTGACGTGCCGGGTTATAAAAGAAATATCTGCTGCTATATACATACAATCAAGTATACTTTCACAGACTTTGCAGCAGTAACGAAAGCAGCTCATAAATAAAAGCCCAAGGCGCTTGGTTGCATGCGTTCTTTAATCAGGCGTGTCGTATAAACTCAGTCGAGCAGAGGCAGAAGTTACTTAACAAGAATCATTTCCGAAATGTTTGTCGTAGACGTTGCGTATGAGTGATACGAAGCTGTCTGTCGCTTAGTCACAGGGCTGGCATGCAATATACCAAAAAGTAATACTCAGGCTATTGCGAATGTAATATTCTGTTCCAATTTTTGGTTTATAGACGTTTCATAAAATGATTTCTCAAAGTCCGTTTATCAAATTTTAATAAAAGCTTTCTAGATTCTGCAAATGAATGCAGAAAGTTCGGGAAAGCATTTCAGGAACTCCGGAAGGAAGTATTTACTGTCGCTCTAACATTATTTAGTACTTTTAAAGCTGTTAGCAAATAATATTTAACAGAAATAGAAATGTTTATTCCTCGAACTTGTTGGATGATAGCAAGATTCAATGCATTTTCTGCTCAGTCCTATGTTTTTTTTTAGCAATTCAATTGAGTTACTGGTTTCGGGTAATCAGTCATTTATTGATGTCTTGAATAGACTTCTAATTGTTTAGGCTGGCTCCTGCCATAGTTTGAGAGATGCTATACAGCTATTGGGTGGATTCTACTCGTACAGCATTTTCTAACGCTCATGCATGGACATGAAATATTGAGTTTACTTCGCCTTAAATATCCTACTTGGGTCTGGTTCCAGTCTCAGGCTCAGTATTTTAATTCCTAACATCAAATTTTCGAGCAGATGAATTACTCTTTGCCTACAGATCTCCATTTTCGAGCTTTCTCATATACAAATCGATGTCGCGGTGATTTGACTTATGCATTCATATCGCCCATCACTCTGACGTTATCGCTTTTGAATGCGAGAGTTTGGACGCAGTTGTTCAACGACTCATGAAAGATGGTTTTTTCATTACAGATACATAACTCATTAATTTAAATACTTTTACTAATAAACACTTAACCCCTAACTGGGCTTACCTGCTACTTAATGATTGCAATACTTTCTACTTAAATGATGATAGTACTTAATGATGTAATTCATAACGCGATATAAATGATGTAAAAACTTTCATTGCCAAAGAAAATAATAAAAGAAAAAATTAAACAGAAAATATTTGAAAGAGCGCTGAACTCATGCTTTTCGTTTAAAATGTGTAGAGCTCGTTTGGACCGCAGTTTCAGTATATTTTTAGTTGAACGAATTATAATTAATGTAATTATATGCTGCATAGCAATACGAGTATGCATTTGAGTAGGGTATAAAGAGATTGTTTAACATAAATAGGAATTTATTAAATAGTGGGAGAATGACCGGAGCTACATCAAGTGTGAGTCCATGTACAAACATGTACAATCATAAGCAGTTCAACAAGACGAGTTGTACTAATGAGGTGACTCCGTTTGTTACAGAGTTTCTGTCTGACGGAACTATCAGAATTTTAAGAATCACAATGCAGCTTATATGCTGAATACAAAAATGAGTTGCATAGTTTTTCTATTACGTCATGAATTTGAGATACTCCAACAGAATGTCATTCTAAGGATCATCCGTCTATCGACATGCGAATATCTAAAAAAATTTGATTCTATAACTAATTACACAGTAAGACACCTTTACTTGTACAAATAATATTTTTATTACCACATGGACTTTAAGTTTAGAACCAAAACTTCGACCAGCGACTAAATATTTAGACTATGACCAATCTTGGAATGAAGTTGCAATGCCCATCTCTGTTTGCTTGACAATAATTAACGTCAGCGTGTACAAGATTATAGCAGCTGGTACGCATTTTTAACTACCTGGACCTCAAGCTGGCAAGCTGGTGTCTAGTAGTGGATGAACTATTAGAGCTTCTTACAGATAATGACATCATATGCCAAGACTATGCGGACGACATAGTTATTATCTGCAAAGGGAAGCATGAAGACACACTATGTGATCAAACTAAGATGAGCATTAACATCACAAGATCTTGGTGCTCTAAGGTAGGACTGAAGGACTAGGAAGTATAAGATGAAGTTACTCAAGCCAATATGGGTGAAAAACGTACTACATGGAAGACTTAGAACATGCAGTGAGGGAAGCTACTATGGTAATGATGACTTGCTGAGGGTGTACCCCCAAAATAATGAAATGGATGTACCTCACAATGGTCAGACCTATAATAACATATGGTGCCATTGTCTGGGCGGATAGAGCTTAATTGACAACAACTAGTAAGCAACTGAACAAAGTTCAGAGATTAGCTTGTATATCTATAATAGGAGCAGTGCGAACCTGTCCTAGTGTGGTCTTAGACATGCTACTAAATCTAATGCCACTGCATCTGCATATCCAACAACAGGCTGACAGAGCCAATGCTAGAGTAGGAAGAATTAACGCTAGTAGAAAGACAAACAAATGTTAATAGGGAAGACGCCCACCCATTCCTGCAATACCCTAGCGACAACCTAGGCATAATGAACAACTTCAATAGAAGATTAAAATAGGGCTCAGCAGTAAAGTAGAATGGGAAAACATAACGCAGAACTACAATATAAAACCAGGAGCAATTAGCTGGTACACAGATGGTTCCCTAACAGACGAAGGAAGTGGTGTTGGAGTCTTCGGACCTCGCACTTAATACTTCGAATCATTAGGGAAATTTAGTAGTATCTTTCAGGCAGAAATATATGCGATAGAAAGATGTGCTCAATTCAATTTAAATAGGGGGTACAAGAACCAAAACATTGCTCTCTTCTCCGATAGCCAGGCGGCTATTAGAGCAGTAGGCTCGCTTGTGATCAAAGCCAAACTGGTCATGGAATATTAAGGTAAAATAAACAACCTAGGAAAATTTAATAAGATCACCTAGTGGCCTTTTTCAGGGCAGCAGGGCTGGATGAGTTGCTGTTAGTCAGCCACTGTTAGGGCACAATAGACCTGTGAAGGTCGCAGTGCCATACCACGAGAAGTAGGATACGTTGGCAATATTGGGAACAATCATTCACTTATTGAAGCATAAAACTTTTGTGGTCTGCGACCAGGCATTTTTAGAATCCTTATAGAAAGTTGAAAATGCTACCACAGATATTTTCGAGTGCACTCATTTCTTTTAGCATATTTAATAAAGCTTCATGTATATATATATGAATTAATATTAATCTTTTGTTTATTCAAACAACTTAAATCGGGTCAGATTTCAATGGAGAAACATTCGAACTACTATTTGATACACACATCCTGAGATATGAAGTACAACTCAATACTATAAACAAGTAAGGAAATACAGTCGGGCGTAACCGACTGTAAAAGGCCCTGTACCAGTTCAGGTCGCCTAACAAACATATTAAATGTTTCCCGAGCTTATGACCAAACACATGACCACTTCTCACTGCGCGAATATGAATGAAAAGAAAAGGGGGGTTGTTCAAATTCAATTGCTTATAAAATCACCATTTATTATCCGATTTTGATGAACTTTTTGGATTTTTGCTTAGAGAGACGTTATCTCTATATTGGTACACTCAATTTTTTTTGTGCCGAAGAAATTTTCACCCTAAGGGGTGATTTTATGGGGAAGGGGGGCGGTGAGGGGCAAAATTTTAAAATAAACTTGTGAAATTCCGGAGCAATCCTAGTCGAATGCAAAAAACACGAAGTCTCTATCTATTACCGTTTCCGAGATCCTTTCGTTCATACAGACGGACAGACGGACGGACGGACAGACGGACATGGCTATATCGACTCCTCTATCACTCCTGACCATAATGGTGGTAACTTTGGGGGGTCTCCGACCATTATTTCTACCTGTTACATACATTTGCACAAACCCAATAGGCTCTTGTACCTTCGGTACAGGGCCTAAAACATAAAGGGAGGCTCTTTCACATACTTGGCATTTATGATGACAAGCAAATAGCGAGTTATTTCATGTTTTGTTTCGTTCAAATAAATTTTTAAATTTGCATAGTTTATTTGAGGAACAACTCCAATTTACATGAGAGTATAATCGACCAAGGTTACATGATATAATTGTAGACTACCTTAATCTAAACCGTATTGCATAACAATGGAAAGAAGTCAAAGTAGTACTAATACCCAAAGCTGGTAAGTGCTCACATGAAAACCGGAATATATACATCAGACAAATCACTAGCCCGCGCTGCTTACAGAAGCAGCTCTTTACTCTCTAGTGGCAAATGTCGAAATATTCATTCAAACTAAAGAATATACACTAACTATTTTACTCTACATTTACATTTAGAACCATCATGCAGTAGTATGTATATGCAGTCGATGTATTTGTTCTTACGAAAGTATCTGCAAGCCTTGTGTAACCTAAAGCAGATCGCACTGACTATTTGGTAATAAATCTGAAAAAGACGGAATTAATACTTTTGATTAAAAATCTTAACATTTCATTCTTTTATATACAGCCTGCCAAGATAGTATCGGTACCTGCCTAACTATGATCTTTCTTGTAGTAGTTAGGCAGATATTTTTTTCCAAGTTGGTAAAACTGTCTTAAATTATGATACCAATTTTTAGAACGATCTGTCAACCAGTGTGTTTACAGTAGCTGTTTCAGTCGACCCCAGTAGTATTTGGCGATTTTTTATAAGGAGTGAAAATATTGATCAACGTATATGTGTTAAATTTTGTGTTCGCGAATTTTTTAAGTATGTTTCTATAATGAACTCATCGTATATTATTTCATCAGGATTTTTTATTTCAATGCCCTACACTCATCTATTACTATATGGAAGAGATTCACTATACTCAAGAGCCCATTCTTAGACAATCTTAAGCATATATCCATTATGGATGGTAATCAATGTATCGGCGTTACTTGCAAGGACGAACTTTTCGACAGTGGACAAGAAAATAACATGAACTATTCTTATATTTGTGCCACTGTTCGAAGTCTCTAACTTTAGTTGAACGAAGTTCATTTGATTGTGTTAAAATGTGTTCAAGCGGAGCGAAAAATTTCCTGCGCCATCTACGACTAAAATCTTTCGCTCCGGCTCCGCTCTAAAGCCCTGCCAAGTCTGTCCGATTATCTTTAATTTGTTTGTCTAGCAACGCTTTTGTTTCGGCTTATCTTGGCAGCAGTCAAGGCGCAATGAAGCATAGGCGTGTCTGTTTAGCCCCCGCGATCATGAAATTTATATTTTATTTTATTTTATTTATACATTTTGTGTATATTTAGCCACATTTCATGCCAAAGAAATGAATATAAAGACGTTGGCTGGCAGCTGGCTTAACGCATTAAGACGCTTGATGCGCCACAATTACGCATATTCGTGCCTGTGGTTAAGTTTCACTCCATTCTTATCTTGCTATGTGAGTGTGTGTGTGTTTCGAATCCGTTTCCTGTGCTGCTGATTTAAGCCGCCATTGCTTGCTTCTGGCACTTTCACATATGTCTGCTTTACTTCATCATATAATTAGCTCAAAGGCAACTCAGGCTCATGCACCAGTTTATAAGTAATTCTTCAAAAAATACTTTAAGCTTGCATTAAATTGTCGACATTTGTGCCAGTCACAAGATAAGCAGTGAAATACAAAGTTGAGAGGTGCTCACTTCCGATTTCCTCAGTGCGGCATGAGCGCATAAAAATTAGTAGGCCGAAGTAACTGAGGCAATCTTCAGTGGCAATTGGTCATAAAAAGTAAAAGTCGCACAAACTGATTTGACGCTGTGTGAACTTTCTGAATGAAACTTGTGTTAACTGCACACAGACGCAGTTAAAGATACAAGCTACTGACCTACACTCGACACTGATTCGGTCTACTCGTATCTGTGTAGCTGATTTCCTTAATAAAGTTATCAAGTTTTGCGCCATAGGAACTTTCTTTTTATGATTGCTGCTGTGCAGAGAAAAAAATTACATTTTACGAGCGCACGCGTATCCGTGCCGTGTATCGTTGTCCGTTGTCAGTTGTCCTTTAAGATGCTAGTGGCGCAGATGGACATCCGCACACCATAAACCCAAAGACAAAAACACAAGTCAGGATGCTCGTAAATTCAGTGACATACAACGAGAAGTACACACATTCTGCGTCAAATGCACACGATTTATACAATTGCCTAGAAATGCTTATTTATTTATCTATTCATGACCACAAAGCTTGCTTAAATCCCACAACTGCCCCAAAACTCTTACGCGTGAATATTTTGATATATGTGGATATTTTTTATTGAATTCAAATAACACTCGAGTCAGTGTTCGGTTTCTGAAGAGTTGACGCACAAAAATATGTCATTTAATATGAAATGGAATAAATTGGATAAAAATTCGTGCATTTACCTTGTGTAGTGAATGAAATATTTGTCAACAATCCTTTAAACAGAAAAAATATTATTATATGTCTCGAGAGGAGGCTGATTAGGTTAGTTGCACTGTCGCAACTTTCTTAACAAATCCATACCATAGCACAAACAAATCTTGCTGACCTCTTTTAATAATTCACTGAGTTTTTTTTGCACTTTCCAAAAAGTGCTGGTTTATAAGTCTTGGATATTGCGTGATAGATTGGTAGTTCATAGCTTGGGCTCAGTGCATTTAGGTAGTTTTGTAAGCTTTAATGAGTAGAGACAGCAAAGTCTGATATATTTATTCCATGCGCCTTCGATTAAGTGGATCAAATAATTTTAGCTGTTGAAAAGCTAGTGGCTTTGAGTCCGAATATTTTTTGTAGGTACAGCAGAGAGTCCGAAGTGAATAGTGGCAAGCATAGTTTGTTGTACAAAATAACAACCATAAAGGCACATAGTTACGCGTAAAGCGTGAGGGACATTTAAAGATAGAGATTGCAGTAAATAAGGTGAATCCACTTCCCCACACAGAATCTTGTGAAGGAAAACGACAGAGAGCATTGACCGTCGAGCAGATAGAGTTGGAAGATCAATAAGTTTTAATCGATCCATATATGGAGGGAGATGTGTATCAGAAGCCCAATTGAGGTTTTTGAGAGCAAATGAGAGAAACTGTTTTTGAACAGACTCGATACGATCTTGGTGGATTGCAAAATTGTGGGTTCCAAACACATGATGCAAATTCCAAGATCGGACGAACAAGTGATGTGTATAGAAGTTTTGTAGTATAAGGATCATTAAATTCCTTGGACCACCGCCTAATAACATGATGCCTGATATGATCCGAGTTTCTTTTTAGTACCCTCCGCTAATTGCTGTACAAGGTTTTCCTAGATTTTCTCAAAAATAACTTAACGTAATTTGTAACATACCCAAAAATTTCGTAAACGCGACCTTTCAGAATTGACCAAAAATCTTTGATGGAGCGAGCCTCCGGAATGCTGGTGGGATTGTCTTCCTTGACAACGAAATTGAAGTTCACTTGTTAGTGTGAACTAGCTTTGTCGGATCAGAATACGTAATTGTCAATATAGTCATTTAATGTGTAGAATCAGACACTCCTTAATGCACACGTGATCGGACGGTTCCCTCCTCTGATGACATTTTTTTCAAGCACTTCATGTTCACCATGGTGAATTCAACACAACTGAAAGAAATATGTACTGAAGCTATATCAAAATATTACAAAATATTTTAAAATCGAATTAACACTAAAATACTTTTACTCAAATCTACTTTTTTTTTAATGGTGACATTTTAAGGTAAAACCCGAAGAAATATCAGATATGAAAACGCTTCATGGCCAAATGATATTTTTTAGCAAGAATAAAAATGTGAATCTTGCAAAAGTGTTTTAAATAACGCATTCTATTTTGACGCTCCGCAATCATTACTTAAAAATTTACAGATCAAACTAATATTCCTCGGAAATTGAGATCTTATATCATGAAAGGTTGGGTTGGTTCACATATCTGTAAAAATTCTATAAGCTTAGATATTGCATCACAAATATGAAATTATGTAATTTTGATGAATTGACTCGCCCAAGCAATGTTACGGAATGAAGTTATGTGTGGCCAACTGTTATACACATCTGTTTTTTACATTTGCGTGCTGTTATATCTACTTTAAGTGTGTGTGTAGGTGTATAGTACTATGTTTGGACATTTTCTTAAAAGTATTCATCGAGATGTGCTTATGGACATAAGAATAAAGCGCCACTGTAATTGATTTATACCCTGTAATCATAGGGAGAAGGGTGTATTGTGCAAATATAGGTAAAAGGTGGAAAGAGACCTTCATAATAGAATATATTTTTCTGAACATCTTTAAAAGTCGTGCTGATATAAATATGTATGTCCATACGTCCTTCTGTCTGGCTGACCGTATGAACAACGAGAACTTGGAAACTATAAGAGATAGAACCTTGAAGATATTTAGACACTCGTTTTCCGTGTTTAGATAACTTGTGTATAATCTACCTCCTACTAAGTTTTTGTATGGAATAAAATGTTCGTTTTTTGTTAATTTTTCTAAAAACTCCAAATTCGGTCAATCTTACAATAAACTTTATATAACATTCCCTATTGGTCCAGATTCGATCTACATAAATCTGACTTTCCTTTCTGTATTTTTGTATGATAAACATTGTTCATAGTTTTTAATTCTGCTATAAACGCCAAATTAAGAGTTTTTGTCGTCAAACCTAATAAAATATTACATTAGGGTTTACATTGGACATTGTCTGACTATTAACAACAAGAAGAATTTTAAATAAATATGATAGCCCCTTTCTAAGAATTAGTACCCAACATAAATATTTCCTTTCTGAGATCCTAGCTTCAACAAATTTTTGTTTACCTTGTTAATTTTCCTAAAAACGCAAATTTTTGTGTATTTTACTTCACTTCACTAATTAAATATTCCATATAGGTTCATATCGCACTACTACAAATAGAAAACATTTTGTTGTGGGTTAGTTTAGCTTGAATCAATTAATTTAGTATATCTTCAATTAATATCAATTAAATAGGAATGCAAAGTTAATATTCAATGAGTGTACAGAGTACCTCGAATTCGATTTTGATTTTCAATTTTAGTTCTTTATTTTAAATATGAATCAATTAAATGTAGGAATATGTTTGATATTACTCAAAAGATTCCCAAACAGAGTCTGCTCCTATGAAAGCTTATATTGGCTTCGCACAAACTATTAAGTAATAATATAGAAATAGATACAACTCATTGAACTTACACTTTACATTCGTTGAAAATATATTTAAATTTTATATTTATTCAGAAAAATCTCAATTTGTACTGCTTCTGCATTTAATATTTATTTCTGATTAAGCTCATGCACTAAATAATTGATGAACTAAAATTTTTTATTTCTATCTACTTACAGATGATAAAAATGATGCTGACGGTTGTAATTGTATTCACCATCTGCTGGCTGCCATTTAATATACTTCAGGTAAGAGCAATACTAAGCAGATACTTTAACTTGTATTCATGCAATCGTATCTAAGAGTGAACGAATGAAGAATGTATTACTTGGCAACCTTTAAGCAGCTTTCAGCAGATAATTTCATATGAAGCTATTAAATGAAGCTGCCAGGTTATGAGAGAAAGAGTGATTGCATTTGAAAGAGGTTATTAGATGTTTCAACATAATAAATAGTAAAAAATATTTCAAATTCAATTTATTGCAATATTTTCTAGCATAATATTTTCTGCCTGAAGTTATAGAAAAATATAAATTTATATGTGTTTTATTTAAAAAATTAATTTTCAATTTGTATGTATTTTATTTGAATTAAATTACTTTTAATTGCTATTGCAGCTGCTTCTAAACGATGAAGAATTCGGCAAATGGAAGCCGCTGCCCTACGTCTGGTTCGCATTTCATTGGCTGGCCATGTCGCACAGTTGCTACAATCCGATCATCTATTGCTATATGAATGCCCGATTTCGCGGCGGATTCTTACAGATTATATATCGCGTACCCGGCCTGCGTCGCTGCTGCTGTCTGCGTCGCTATCTGCGCAGTCGGGGCGAGCGTAGCTATGAAGCAACTGGTGAGATGACCTTCAAATTCAAACGTGAAAATGGTGGAGGTCTTATACGGAAACCTAAAATACGAATTAGGTGCCTCCATTCTCCATAGTACTAAAAATTTCTTTGTTTAATTGTTTCGCCGTTCCACTGTTCTTTAATTTATTCCACTCTACTCGTGTGTATTCGTGTATTCTTCTATTTTATTTTATTTTATTTATTCTGCTGTATGCAATTCAATTTTTTATTGCATGTCTTTGTACACACAAAAAAAAAAAAACAAAATAATAATAATTAGTACACGTTTCTCGCATAAAATTGACATTTGTTCAAATATATATGCGAAGGTAAGACATCTGTTTGGCGAAGACGAAACTTTAATACCTTACATGGTGTTATTTGAGATTTGCGGTAACAGCATTTGCAAAATTAACGTAAATCGAATCTAAAGTATTGGCTTTCCGATGGAGAGCCATATTAGAATGGAGTCAAGAAAAGTTAAATAGCTCAATTTGGTCTTTGAAGGTTAACTTCGATTCAAGTATTACACCTAAGTATCTAACATTCTTTTACCATTCAATGTCTACGTGATTTAGTTTAATATGGCTGGAGGGACGGTATATATACTTGAGCTTCCAGGTTGTAGAAAGTGGTAGAAATGAGTTGTGTTTTATCAGAGTTAAATAGTTTTTGTACCAGAACCAAGTACAGCTGCATTATAAGTCAGAATTAATAAAGATCGAAAATTGATGTGAAGTATGGGTGAGAGTGTTTTGGATAGCCTGCTCGAATATTGATTTATTGCACAGATTAGTAAAATGAACAGCAAAAGGATCTATTATTGAGATTACACTTTATTAGTTGGCAAGTTAAGTAGAGAAGTTTAAAATATTAATTTTATGGACAATTATTCACGGGACATGTCACAGGACAGAGTCGAATCCTGTTTTTACAATATTTAAAATGAATATTTAATTAATAAAGTAGTGTAACGTGCACTGCTCCCTTCGAAAGCCAAACTGTTCAGGTGGAAACGTGTCGCTCTAATATAAAAGAAGAGTTTATTTTTGATGACTTTTTCCAAAATTTTTCTGATTACTGATAGCAAGCTTTAACGGCAGTACAATCAGGATATTGTGTAGGAAAGTTGGGCAGATGTTGGCTTTCGTTGGTGATATTACTGAAGAATTTAATACCCTTTTACGAGGGAAAGATCTTTGTTATATGTATTTCCAATACCTGAAGTTTTCTTTGACTTTTTGAGTATGAGTGATATATCTGCAACAGTTACACAATATATATCAGCTGAGTTGGGAGCACACGAATCTGTTTTACCAAGAGAAACATTGACTTCTCTAATTGTAGGGTGATCAAAGAATTTTCCATAAATGTGTTAAGTTCTCGTTTAGAGAATTAGTTGTGTTGGGACGCTTGTGCAACAATATTTGAACCGGAAGGTAGTCAAAACTGATATCATTAATAACGTTGTTGTTGTATAATAATTGTGGCCAATTAGTCAAGAAATACGCTTTTAAATTGACATAAATTCTGATTTTTACTTACATCTGACTGGCTTTAAAAAAGTTATCCGAGGGTAGTCCTCGCTTATAAAAGTGAGTGATTTGAATACCTTTTCTGATAGTTTTATGTTTTCAATAGAATTGATAAATATCAATACTAGTCCAAACGAGTCCAAGGCTCTAGATTATATTTGTTAATTATTTTATTATTACATCTAGAATACGTCTTTAAGCGAGGCAGTCAATAGGAAACGTAGAAGCATGAATTATATGGGAATCATGTGATGCTTTATGTAATGTGGTTGATATAGATTGTGGTTGAAGTTACATCACTTTGTCCTTCAAACTTTTACAAGTTACCTGCTAGTCCCAACCCTATTGCAAATATTCAGAAAGAACTCTCAAAACCCTTTAACCCCATAAAAGAACATTCTAGACTTACAAGTAACACGATCCAACTGTTAATTGCCCATTTTGACGAAACTTGGCACACATATTAAACACGTATATTTTTTATTAAACATTTTGTCAGTCGGATTTGGTTGAAAGTTCTTACTAGGATAATTTTGATTGAATTAAATATAATATCGCAATATTGTATCCAACATGTAATTCGAATGGATGCAAATATATGATAAATTTTGTGTCGCTTAAATGGGTGTGGGACGTCAACCACTTCGATTCGGACCAAAATTACCCGATCCCATTGACTTGTATACAAAATTTCATCTCTGTAGCTCAAGTGACATACCACCTACGATTCTATCAGAAAGTAATCTATGCTTGTTTTCCAGCGTCCTATCTATTTCCACACCAAAATTCTTACAACAAACCGTTGTGATAAGAGGTTTGCAAAATGTGATGGACTTCAGAAAGTGGTTGACCCAAAGAATTTATCAATAAGTATCCAATAAAATCAATGGTTTGAAAGTAAGACCTGTCATTACGTAGTCGAGCTGTCGAAATCATTACTTCAAAGTGATAATGTCTGCATGACGTTGAATCGATATCGCTTAGATGCATCACTATCTGATGCAAAATGTTAGTATTGGGACATAAGAGGCTGAATTAGAAATATATATTTTTGTAGGTCTGACTTTTTGGCTACAATTAACTGCTTTTAACTCTTATAAATCTCGCAAAATATTTATGTCTGTTTATTTTAAAGACTTATGTTGAATTAAGGAAATAAATACAATGGCTACGGCCTTGGCTTTAACCTTTACAGTTCGGCTGAAAAGTTCGTAAGCTGACACACGGCCCTAATCTTCCCACAGCCATAATCTTCCAAAGACAAAAAATCGTTAAAAAGGAATTTCGCAAAATTGCATGGATTGGGCTCCGAATTGCTTCCTCATTTTTGCTTATGATTTTGTTTTTATTTTGTTATACAGAAAGTTATTAGCCAGTTTGCATGTGATGGCTACAAAGTTCAATCAGTCCTTTTTTCTAGCATTTACTGCAAAATAGTAAACTTTGCTTGTCGCAAATGGGATTTTGATTTCCGGTTTCCGTGCATTCTCCAGACCGCTTTTTCTTCCTAATACCTGTTCCATCACTTGGAAAATACTCAACGCTGCTCGGACCAGGCGAGCCGATGTCTGACTCATTTACGCTTTCTCGTTTTTGGAAAGACAAATCAAATTACGCGAGGATTAATGCCATGGCGTTTCATTTCAATTTTCTATTAAATTTTTTGCCAAATCCTGCGCGATGTCATTGAGAAATTGTATTTGTTTACCATGGTTTTCGATTTTCTTTCTTTTGCAAGCGTAGCAACTCACCATTTTTCCAACCGTGTCAACGACGTGTTTTGCTTTATTATAAAATTATTTCGGGAAGTTTCTTTCAATCGGTTTCGACATGAATCATGCATTGTGCTTTGCAGAACCGTGCACTTATTTGTCCGACCCCGATATTCGAAATAAGTTCGAAGAAAGCAAATGTTAGGTGTACAAAGAGCAATTTCTTACATTGAATCAATTTTGGAGAAATACTTCGTTCCGCATTGTGCCCACCAATGTTAGATTTCTGGTACGAAACGCCTCACCAAGATCGCAAGATGAAGTTATCCATGGTTATATTGTGCCCTTCAAACCTAGCACCAAATCAAGTACAACACGTTTACCCTGATTTGTTCCTAAAGCAACTTCTTTAGGGTTGCAAAGGTATGGTTGAATTTTCTCCACGTAACAAGTTTCCATGCATACAGCCGTACATATTTATTTTCGCATTTTCCCGCCTCGTATTTCACGGCCTCGAAAATCATAATGTTGTGCTTCAATTGCTACACAATCATGTCGATTGCCCAATGCTCTCATAAATCGGTTGAAAATTAACAGAAAACAATTTTCAGTAATTATTTTGTTGATATGGGTTGGAAAAAACAACAAAAAACTGCCTCTCGAAGAGGCATAACATGTAACACCTGGTCTTGCGATTATGATATTCGAAGCCCGCGTTGGAGTTGACGACCTTCAACAATCAAAATATCACAATGACTCGAATAAACTTCTTCATTCCCGAAATCATCTTCGTAAAGCTTCGCCACTTTTACTACAAAAGTCGTCTTAGGACAAAATATTTCCCACATCTTCATCGGTCAAAATACGTTGTCATCATAATTTATTTTGGTGAGCCAAACCACAAAACCCTCGTTTACCAAAAAAAAAAAATAAGTGCGCTTGGTATACAGATGTGCTAACAGAAAATTAAATTGTTTCGATTTTATTGGCACCAAAAGTATTTAAGATTTTTTTTTTTGCTAACACCCCATGTGTGTATATGGGAAAGGCTTTAAATAATTTTTATTTTTAAGTCGCGTTATGGGAATACAGCCTTCACTTTTATGTTTCATTGTAACTTCAAAAAAATTGCTTTGCGGGAGTTTTAGCTTTAAAAATTCTGTAATCCAAAAAAGCATGCTGCTTTCTGATCTAGAAAAAAATTCAAATTCAGCGAAAATACATAGAAATAGACTATTTCGATCTGTCCAATATTTTACGGTGGCGAAGGAGCTGTAAGGAGTACAATACTTCAAAACATATCCGAAATAATTGGTACTTCCGAAAACCAATGTTAAAGAATTATATGGTTGCTGAATCTGAACGCGAGACTGGAATGTTATAATTAGCTGCCATATTTTTCTTTTTATTTTTGGAGAACAAAATTGTTTTTTTGGTCGAAAAAAATAGAAAAAATTATATTTTTTTTGATTTTGGATCGCATTAAAAATTCTATTTCTATGTATTTTTTGTCTCTGAATCCGAATTTCCGTTCAATATCAAAAAAAATAAACACAGATTTCTATATGGATTTCAATGAAAAAACAGCTAAAAACCCTTCTTTTTTTTTTGGGGGTTAGAAAAAAATGAGATGATGATGACAGATGACGGCTATGTTTTTGTGGGGCATGTTATTATTGTAGGAGTATAGACTAGAAAAGCGTCATCGTCTGAATCTATTTTTTCACTTAAATATAGAATTTCTAATATCTAATATAATAAAACCAGCGAAGCTTGTATTCAGTCTTCAATTTAAGTGTAATTGCTTTCCATCCCAATGAAAAAATTCAAAAATAATTTCAATTTACAGTCTTTTTCTAAGTGTTTTCTTTTACAGTCTTCTTTTAAATGTTACAAACTTTTGAACGAACATATACTACCCTTATTTATATATAGTAGGGTGCATTAGTAAAAATAATTTCATTTCTTTTTAATTGTAGTCTCGCATGCCAAATATAATAATAAAAAGTAATAAAGAAATAAGCTAGTCAAGGCAATAAAAGCGAAAGCCTGAAATTAGGCAACGAAAATATTCTATTGTTCGTTATAAACTATTTTCTCGCATGCGATATTTTCTTATATAGCATTCATCGTAGAAAATTGCATGAAGTAATTTCTTTTTAAGTGTTCACCATCAAATATCTTCTTTCTAAAAAAAAAAAACTAATTAAAATGTTTCTTTGCTCTCAACGCCAACCACTGCAAACAATTAAAAAACAGGAACCGACGATGCATTCCACCTGCACCGTGTGAACACTTGCACCACATACATCAGCACAAGGCGAAAGCTCCGAGCGAATTCTATGCAAGTGGTGAGTACTTTATGGATGTATTAGAAAGTTTCCGCCGTTTTTTTTTTTTTTTTGTTATTATTTATTTAAGAATCTTTGTTTTAACTGGTTTACTAGTTCTCTACGCCAGTTTATATATCGAAATTATTTGTGTTCAAAAAATCTAACTACTAATCTTTTTTATATTATATTAATAATTCGGAAGCCCGATTTTATATGCCCGATATATACTCAAAAAGGTCTGAATAAATAAAACAAATAATTACAATAAAAAATTCATATTTCGAAAACGCTCAGAACTTATAAATTGATTTGTTGTGTTTAGTGAACCACAATCCGAGGAATAATAATTGGAAGATATGCACAACCGAAATGTCTTTTGCGTCTAATGCGTAATTTTGAGAAATTCCACTTCTAATAGTGAAAATGTGGTTCAAAGATGATATGGAGAAACATTTTTTTTATAATATCATTATTTGGAAATTTTGACATAGCGCTACACCGAGGATTGTAAGTTCAATAAGTTCAAGTTTAGAGTTTTTTTTACTGTGTAAATGTAGAATCACATTATTCAAATAAAGAAGATAGTGTTATATCGGAGATAATGGACATGGAATTACTTCGACGCTTCAAGAGTTGTAAGGTGGAAAACAAAAAACGATTTGCCCACCCAAATTCATTCGAACAACATAAATTTGTGATGATATTGCATGGAAATCAATGCCGAACCCTAGAAAACCTGAAAAAAAAAATAGTTGAACTTTGTTTGTTACTTATGGCAGTTTAGTCATATGGCAAGAAGCATATGCCTTAACACATCGAAGGGTAAAATTAATGGATATAATAGAATCCTTTGCAACTAGTGCGACCAACAAGGTCTTGGCCACCATGAAATGGAAACTTCAAAGTGATCAATTTAAAAAAACTCAACTGAAAGAGTATCCCAATAAACTCACTACACACAAAACCTACTGGCTTAAATATAAAAAGTATATAAGCAGTCATATCGAGCTGAACCCAGCAATAAGTAACGAATTCGATATTGAAAACTCTGTCAGTGCTCTGAGTTCTGTGCTCACTGCTGCAGCTCAACACTCCACACCACAACCATCCACAGCTAATTCGATGCACCACAGTATAACCAATAGTCGTATTGAACTGTTAGTTATAACGAAACGGCGTTTAAGAAGGGAATGGCAGTGTCAAAGATCTCCAACCTCCAAGCACAATCTAAGAATTGCTTCACGTTTTCACGAGCTAAGCAAAGCTCTTAAACTCGAGGAAAAACTCACTCAGAGACGATACATCGAACGTATTTTTCGAACAAGCTCTAAGTTTCCCCTGTGGAAAGCGCGTGCAGACATTAAACCACCGGCAATAGTCTCTACACCCATAAGAAATCACACTGGAAAGTGGGCACGCACGGACATAGAAAAAGCGGAAGTTTTTGCAAACCATTTAATATATAAACCATTTAAGATCTGTTTTTCAACCAAATCCGTCTACAAACGCTTTTGTTCTTCCCTCTCCTTCGAACACGAACTACTCTGAACCCCTCAGAGTTCACACCCACGA
This sequence comes from Leucophenga maculata, assembly GCA_035044805.1. Lineage (NCBI taxonomy): Eukaryota > Metazoa > Arthropoda > Insecta > Diptera > Drosophilidae > Leucophenga > Leucophenga maculata. The sequence continues at coordinate 42,407 of JAWNNP010001075.1, forward strand.
AGTTCATAAAGTGATAAAAGCCCAGCTCAATCCCAAGAAGGCTGCAGGTCATGATTTAATCTCCCCAAAAATGATCATGGAGCTTCCCAGTCCAGCTGTGACATATATCACAAAATTGTACAACGCGATTTTTAAATGCGGATATTTTCCGACTCTGTGGAAGAAATCGGTCATAGTCATGATACCGAAACCCGGAAAGGACAAAACACAGGCAGCGTCGTATAGACCCATAAGCCTACTATCCTGCCTATCCAAACTGTTCGAAAAGTTGGTTCTTTTAAAAATCAACTCAGAACGTTATTCCCACCCACCAATTTGGGTTTCGTGAAAACCATGGCACTATCGCACAGGTAAACCGATAAACCTCAGAGATTAGAACAGCGTTCGAACTCCGCGAATACTGTTCCGTAATCTTTCTCGATGTAGCTCAAGCATTTGACCGCGTTTGGCTTGATGGAGTTAAGTACAAAACAAAAGTTTTGCTACCCCAAAATACTCACAAAACTCTAGAATCATACCTCAGCAATAGAGTATTCACGGTACGTCAGAATGACTACATAACACAGGAGTCTGAAATCAAAGCTGGAGTACCCCAAGGCAGCGTTCTCGGTCCTATGTTATATGTTCTATACACATCAGACATACCAACGGATCACAGACTTACAATATCCACATTTGCTGATGACACAGCCATATTAAGTAGATCTCGATGCCCAATACGAGCAACCAGACTACTAGCAGATCATCTCATTCTTCTCGAGGAGTGGCTAGCTAACTGGCGTATAAAAGTTAATGAGCAAAAAAGCAAACACGTCACATTCACTCTTAACAGAGGTACTTGTCCATCGCTGACTCTAAACAACATTGTGATCCCACAGGCCAATGACGTCGTGCATCTCGGCATTCATCTCGAAAAACGACTCACTTATCGTAAACATATTGAAGCCAAAAAAACATAGATAAAGCTAAAAGCCAACTCCCTACACTGGCTCATAAATCCGCGGTCCCCCTTAAGCTTGGACTAAAAATTGCTTCTTTACAACTCCGTAATAAAGCCTTTTTGGACGTACGGCTCACAGTTATGGGGCAATGCGAGTTCCAGTAACGTGGATATAATACAAAGAGCTCAATCAAAAATACTTAGAACTCTCACCGGAGCACCTTGGTATATTCGCAATGCTAACATTCACAATGATCTTAACATCCCAACTGTTAAAACTGAAATAGATCGATTCAAGCAGACCTATGAATGTAAACTCAATTCTCACCCTAATCCACTCGCACGATCTCTAACACTGTTCCATATACAAACACGACTCAGGAGAAATGACCTCCCAGCCCTGTGATGTGCTCTTAGGGCCGCTGTAACTACATAAGTCTCCAACCGGGGGATTTAAGATTTGATAAATTATTGTTAGTCTCTTATCAAGAGAAGATCCAAAAATTTTTAAAAATAATATTTGAAAAGCGTATAAAACATGCGAGGAAGCCAGATTATTGACCAGTATATGCGTCGAATCGATCACTGAACCATGCATGAGTTTTAGTTCAGTCAATATAGATATTTTAATTTACGAAATTTCGCAAAGAACTAATTTTTCGAAGGTTAAAAATTTTGTTTTTCTTCTTGCATTTTTCTCGTAAATATTATCATAAAAAGAAGTGCAGAAGACCACGCAAGTTCCTGCATATATTGTTCAAATACAATTTTTTCCACTAATCATCGCTAACTTTGCTTCTAATTTGTTTGCTCAGCCCAAAATAGCATCCATTTACAAGGGTGATTCTTCGACTGATCTCCAGGCTGACATTGTTGTTGCTTGTCATTTCGGATCCAAGTTAGATGAAGTCTTCTACAACATTTAAGTTAAAATTCTCCATCGTCATAGACCGTCCAAGACGCGATGACAGCGTCTTGTTTCCATTTACTGATAGACCCATGATCCGAGACTGTTTTTCAATCTTCGAGAACACCTCACTGATTCGCCGTTCCTGCGTACCGATGATATCAATATCATCCGCGTACGCGGGCAACATCAATTCGTTCTGGAAGTTTGAGCCCGAAATATTATTTATGTACGGGCAATGGCGTAGGATGTATTTCATCAGAAGCATCACCCTACTTGTAACCTCTTTTGGTATCAAAGTGTTCGGAGAGTTTCTTCCCTAACCTGACAATGCTTTGTGTGTGTAATATCGTCATCATACAAAGACAACCGATCTTTGCCGGGACTTATAGTACAGACAGGGTGTCGAAAAACTTCGTTCGTATCGGCGTGTCGAAAATTTATTAATAGTCGACGAATAAGTTGTTTTTGGGTCTTTCCTAACCTCAAAGGTCATGTTCAAAAAATTGTTATTGGACAAATTCACCGTTTCGTTGCGCATTACAGTGCTAACAAAAACTAGGCTCCTTTTTAATTTTCTTTTTTAAATTTTTTTTTATGATTTTTACGATATTTCACTTTAAATGATGAGTTGCTGGGCTTACAGGCCGCGTTCTTGATGGAATCAAAGAACGTAAAGGTTTGCGCTGGACCTGCAATGAATGTAGATCGACGGAAACTGAGATTTTTACATTCATGAAGCAGACTAGAGATGGTTTTTCAAATCTCAAGTGCGGTTTCAATGCTAAGTCTGGCAAGTTTATGAAATTAGAAAAATGTTTTAGTGACATGAAATGTCTGAATTCCTCACCTAAGCGTAAGAAGAGGAATTCACCAAAGGCAAAGCCGGCCTTAACCTTAACTATCTCCCCACCTGTTGAGCCGGTTACTCCGACTGTTTCGTTGGTGACACCGATTTTTGCTACTTCAATAGCAAATTTCGAGGAAAACTCTGAGGGGTCTACAGCTTAAATGATGTCAGTTGTAGAACTCTCTAAGGAAAGTCAATTTGTAACCGGTGCCATTGCAAGTATCGTAGTCAATCCAACGTCTACGCCGATTTCTTCAGCATCTGTGGAGCAATCTTTTGTTGCAATGAATGTTGATGGGGCAGCAGTATGTGCTGACCCTTCTATTGTTCCGCCTACTCCGATTGCACCGAATCCCATTGGTCTGCCTGTGACTGTAGCTCCGCGTAAGTCAATATGCATCTATCGTCTTACAGCAACCACCACTGAAGCTGATATTAAGAAATACATCAATTCTCAGCATGATTTTACCCCAAACGTTTCGGTGTCGAAATTTAATTTCAATTGCAATCGCTCGATTTCGTCTTTTAAGGTGATTGTTCCGGTGTCGCTTTTTTATACTCTCCTGTCCGCTAGTTTTTGGCCGAAAGCCATTGTTGTTCATGAATACCCAGTACCCAGTACTTCTTCTAAAATATCAAAAAACGTTCTTTCCTTATTCATTATCAAAATGTAAGAGGGCTAAGAACTAAACTCACTTTCACTTATTATTAAACAAAGCAAATTCCCAACACTTTGGAAACAATCTTTTATTATCCCTTTACACAAGAAGGGCAGTAAATCCGATGTCTCGAACTATAGAGGTATTGCTAAATAAAGTGCCACCTAAGTTATTTGAACAAAATATCACTGATCAATTGCAACGATCGGTTATGTCATTGGTTAGTCCACTGCAACATGGATTTTTTAAAGGCAGATCCAATTGTACCAACCTTTTAGAATTCACTTCTATCGTAAATAAAGGCTTTGTGTCTGGCCGACAGTCTATGTCATAGTCACCTTCTACATAAACTAAAAGCTTTAGGCTTTCCACACTCTTTAGTTGATTGGATACAATCCTACCTTGTAGGTAGTTCTCAAAAAGTATTATTTAACAATTGTTTGTCTATATCTATTAATGTGTCTCCTGGTGTTCCACAAGGTAGTCATCTTGGGCCATTGCTCTTTGTTTTATTTTTAAATGATCTCCCTTTTGGCAAAAAAACATGCTCATGTATTGATGTATGCGGATGATGTCAAACTATGTTTGTCATATTCTGATGCTTCCCAACATAGTCTATTACAAGCAGATTTGAACTCGTTGTACACTTGGTGCTTACAAAACTTTCTTAATTTGAATATTTCTAAATGTAAATGCGTAACATTCCATCGCAGAAAACCTTAAATAGTGACCTATTTTCTGGGTGTACATAACCTTAGTAGGGAAACTTGTATAAATGATTTAGGTGTCCTAATGGACCCTAAATTGAGCTTTAACAATCATATTGTGTACGTGGTCAATAAAGCTAAAGGTGTTCTTGGCTTTATCAAGCGGTGGTCCAAGGAATTTAATCATCCTTATACTACTAAACTTCTATACACATCACTTGTTCATCCAATCTTTGAATTTGCATCATGTGTTTGGAACCCACATTTTGCAATCCACCAAGATCGTATCGAGTCTGTTCAAAAACAGTTTCTGTTATTCGCTCTCAGAAACCTCAATTGGGCTTCTGATGTACATCTCCCTTCATATGTTGATCGATTGAAACTTATTGATCTTCCAACTCTTTCTGCTCGACGGTCATTGCTCTCTGTTGTTTTCCTTTACAAGATTCTTTGTGGGGAAGTTGATTCTCCTTCTTTAAACTATATAAAGAAATCTTTCCTCAATTCTGAACGTCAATACATTGTAATTTCATTTTTCCATTTTCATCTTATGATTTGTAATTGCGACTGCTTGGACCACTCCCTGGCACAGTCGGTCAACTGGGCAACTAAACAAAAATCCTCCAACGGGTCTGAGTGGTCGTAACTTTCCTCCTATTTTAGCGATAATTTAGGAAATAGAGGTTCAGTGAGCAACTTAGTCTCAAAATATTTTTAAAGCAACTGATTAAACTTATGTAGTTGTTAATAATAAAAAATAAATAAATAAATAGAAAGTTACTCCGTGTTGAAAACCTTCGGTCAGACGCTTGAACTTTGATAAAATTTTCGAGCTTCATTTCTGTCACATAACCTCTCATTTTCTTCCTTTCTGGCTCCTTTTTCTTGGGTCTGCTCCTTTTTCTCCCGATATCGCTCTGTAACAGATCGCGTTGCTCCCGACTGCAGCGTTCGCTGATAGCAGATCAATTTTTTTTGCAGTAGCTTTGCGACGATCCTCGTCGTACCAAGAATTACTCACAGGCTTTTGTGTCTCTATTCCTCATGTATATTTTAAGAGGAGATGAGGTTGCCCTGTGTAGTCGTGAGAGTGTCTCGAAGGGTTTGTTGTGATTAAAGCTTTTTGATGTTTAGACTTTTTTGATGCGTGTTGGAATGTGCGGCGTGCACTACGCCTAGTGCGTACCTTGACTTCGATAAGATAGTAGGAATAGTTCGCATGTCCAACACGCTCGATTTGCTTGTATTCTCACAGTTTGCTCATCTCCAAGCGGCTGTTCAGAGGTCACCCAGGCGAATCCCAAGAGAATGGCAGTCAAAAACTTTTCTCTCAATGTGAATTTCTTTAAACGACCCCATTTCTTAATTTTACTAGTTTACAAAAGGAGAAAAATCGGTAAAATTTTCTTTACTATATTTTTCCTATAAATGTTGGCCTGTTTAACTCGAGAAACATATTTGACAATTATATTATTAATATTTTATTTTGGGTATGGTATATGGTTTGAATTATTCTTCATGTAATTTAATTAATTTATTTACTTTTATGCCCTTTACCGAAGCCTCTTGGTTTTGTGCAAATGTATGTAACAGGTAGAAATAATGGTCAGAAACCACCCAAAGTTACCCCCATTATGGTCAGGAGTGATAGAGGAGTCGATATAGACATGTCCGTCTTTCCGTCCGCATGAACGAAAGGATCTCGGAAACGGTAACAGATAGAGACTTCGTTCTTTTTGCATTCGACTAGGACTTCGCCGGAATTTTACGAGTTTATTTTAAAATGTTGCCCCTTTTTTTATAAATTAAGAGTTAGATTATTTAATTTAATTTAAGACGTTATAGTTTTATTTTTCCCTATCGCCAAATAACCAATATCTAAGAGTTTAATAGTTATAATGTTTTTTGTAATGTATTTTAATACCCAATTCCCATAGGGAATAAGGATATACTAAGTTTGTGCAAATGTATGACACAGCTAGAAGAGGCGAGACATATCTCAAAATTTATATGTATAAAATTTTGATCAGCATCAAAAATTTCTTGTGTTTTGTAAGAAAAACCATTTGTTGCCGATTAGTTTGGTTTAGTTAAGTTTGAAAAGACATACAAGTATTTGGTGTAGTTTGTACAAATATTGTACAAATCCCAAAGGGATCAAGATAGGAATTTATGTCACATACAAATTTAAGGTTCAATGGGAATACAGGGTCTTTCGAGAAGGACCACATTTGATTGCAGCATTCTTTATTGTTTAATATAGTCTAGATATTTCCATATATCTGTGGTTTTGAAGCAATTCACAGAGGCAACATGAGTATTTCAGTACCAGTTTGGTCGATCAGCGTTATTCCTGCTATTTTACAATGCCCGGTATCCTATAAAAGAAATTATTTATTTATTTATTGTCTTTTTAATTTCCTTCTTATTCTTGGGTGTACACAGCATTTTTGGTTTTTTATTATTCATAGTAATCTTCCTCAGACTGAATACACTTATTAGCTCGATCCAATAACATTTCAAATGAGTGTTTTAGCTCGTTGGCCGGATTGACCTTTACAACGTCGGTGCACGCCTTTTGGATGGCATCCACATCAACATTGCGCTGTCTTTTCATGGATAATTGTAGCTTGCCGAACAGAAAAAAGTAATTTGATGCCAAAGCAGGCGAATACGGCGAGTGGTTGATGGTTTAATGCGATTTTTGGTCAAGAAATCAGTCACAAGTGTCGATCGATGAGATGGCACATTATCGTGCAACAACGCCAACTTCCTACTTCGGGATTTCTCGCCGAGTACGAAGGAACAAAAGCCTCATAACACCATTAATTGTTTGGCAAGGTGGAACGAACTCCTGGTGAATAATGCGCTTCGAATCGTTAATACAAATCAACATTGCCTTCACTTTTGACTTTTCCAAACGTAATTTTTTGGTTTTGGCTCACCGGGCGACTTCTATTTGACACTTTGACGCTTTGTTTCAGGGTCGTATTGAAAACACCTTGTCTCATCTCTAGTAACAATGTTGAAAAGGAAGTTGAATTCGAAGCGTATTTTCCTCGTCTTTCAGTTGATGCGGAACAAGTTGTGCACACACTTTTCTGAAGCCCAAACGATCCACCAAAATGCGTTGGATTGAGTCTTTGGATAATACCAATTCCGATTTCATGAACCGCAATGACGATTTCGGCTGTCACATAAGACGCTATAACTCCACTTTCACTTTTCCAAATGTTGTAAAATTTCATTACATGAAGGGAATGCCAATGAAAGATGAACCGTTCCGACGCAGGTCCTCACCAAGAGGTAGCGCCAACAGAATATTCCCTGAAAAAAACTTGGGTAGTTTGGAGAAACACCTTGTATGATGAAATCCAACGGCTTTAAATCGAGATTGCACTGTTACCAATATTTCCCTTCAATATATTAATTGTTGACCAGCTATGTGGCAGCATCTTCTTGGAACCATTTATCAATTCTGACCAAAAACAGCTTTTAAACATAGCACGATAGCGGCTACATGAAAAATATGGTTCATATCACACCCCAGGCATGTAATTCACACCCCACGGTCAGATTTTGCAGATGCAATGGAGTTTGGGATCGTTTGCTCAAGTGCATATTGTGTGAAAAGTTGTTGACTGCCATTCACCTGGGAATGGCCAACAATGATTCTTCTGTCAAACGGTCCAAGCAACTCACACGTCCGTTAGGACACGTATCTCCTGGGTAGCCTATGAACATCAGTTCAGAGGTGAGCTAACGTGAGAAGGCGAAGGGGCCCCCTCTCCTTTAAAAAGGGGTTGGTGCGCTGGGCTTGGGACACGCCACTTTAAAAAATAACCCCCAACGAAAACGTTTATGAAGCCTCGAACGACCCACGCAAACACTACAAGGATCATGGGCAGGGTTGCTCTAAAAAGCATGCTGTGACATCTACTACAGATGCCATGCGAGTAAGCACGAATTTAGATGTGGTTTCGTGGTGAGTAGGAAACTACCTGACGAGCGCCTAGCCGCGATACGCATCAAGCCTAAATATTTTTATATTAGCCTGATTTGTGCGCACGCCCCGACGGAAGAGAAAGACGACGATGCGTTCTATGAGCCCATGGAACGTATGTACGATCGCTGTCCCAAACACGATGTCAAAATCGTGCTTGGCGATTTCAACGCCAAGATTGGGAAGGAAGGAATCTTTGGCCCAACCGTCGGAAAATTTAGCCTTCACGACACTACCTCCAATAATGGAGAGAGGCTAATCGATTTCGCCGCAGGTCGGAACATGGTAGTTAGTAGCACCAGATTTCAACATCTTAACATCCACAAGGCTACATGGCTGAGTCCTGAACAAAAAACACGCAACCAAATTGATCATGTTCTGATTGACGGAAGGCACGCATCGAGCGTGTTGGACGTGCGAACGTTACGTGGTCCCAACATTGACTCGGACCACTATCTTGTCGCAGCCAAGGTACGCACTAGGCTCACCGTAGTGCACGCCGCACGTTCCAACATGCAACGAAAGCTAGACGTCGGAAAGCTGCAATCAGAGCAGACCGCCGCAGCCTTCTCAAACACACTCTCCCGACTGCTCCGGGAAACCTCTCAGTCTTCTCGAGATATATGTGAGCAGTGGACACATATCACCCGCTCCATGAATAGGGCTGCCAAGGATGTCATTGGTGAGACAAAACCTGTGAAGAATTCTTGGTACGACGAGGAGTGTCGCAATGCTACTGCAGAGAAGAACGCTTCCTATCACTATACTCTGCAGTCGGAAGCAACGTGAGCTGTTAGAGAGCGATATCGAAAGAAACGGAGAGAGGAGAAACACCTTTTCAGACGCAAGAAAAAGGAGCAAGAAAGGCGGAAGTTTGAGGATGTTGAGATGTTACGTGACAGCAATGAAGCTCGAAAATTCTATCAAAAGGTCAAGCGTCTGACTGAAGGTTTTAAGCCCGGAGTAACTTTCTGTAAGGATGAGAATGGAGATCTGGTAACGGATGAACAGGAATCATTGAGATTATGGAGGAGTCATTTCTCCAACCTACTCGGAGGCGATGAAGCGCACAATACCGCCGATAGAGAAATGACACCGGAACCACCAGTTAATGATGGCACTATTGTAGAGCCACCGGACTATTACGAGGTCGATTCAGTTATTAAAAAGCTGAAAAATAACAAAGCGGCAGGCTCTGATGGGCTGCCGGCTGAGTTATTTAAGACCGCCGGCGAAGAGTTGGTAAGGAGTATGCACCAACTTTTATGCAAAATATGGTCCGATGAACGCATACCCAATGACTGGCATCTCAGTGTTCTCTGCCCTATCTTTAAGAAAGGAGACCCCGCTGTTTGCGCCAACTACCGCGAAATAAGTCTCCTTTCCATTGAATATAAGACTCTGTCTCCGTACTTGGCATTCAAAACGACTGGCGCCGCGCGCACAGGATTATGGAGGCTGGCGCGCCGTCCTAGACGCCGCCATGACCGACAGACGGTTGAGGGCCACATAAGTAAATAAGTAATGGAGTTTCTTGAATCACATCTGGGTTTGTGGTTGTCCAATAATGCAAGTTTTGCTAGTTCAAAATGCCATCGCTGAAGAAGATAATTTAATAAATTTAGGAATTTTCTTCAAAACTTTGCAGAGTGCAAATGGAAAAGTTCCGCCGATTGAAATGATCAAAGTGGAAAATTTATTTTTAAATATGGAGACGAAGATCTTTATGCAAAGTACGCACATATGTGATTTTAGATATTCACAATCGTGACTCAGAATTTCCGTTCTAATTAATAATAATTTTTTTATAATTTCCAAATGTTGCTATTTCGTGAACTTCACCATGATATTTACTGATGTTTTGGAGTTGATAGATCCTGAAGAATTTTGGTTTTAAAATTTGAAATATGTTAGAGCATATGATCAACTCTTCAGAAATTGTCTGTCAATGCGATGTCGTTAATATGAAAAATTGAGAGGGTTTATTGTTTCTCAATATAAAATTTTAAATAATTGCTCAATGGCTCAGATTTTAACATCGAAATGAAATGAATGATTTTTATTGGTAATTTGTTGATCATTTTAGTAGGACGCATAACGTTCTTAATGGGGGTTGAACATTAAAATGATGTTCAGCTGTCATTTGAAACTGATAACATTTATTATTAAAAAATTACGCAAATTGTATACATACATACAGAGCAGGTCTATACTATACAGGATTCTTTTCCTTACTTATTTAAAGTTTGTCTGAAGATTTGCGTGCAGTCGGTCAGACGGCGTCGTTGTCCGCAGAGAACAAAAAAATATAAATTTTTTTAAACATAAATGTACAGAAAACATTTCATTATTTTTTTCTTTTAATGAGAAATAGTTGGAAACTTTTTAATGTACCCATTTACAATTTTGAGTGTAATTAATTTCGAAGCTTTTTCCATTATTCACTTTTCTTCCGCAGAGTCAATTTTCATGTGCGGAAACCACAGTATTGCGGTAGCTCCAGCAGCACCATAGACACGGAGCCAAAATCGAGAACAACGCTGAACACCGCTTTTTGCAGTAAACTAAAAACAGAACAAAACAAAATACGATTCACCAAAGATTGTGTATTGAATACCAAATACGAAAATTAGTTGTTTCAAAAACAAAATAAACATTTTGTAAATACATTTCCATTTACATATGTATCTACGCGTCTATACCTTAAATTACTATAAAAATTAATTAATGTCTGAGTAAATGTGTAAATTAGCGTCTTTAAGAACAACTCGCAAGTTTAATTCTATGTAAAACGAAACAAGCCGCAAGTATTTATGTAATAAATGTACAAAAAAAAAACAAAAAAATCAAAAACAAATAAAACAAAATTAGTTGCATTTCAATCAATAAGTTTATGAGTTTATTTTTGGACGCCATTAATTCCATTCAATTGATTCAACTCAAAATGGGGCCGAAATCATTAAGATTAATGATTCTATGTTACAAAAGAAGTAGAAAAAAACAATACAAAAAGCTAAACAATGCCGTAGCTTGCATGGCGACATGCTTGAAGTGTATCATTAATCTCTTAAATTATGTAGGACATTTTTGGTTATTAGAAACAAAAACGAATAAAGGACTTTCTATATACTCAAAAGTGCGCAACATATTTATGAATAAAATGAAGACCATTCAACACTCCACACTTTTGCAATCATTAATCAAAAAAGCTTCTTTAACGATGTACGATGCACGTTTACAAATGTTTGGGCAGAAGACATATTTTCAACCTGAGTAAAAACGGACACGAATAGATTGCACCCTTCAGATGATTAATTCTATGCGGCTACGCTTTGTTTTCCAATCAATATGTTTTTGAGTATAATAATCTTGTGAAGTATTAAAGCTTTAATAGTTGTCAGTCATGTACTGGAAGTTTTCCCATTCATCTTTTTAGTAATTTAAGGGATGGAGTGGTTTGCAGAAGTTCACATTGTGAAAAAAGTTGTTGACTGCTATTCAAATGGTCAACAATTATTATTTTGCAAAGGCTCAAGCAGCTCACAACGTCCGCTAGAAGACGGATCTCCGGGATAACCTCTGAACAGCCGTTCAAAGGTGAGCAAACAGTGAGAAGGCGAAAAAAACCTCAGTGCTTTCGTGGTAAGTAGATAACTATGTAGCCTCGTCTTTAATATATACGTATTTTGTACACACGTTCTGAGGATACTAAGAGTCAATTATACGAGCGCTTGGAACGCGCTGCCCCACACGCAACGTCCAAATCGTGTAATTACTGACTCAACCTTCGGAAAATTTAGCCTTTACGATACTATCTCTAATAATGCAGACCGGCTAATCGATTTCATCGCAGGTCGGAACATGGTTAACAATTACCAGCACCAGATTTCAACACATTCACAAGGCTACATGGTTGAGTACAGATCAAATTACACGCCACCAAATTGATCATGTTTTGATTGACGGAAGTTACGCATAGACAGTGAAGGACGTGCGAATGTTACGTGCTCCCAACCTTGACTCGGACCACTATCTTGTCGCAGCCAAGATACTCACTAGGTTCATCGTGGTGTAAGCCGCACTACCCAATATGCAACGAAAGCTAAATTTCGGTAAGCTGCAATCAAAAGAGACCACCGAAGCCTTCTTCGACACACACTCCTGACTGCTCAGGGAAGCCACTCCGTCTTCTCAAGATAAATGGGTCAAATTTTTTCAAAAAAATCTCTTTAAAAAAAAAAACACCCAAATTGCAAGATTAGTTTGTCCAAATTTAGTGTACTTCGACCAAAAGAGTGCGTGATTGCGGGAAGCAATGACACTCATTTTGTTTGCGTGTGTAAAAATTTTTCAATAATCGATTGACCTTAATAATGCATGTATAACTTCGATAATGATTACTGCAACATAACTCATTTGTTTACAAAATATTTACAACCAAAATTAATTTAAAAAACTTGTTTGTTATTAATATTAACTACAAACATCTTAATAAGCGAATCATAACGAATCATTACGATTCGACCAAATAAAGTGAAGTGAGATGGCGCGACACAAGTTTCAACTGCATTATTGAATAATTATTGAATAATTTTTATCACGAATAATAATCAAATAATTACATGGAAACGTTGAATAATTAAAAATCGGTAGAAGCAGAATATACTTTGCAGAGCATTTCGGTTTCATTTATTGGAACAAAGCAATGGAAATTTCTAGAACCTTCAATTTGGCAAGCTTTAGAAAAACGATGTCTCAAACGTTGTCCATTTATCTTGTGTTCGTCCGCACTGCAAAATATTACGGTAATGTTTTCAAGAGCTTTTGAAGACCTTTCATAGAATTGTCTTGCTGTTACCGTAGCCATTCGTTTTATGGTACCCCAACACCACCGCAGGGACTCTTTCCATGCGAAGTCGCATAAAAATGCCATTCCGCGTTGATTTTGAAATCATTAATCATTAATAATGATGGCAAAGATTTATAAAATTATATCTGTTTTTGTACTGACTTCCTGCTCCATCGCTAATGTAAATAATTTTTTAAATTTTCTCATGCTTTGTCTTTAATTCGGATATTAACTTTCGAATAAACAAATTTATTGCATATGCATCATGCTTTAAGTCTTCTGATATTATCGCATAACAATGTAATTCGTTGTTTTACCCAGTAGTGGCTCGGAATGGCATCATGTATGACCGCTTGATAGTTCTCAGCAAAATCTCTCTTCACCATGAATTCTTCTGGTTTTAAAGAATTTTCTAAACCTTGAAAATAGTTGCAAAGCTTGCAAAGTTGTTAGAAATTTGTCGATAAAATCATCGGCATTATCTGTTAAAGTTTGTATCATAGTTCAATCAGTTGCAATCCAATTTCTGTACACTACTGAACTCATAAAATTGCGCCGAAGGTGTTAAAATTTAGTTGCGATTTGTGTTTTGGTGGACGCACACGTATAAATAAAATGTCCATAATGAACGAGGATTTGATTGCAGCGGTTTTTTAAAAACGCTGCCTATGGGACCAGGCATATTGTTGGCAAAATTGGAAAGAAATAGCAAATGAATTAAATCAGATGGTAAGTAATTTAATAAACATTAATATTGAATTACGAAATTAGGAAATCGACAACTTAAATACTGTCGGCATTTCTACGGCTGCAAACATAACTCCGAAAAGTGTCTGTGATTATTCTACCTCTTTTCTTTAAATTTTCCAATTTATTTTCCGGTTCGTTGTTAATAAATTTTTCTCCGTCTGTCATGTGAGTGCTCAGATCTTCTAATTCTAACATTGTATTATGCCATATACAAATAGCCTTAACAATAATTTCTGCGTTAAATGGCGTTGTTTCAATTGGCTTCCATAATATCCTCCATTTGGAATTAATTATACTGAAAGCACATTCCACACACCTTCGTGCTCTTAACAATCGACGATTAAAATATTCATTTTCCAAAGTTAGATTTCTTCTGGCATATGGTCGAAGAACCCAGTCCAAAAGAGGATAAGCTTCATCTGCAAGTAAGACATATGACATAGATATTGTAGTATTAGGCAAATTGGTGTCTTTCGGAAACTTTAATTCTCCAGAACTTTTCATTGTGTAAATCTCTGAGGAAGCAAAAGTTCCACCATTGCTTTGACATTCATAACCACCAGCTTCAAAAGTGACAAATTTACATTTATCATCAGCAACTCCCTGCAAAAAAATTTATATAATTATAAAACATTGATCCGAAATGCGCAGGGCATTTTAGATGTATGTGCTTTCCATCAAGAGATCCAATACAATTTGAAATTTCCCAAAGATCCCAATATTGCTCCGCAACTTTTTTTAAACTTTGTTCTGTGGGCACTGGCATATGTATGTACAGGCTGCAAAACTATCCACAAAGCTTCACATGTCTCTATCACAATTGAACGAACCGTTGAAGCACCCATTCGAAATGAAAAAGGCAAGGAGATATCTAATGAAAAGAGATAGAAAACAATTGTATTTCATTCAATACTAAATATCGTAAAATTTAGCCATGTCTTTGAAAAAAAAGGAAACAATTGAGAGACACGTTACAAGCTGAATTAAGGAAATTTTCACCGGAACGTTCTGGCAACAGTCAATGAGATGAGTTCTCAATGGAGTCAGTTTCCATCAATGCTGTTTATAAAGGACCAGATAAAATGCCGCGAATCTTCTGAAAATTGAAGTCGCCAAAAAAGAAGCGATGTACAAGATAACAACTATAATATTGACGAAGATTGATACAATATTGATATGGAGGTGAAACTTTGTAAAAAAAAACGATACAGGTTCGTTTGAATTGGAAACGCCCACAACGCCACAACATCATCCTCCTATGAATCTCAAACGGCGCCATAATAATATAGAGGATGAAATGATCAATGCAATGATTATGCAGAAAGCTTTTATGCAGAATGGATATGCAAAAGTCTGTACATAAATATGCGTACAATGTGGGGCGCCAAACACATGACCACTTCTCACTGCGCGAATATGAATGAAAAGAAAAGGGGGGTCGTTCAAATTCAATTGCTTATAAAATCGTCATTTATTATCCGATTTTGATGAACTTTTTTGATTTGGGCTTAGAAGGACGTTAACTTTATACTGGTGTAGTCAATTTTTTTTGTGCCGAAGAAATTTTTACCCGAAGGGGTGATTTTATGGGGAAGGGGGGGAGGGGGGTTTGGATAAAATTTTAAAATAAACTTGTGAAATTCCGGAGCAGTCCTATTCGAAAGCAAAAAACACGAAGTCTCTAACTATTACCGTTTCCGAGATCCTTTCGTTCATACAGACGGACGGACAGACGGACATGGCTATATCGACTCCTCTATCACTCCTGACCATAATGGGGGTAACTTTGGGGGGTCTCCGACAATTAGTTCTTCCTGTTACATACATTTGCACAAAACCAATAGGCTCTTGTACCTTCGGTACAGGGCCTAAAAATGAATAAACGAATAAATTTCAATATGTTTTGAATAATTCTTTACCTCAATGTCACAATTAGCCTTTCAGCAGGCATGATTGGAGTTCTATTAAAATTGTTCCAATTTATATATATAAAAATGAATTGCTGTTCGTTAGTCTCGCTAAAACTCGAGAACGGCTGAACGGATTTATCTTATCTTTTTTTTTTTTTTTTTAAATGTGTTTTTTTATTGACTAACAATAATTTATCAAATCTTAAATCTAGTTGTGTATTACACAAAGCCCCTCGGTTGGAGACTTATGTAGTTACAGCGGCCCTAAGAGCACATCACAGGGCTGGGAGGTCATTTCTCCTGAGTCGTGTTTGTATATGGAGTAGTGTTAGAGATCTTGCGAGTGGATTAGGGTGAGAGTTGAGTTTACATTCATAGGTCTGCTTGAATCGATCTATTTCAGTTTTAACAGTTGGGATGTTAAGATCATTGTGAATGTTAGCATTGCGAATATACCAAGGAACTCGCATTGCCCCATAACTGTGAGCCGTACGTCCAAATAGGCTTTATTACGGAGTTGTAAAGAAGCAATTTGTAGTCCAGGCTTAAGGGGGACCGCGGAAATATAAGCCAGTGTAGGGAGTTGGCTTTTAGCTTTATTTGTGTTTGCTTGGCTTCAATATGTTTACGATAAGTGAGTCGTTTTTCGAGATGAATGCCGAGATGCACGACGTCATTGGCCTGTGCGATCACAATGTTGTTTAGAGTCAGCGATGGACAAGTACCTCTGTTTAGAGTGAATGTGATGTGTTTGCTTTTTTGCTCATTAACTTTTATACGCCAGTTAGCTAGCCACTCCTCGAGAAGAATGAGATGATCTGCTAGTAGTCTGGTTGCTCGTATTGGGCATCTAGATCTACTTAATATGGCTGTGTCATCAGCAAATGTGGATATTGTAAGTCTGTGATCCGTTGGTATGTCTGATGTGTATAGAACATATAACATAGGACCGAGAACGCTGCCTTGGGGTACTCCAGCTTTGATTTCAGACTCCTGTGTTATGTAGTCATTCTGACGTACCATGAATACTCTATTGCTGAGGTATGATTCTAGAGTTTTGTGAGTATTTTGGGGAAGCAATACTTTTATTTTATACTTAAGTCCATCAAGCCAAACGCGGTCGAATGCTTGGGCTACATCGAGAAAGATTGCGGAACAGTATTCGCGGAGTTCGAACGCTGTTCTAATCTCCGAGGTTATTCGGTTTACTTGTTCGATAGTGCCATGGTTTTCACGAAAACCAAATTGGTGGGTGGGAATAACGTTCTGCATGTGTGAGTTGATTTTTAAAAGAACCAACTTTTCGAACACTTTGGATAGGCAGGATAGTAAGTGATAAAAGCCCAGCTCAATCCCAAGAAGGCTGCAGGTCATGATTTAATTTCCCCAAAAATGATCATGGAGCTTCCCAGTCCAGCTGTGACATATATCACAAAAATGTATAACGCGATTTTTAAATGCGGATATTTTCCAACTCAGTGGAAGAAATCGGTCATAGTCATGATACCGAAACCCGGAAAGGACAAAACACAGGCTGCGTCATATAGACCCATAAGCCTACTATCCTGCCTATCCTATCTTATCTTGGTCTTAAAATGTTCGTGGAGGTATAGGGAAGGTTTAAAAGGTAACATTCGTATAGCTTAATTCCATCATGTCTTAGTAAAATTTAAAAAAAAAAACTCAGAATTGTATAAAATCAAGAATTAGAGTATTATAAGTTAATTACACATAATATCTGTGTAGATGTTCAACCATCTGCAGCGTCACAGAAAGGCCTTTCGGATAGTGCTGGGTAAGTGAGTGTTCCTATTTAATTTCTATTTGATAACAAATTATGCTGCAAAGCACTTGTGTACATTTTTTTATTTGTATATCAATACAACAACAACAATGATGAAAGAATTTACAAAAGTGCAAAAGTTTCTTTAATGCCTAACTAAAATAACGCATAATATCTCAATTCTTGAATTTATTTGCTTTTGATAAAATAAAAATAAAATTTTAAATATCTATAAAAATTAACCTTAATTTTCCATTGATACATATATATTTTTTTAAATCTTATTGACATATGTATAACTGAATATAATTGTTTTTATATATAAATGAAATGAATTACTTTTATGCGAAATAGGATCACGATGGATAGTAATCTGTAGGAATGTGCAAACTTATTTAGAAGAAAGAATACGAACGTACGATGTTAATTTAATAATAATGAATTTCTTAAATTGTTATCTTGAAAATGTATTCAGATATTTCGGTACATATTTTTGTTTTAAGTTTTCACAATTAAATTGAATAATTATGAAGCTTTAAATTTTTAGTTTTTCTTTCGGCAATGTTTTGATCAGAATTAACTAATTTTGTTTTGGGATTTCCTAATGAACTTTTGGCCAAGGAAATCATGGTAGGGAGGGTTAAGAGGCAAGCATCAGCAGCATAACCAATTTATCGATTTATTATACAAGTATATTTGGCGCCCATCAAGGGCCTGAATGATAAATGTCCATGTGTATGTTATATATGTATTAATATAATTGTATGGCAAGAAGAGATTGATGAGTGAGAGAAAAAATTGAGGAAACTGAACTTACGCAAGAACTGTAACTGAACTGTGTTGTTGTTGCTGTAGCCGCTTTAGCGTTCTCCGCTACCTCCTAGCTGCTGCGTTTTGCGATAGAGTTTTTATTGTGGCCGTTTAAGCGTTTTCTGCTCCACACACTATTACATGCTCCGCGTGCTCTTTTTGGTTCTTGTGTGCGAATGTTTATGCACTTTTAGCCCCTATTTGTCACACCACCACTTCTAATACTTTTTTGTATTGTTTTCAAAATTTGAGAAAAAAAAAAACAAAAAAAATATCTTAGGCACTACGACGCGATACCCAGAAAACTTTGCACCTCCTTTATTGAGCGTGGTGGTTTGAGGTCCCGAACTGCTGCTATTTTATCTGGGTTAGTATGAATACCGCGATCACTCACGATGTGACCCAGGTATTTAATGTTGGTTCGGAAAAAATGGCATTTTTCCACATTTATCCTGAGATTGACTGCCCTCAGACGACGGAAAACT
Source organism: Leucophenga maculata (assembly GCA_035044805.1). Lineage (NCBI taxonomy): Eukaryota > Metazoa > Arthropoda > Insecta > Diptera > Drosophilidae > Leucophenga > Leucophenga maculata. The sequence goes on from JAWNNP010001075.1 coordinate 61,060, forward strand.
TTCGCGAGCTTCTCTGTATGCTCCTCCATTGTCCGACCAATGACAATTATATCGTCAAGATATGCGAAGGCAAATGGCTCCATGTCAGCGCCTATAATGCTGTCAAGAGCACTCTGGAATGTGGCCGGTGCAGTATGCAAGCCGAATGGCATCACCCGCCAGGCCCCGACCGGGCACTTAGAACGCGGTGAATTCCTTACTACTCTGCTCCATCCCAGTGTCAACGAGATACGCAGAATGCGACCAACGTCCCGGACTGTGCCATCTGCCAGCCGCACCAAAATGTCCTTCTGAAGCTCGGTTGCTCTGCCCTTTAGAGTCTCTGCTACCCGTTGACTGATAAGACTGCGGGATGCTCCCGTGTCAATCAGCGCCGTCATCGTCTGGCCGCCCAGGGAAATCAACGCGGTGAGACGACGACCAACGCTAGCTAATTGGTTTAATGGCGACGAGGGCCTTCGTTGATAGCGCCGACGTTGTCTCGTAGTTCCATCGGCTTTCCTTCGTTTTCCGTCCGCCTCCTGCAACAGTCTATGGTGCGTAGACCTCTTCTCCCGCATCGCCAGCAGAACACCACTGGGGTATTCTAACATTCCCTTGAAAAATGTCCCTCCTGACTGCATCGGCGGCATGCCCATCGCGTGTTGACTGGTCCCTCTACATTGGCGACGCTTGCATGATAAGGTCTAGGACTCGTTGACGCTGGTTCGAACGCTGCCAATGGTCGCAAGTACTCGAGATCGCACACCACCTCCAATAGCTCTGCTAGTGTCGTGAAGTCTCGCCTTTTTATGTACAGCTGCACCTCATCGCGTCTGTTGCGATATATCCGGTCCAGTTTATTCTCCTCCGAAACATCGGCATGGCGCATCAAATTCTGGCCTCGTTCTTCGAAAAATCGAGACGGAAGAAAGAACGACAAGAACTCCTCCTTGAACGCTGCCCAGTCGCGCCATTCTGCAGAATTGTTCTTCCACCAGATCAGAGCTGTGTCAAGAGCTCTGGCATGGTGCGGGACAGTGCGTAGGCCCCCACGAGGTCCTCGATCCTCTCCAAGAATTCTAGTGGGTCGGATGTCCCGCCCAAATGGAGTGACCACTTCCTAACTCGGTCCATCACGTCAGATAAGGATTTTACGAGTGATAACCGCTGTCTAGCAGGAGAAGTCACCCTGACTGGCACCGGAGACCCTGCTCGCCTGCTCTCGGTGATGCGTGTAGAAACTAAGGGCAGCTCCACTGGACTAATCGTCAGTTTGGGCAAGGGTAATACTTCCTTGCCAACCTCCTCGCTCGGATCGTGCTTCGGTATTGGACCACCACTGGCTTCTTCAGCAATCGCAGAGTACATACGCCGTAGTTCATCTAACCGCTTTTGCACCTCCAAGGAGTGTCCGCCGGCCTCGATGAATGCCGTCAGCTTCCTCCCCACATCTTTTGGAGTTCCCTCAGAGTCGCCTAGAAGATCATCTGCCAGCTCAGTCAGCTCTACCTTGCTTAGGCTGTTCAACCAAGTAGCCATGTTGTTTGTTGATATCACCGTTCGGTTAGTCAGGAGGGTAAAGAAACCAGACTATACCCTAACTAATACTGGTACCCTCGACCTTTTGATTCTCTTTACTTTTGATTCTCGATAATTAAACTGTTTGATACCTCTGTCTTCTCTCCGCCTATGTATTTCTACGACTTTTTTTCCTTCGAATCAGGGTATAATTTTATATATCTTTATTACTTTTTTTGTTTTATTTCTTTATTTTATTATATTTTTATTTTAATATCTATAGATTTTTTTTGTTTATTAATTAATTGAAATTATAACACAGCGTTTTTTTCGCTGCTTTCATCCTGGAAGCCAGGGTCCCTGCTCGGGCGCCACTGTAACGAGGTCACCTGCCGAGGTATCCTCGTCGGATGCCCAGGCGTTCGCCACAGAAACTGACCACTGGCGATGATATTTTCCAGGCTTTTTTATATCAAATGCGGTTTTTCTTTTATAATTTCAATTTTCTTTTATTTGTTTTTTCACATAGTTTGTTTAATATACCCTATTAAAATGGGACATGTAGCGCATCGATGACGTCATTGATCGCGAGTAGCAAGCGCATCATCGATAGCGAGAGGGAGTAGTGCTGTGCCGCTAGTAACTGCATTCAAATGGAATACATACGAGCTTTTGGTACGGTTAACTCTACGCATAGAGTTTACCGTATTTTGTAATTTATTCTTTTTAGAGCTTAGCGGTAACTGTTTAAAGTTCGCTAAGTTCAGTCTGTTGACGTCAGCCACTAGATGAAGACAGAGACGCTGCGCATGCTTTAATCCGTTTCACCACATTTTATATATATATATATATGTATTATACATTAATTCATTTAATAAATTAAATTAAAATACAAAGTTGTTGCTGTTATTTGTGCCTACAATTAGGAAGTTGGGCTAAGTTTGCTGCTCGCATTACTCAATTCATTAAGAAGCAACGATTCCTCGACGCCGCCGCGGGTGCGATTCCTAGAGATTGGCAGTTTGGGGCTCCGAATGGTCGCAGCCGAATACAACATAGTTCAATTCAATTCAATTCAATTTTAATTTAATTTTTATTTAACAGCTTATACTGATTTCTCTAAGTTCTAGTAGGGTATCACGGAAAACGCATCGATAGGCATTAGTTTGTGTTCTCAACTAGATATTCGTATTTGGAATTAGTATATTCATTGTGTTAGGGTGAGTGTTACGCCATTCCGTAAGGGGCAGCAGTTCATCCCTAACCTCCACCAAGTCGTGGAGATATTCCTCCTTCCAAACTGATGGTGTACGGCCTTGCTTATCATGTTTTGGTATCATGACCATAGGTAAACCACGTAAAAAATTACGAGGAGTGAGAGTAAGTACATCAGTGGGATTTTCACTCTTTGGGGACAACGGTCGAGAATTACCTAAGCGCCCATTTGCTCTTAACACTCCTTTACTATCGAGAAATAGTCATATGACTTGTGTGGGCTTCAATTGTGTTTGACTTTTGTGAGGAAATGTTCTTTGACCCATTTCTTTTGTCAATATGAAGCATTGAGTGATGTTGGGAATAGAAGATGTTGAGCTTTCTCTGTCTAAAGAGTCGTTTTTTTAAAAATTCGACGCAGTCTGCTTTTAATTTAAAATACAAAGCTTTGGCCTCCATAAATTGGGAACGAATTGACGCCTTTCTTTCGTCTGTGACTCGTCTGCCAATTTTTTCCAAATCCCTGTGAGATCCGTTATTTCTAATTCTACCTTAGCTCCCGTTCGAACTCGAGCGGGGCACATTAGTGATTCGAATGCTTTCAGCTCTTCAAATATAATAAATTGCAAGAAGAGCAAAGAGAAATATTTTGCGAAATTGAGATATAATTAAAAATCGTATAAAATGAATTACTCTTCAAGAGTATTTAATATGAATGTGTAATTCACGAATAGATAATTAATTAATTCAACAAAAAACACTTTTAGTCGGGTATACCTTTCTGGAGAGAAACGGTAGGGTATTAAAAAAAAATATGAGATAGAGAAAAAAAATTTTTTTTTTTTTATATATGATTTGTGCTGGACCACAATTATTTATTTCAATGAAAAAAATATTTTTTTTTAATTAAATATCCTTTGAATTGGTTCACTGCTATTTAATTTTAAAATTATGAAGCGAGAAAATGCAAAAAAAAATATTACGAGGGAACAAAAAATAGTTTGAGTCGTATATACCACGCGGGAGAGAAATCGTAGGTTATTATTAGATTACGTTGAGAGAAAATAAAAATATTATGAGGCAACAAAAAAAAATAATTGGAGTCGTATATACCACGCGGGAAAAAGTAGGGTATTATAACGAGCTTAGAGATTATGTCGAGAGAAAATAATACAAAAATATTCCAAGGGAACAAAAATTATTTAAAGTCCCATATACCACGCGGGAAAAATTAGGGTATTATTAGATTACGTTGAGAGAAAATAAATAAAAAATATTATGAGGCAACAAAAAAAAATAATTGGAGTCGTATATACCACGCGGGAAAGAAAGCGTAGGGTATTAAACCGAGCTTAGAGATTATGATGTCGCGAGAAAATAATACAAAAATATTCCGAGGGAACAAAAATTATTTTAAGTCGTATATACCACGCGGGAGAGAAACCGTAAGGTATTATAACGGACTTAGAGACAAGCAACGAGGAAACAAAATAAAATGTTTGCTTTTATATTCTTCGAGATGTATTATGTATGTTTGTTGCAAAAAAAAATTTGAAATAAATATATACAAGTATATGTATATACATATATGTATATATATGGTAATTTTTTGCGCGGGAGTTCCAATGGATTTATATACATATATATTCTGGAATATGAGTATGTAATATAATGTATATACTGTAACTTTTGCTCGGGAATAAACCGATGATTTATTACGATTTTAGATGTGAGTGTACCAATCAACTTTTGATAATGAAGCTCCATCATTGGTCACTGTAAAAAACTGAATGTCTTCCAAAATCGGTCGTTGTTGAACTGATAAAGCAGGATTGTCATGTGACATACTGTGAGATTGAGGCATATCTGGGCATTAGTATGACTAGCAGAAGAAATCATGCGAGGTCCGTCTTCTCAATCGTGACAGGTGATGCAACGTGGATATATGTATGCGTATGAGCCCAAGACAAAACAACAGTCGACCGTCTGGGTCTTTCAAGACGAGCAATATCCAACAAAAGTTACTCGCTCGCGCAAAAGCAAATTATCGCATGTTTCGACGGTGCCGCTTGTGGAAAGAAGGACGGTCCATTCTGAATGGTACACAACCATTTGTGCCTGAAGTTTTCGATGAACTGAGGAAAACCAACCGACGAAAACGAATCATACTTCATGCCAAGAGTGAATATGACCATATATGGTAGTCAAAAATTCTCCAATCGTCCAAAAGAATTTTGCCTTAAGACAGGCGGACGATCAGACATGGCTAGAACAACTCGATCAGCCATGCAGATCGGAAAATTGACATAGCTCTCAGAAAAGAATTAAGTTGATCAAATAGATTTCGTAAATATTCGGTTGAAGAATGTTAAATTTTTTTCAATTTAATCTTTAAGTCGCAAAATCTTTTAATTTTAATATTAGAATTATATTGAGTCATTTTTTATGTTTTAATAAATTTTACTTTTTTATTTCTTATTTAACGTCCAAAAATATTTAATCTACATACATTAAGTAACAATTATTATTTAAACTATATTATTTATTACAAATTAAATTAAAAATAAATCGGTCTACCCACACGTTCAAAATCGGTATCGATCAAGAAACGCAATCCTCGTTATCTTGCCATGTCCTCCAGTATCAAAGTCGATGTACCCTGGTCTATCTGTCCGGTTCATTGATGCATAGATCAGCTGGATTGAAATTGAAATTCACACAGCAGTCAGCATAGCAGCAATGTATTCGTGGATCGCGGGGCAACTCATATGCATCCTCGTCCTCGTCGTCCAAACTTAAATCACACGACGAGTCATCGCCCCAATCTGAAGAATTGGACTCCGGGCTCTTGGGCGAGTAGTCGAACTCGCTGGCCAATTGTGGCTCATCAATGCTCGAGTCCAAAGAGTTTGATTCTAGGCTCACGTCGTCGTCGCTAATCCACTCGTACTCCATTATTTAAATATTTTTGGCAAATTGAGAAGAATAGAAGTTGTTACTACTTTGAATGTTCTAGTTGAACTGTGATCTTTGTCAAATTTAGTTCAGCTTTTATACAGATTTTTAACACTGTAACAGGTAGATTGATTCTAATGAGGGTCGTACTTTATAATCAGGTAGATCATAAAATGACAAAAAGTATGCAGTGGGAAATTCCCGAGGGCGGATCTTCTTTGGATTTGCTAAATCGGATTCGAAACATGGCGAACAGAAAGTCCAAGTTAACTTAAGCCCACTCCTTGATGAGTTGTGTCAAGACATATCTAAGTTTGTTGGTCTATGAGCACTGAATGAAGCTTTGCCCGCGGCAACCACAGGCACCAAGTGACACCCAGTTGAGCCTCAACTAATGTCCAGGCGAAGATATTCTGAAGTTCATTGGCCCAAATAAAATACGGTTTTTAATAGCCCCGATTCTATAATTTTTTTTTTCTTTTTTTGTAGGGTATGTTGTAATGGCAGACGTTATTGTAGCATAATTTACTGAGGACTAATTTGAATACACCAACCGTTACAATGCCGACGATAATTTATCGATATGCACTTTCGTTAAAAGCCCTTTGACATTGATCAAGGTGAGCTTTATAACAGCTCGCTGCTTTGCAGCCAACATATCGTTGCACTTGCATTTTGAAAGCTTGGCTTTTGTAACTTCAAGGCAGCGCTGGCAAAATTCTTTTCCAGCGTGCCTTCGACCTGAACGGTCGCATCATTTGTTGTGCAGCGACTACCAAAGACGTGCTTAACCACAAGGGATTTGGGTTATGTAAAACATGTGTATTTAACTAAAGGTTCTTTAGAATTTTGCAATTAGCAAGTGAAATTTAGATTTTATTAGTTTTATTTTTATAATTCTACAGTAATACTCGGACGCATTTGATAAAGCGCCAAAAGAGTAGACTGCAGCATCAGGCTGTGAGGGTGTCAAATATCTCAATGAAATTTCACGCTCACAAGTCCATGGTAAGGTATCGAATCGATGGAAAGCGGACCGATGGGTAGAGTCGAATGACTATTATCGGCGATACGGGTACAGGAGGGAGACAACTTAATGTCAGTAACAGCTGTTCGAGTGGTCGAAAAGAGTGGGAAAGAGAAATAGCAAGCGAGACAGCGATATTGCAGGTCGTTTGAACTATTGGATACCGAAAACTAAAGCCTACTTTTCGGGAGGAGACAAATTATTCAAAATGGGGACTGTCTTATCACGTCGGTGAAATGCAGTGTCAGAAAGGGATATTGTTAACAGGGAAATTGTAACAATAGCTGCTGATCAGGCATTGTAACGTGAGGAAACAACAGCGTGTTAGCAACATGAGGACGAGAATGGTTGCTGTAACGTGAGGGAACGACAACATTGTAGACAGCAGAAGTGCGAAAATGGTTGCAAGAGCTGTTAAGATAGGCAGCTCAGAGCCAACAGGAACGATAGGGGTTGGATAATCCCTGGTGGAGTAGTGTCTTCGACAAAGGAAAGGAGAAATTCGTGGCAAGGCAAGGCCAAACTGTTGCAACCAGTCTTGGTGGGCGAGGGCCGTAGGGAAGAAACGACATCTGGGAAGCGGATCGGTCCAACTATGTTTGAAACTAACTTATGTTAAAGGGATGTTGCGTAACTCTGGTAACAGAGTGCGCAGATGTAACTATGTTGGCAGGCTGCAATTGAGGCAACATTTAGCGGTATTGCCAAAATTCGAAATGAACGGGGCAATGGCTTGCGCGTATGTTTGTGCGTATGTAACGTAAATTATATGAGGACAGTATCATGGAAAATGCATTTAAAATGCGTGTGTAAGGAAGAGTATGCGCAACAGATTGGCGCCAAAACGGAACCATGCTAGCTAGTGTTGTTGCATGGAAATTACCGGATAATGATATAAAAGGAGCAGCATCATCTCCATACAGGCAGTTCTTACTTTGGTGCAGATCGGTTAAGTCGTAAAGACGGTGATTTTAGTGAGGAAAATAAGTCGCGGAATTTATTCGGGAAAATATCGAGTTGGTCACGGAGCGACGTGTTTATAAAAAGAAAAGGCAACGTTAAAGTGGAAAATGGTATGAGCGTTGGGCTCTGGTACAGATAAACGTCGATAGGAGGATTTTTAAAGCAAGGGCATAACCTGGAAACCTAAGAGTAAGGTTTTTTCAAGTGAGTAATAAATCTTGTTATTTACGTGTGGTAAATTTTGGAAATTAGAAACGAATTTGGCTTGCCAAACGGCAAGGTATGCTAATCTATAATTAAGAATTAAACTAATCTTGGCTTGCCAAGTTGCAAGAGAACTAATTTATATTTAAGAATTGAACTAATTTGGCTTGCACAGATTGCAAGAAACTAATCTATATTTAATAATTAAACTAATTTGGCTTGCACAGGTTGCAAGAAACTAATTTATCTTTAAGATAAGACTAATTTGGCTATACTTGCAGGAAACTTGCTATACTGAAGCAACAGACTAATTTGGCTTGCTGAACGGCAAGGTAACTAATTATATTAAGAATTAAACTCTGGAATTTTGGGATATGCAAGGATACAGTATGATTAAGGATTTGAACTAAGGTTTTCAAGTTAGCAGGACGGAGCGTAAAAGTTGAGAATTCTTCCTGGAACCAGTAGTAAAGAAGACCACGAGGGGCGGCCGACTAAGCTCCTCGTCAAAAATCAGGATTTATCGTTTGGAACCAGCAGGACGAAGATTAACGAGAGCGGACCGGCCTGAACGTCATCAAAAGCGGCCCAGAATGGCGAGCCGTCTGGTTATAGTTACATATATAACGAGATTAGCTCGTTAAATTGAAGAATCAGTTCAATAGAGGATACAGATAACTGAAATTTAAGGAAGATTTGTTTCATTCCTCAGGGACTGCGATTTATAAATTTATGTTTTCGGACCCTGGCTAAGCTGAGTTATCCCAGCCTTTGAACCGGGATAACCGGGAGTCCTTTACATTGGCGCCCGAGCAGGGACCCTGAGGTTACAGAAACAAAATATATTACAAAGCGGAAAAATTATAAAACGGATATTAAAAGGAAGGAAAAACAAACATACCTGAAGAAAAAAAAAGGTTTAACAAATTAATCTAAAATCACTAATAACCGGAAGAAAAAAATAATAAGGATTAAAAATGGTAAGGACCGGATGGATAAGGTTGCTCCATAAGGAGGAGTTGGAGTCATACCTTAGTGAGTTCAGCTTGGACACAAAAGGCACGAATGATGAACAGCGATCACGACTCTCCAAGTTTGCGAGTCAGGCCGACCTCAAGCCGAGTCAAATAGAGCGACTCGAGGAATTGGCGTCCTTTACACACGACTACCACAGGCTGTGCAGGACCCAGATGGTGCAGTAATGCCATGGAGGTCAGCTAGGTCGCTGCAGGACCCGAGGTGCAGTGAGCAGAGATCAGGACCCAGTATACAGCACCGCCAGCGAGGAAAACTGAATCGCGAGCAAGAAGTCCAGTGGGTAAGCTCACTAATGCTAACCTGATGGATCAGGTGCGGAAATGGGGTGTGCGGTTCAGCGGAGCCCAACCTCTGCCATTTATTGAGAGGGTCGAGGAATTGGCCGACGCATATGGGGTCAGTTTGGACGCTTTGCCGCGTATGATGCCGGAAATGTTGGTGGAAAGTGCCCTAATTTGGTTCAGAAATAATAACCAACAATGGCGATCATGGACCGGTTTTAAGAATGATTTCTTGCGATTCTTCTTACCCGCCAGATTTGCGGAACAATTGGAAGATGACATAAGAAATAGGCTCCAGGGTAAAACGGAGCGGTTTAAAGAATTTGTGCTGGCAATGCAGAATATGATGCGACATTCAGAACTAAACGCGGAACAAAAATTGGCGAGAATATTCCGAAATAGTCGGAAGGAACTTCAGTTGTACATAAAACGACAAGATTTTGCCACACTAGAGGGGCTTATCAACCTGGCAGAAGATTTTGAAACACTGCATGAAAGCCGAAGACCAACGAATGAGAATCAGATAGCGCTACACCGCCAGGCAAACGAGGAAAACGTTGAAACTCAGGGTTCCGTGTTCAACCCACGTTCTGCTTGCCATAGATGTGGTCAACAGGGACACTGGGCTCGAATCTGTAGGAATCCAAGAATACTGTTTTGTTGGTTGTGCGGTCGGCGTGGTTTAACACCACAAAATTGTTGCAGACCATCGGGAAACGGTCAGGCACTGCGTCGGGAGCGAGGTCCGACGGAGGCCGTGGAAGGTCAGTCTCGCCTACAGTAAACCGCATGATTGTCAGGGACAATGGCGTGTTTGTTACGGTGGTCCTGGAAGACACATTGGTAGAGGCTGTCATCGACACCGGGGCAACACGCAGTTTCGTGAGCGGGAGGCTGGCAAGGAGATTTGGTAAAACTGAAAACACCGGTCGTATCTTCAAGAAAATAAGAATGGCCGATGGAACAAGGGCAGAGGTAACAGAAGAGTTAATTTTGAGGGTCGCATTGGGACCACAAGAATGCAGGTTGGCATTTTTGCGGATGGAGTGTATGCCAGACGACCTGATTTTAGGAATGGATTTTTTGCGGCATAACGGAGCCGAAATAAAATGTGGAGGTGAGAGCGTGAGGATTGGAAGGACTCGAATGTCGCACGGGGAAAAGCAGTGATCTGAGAGACAGGCAAAGAGGACTCCACTGTCGCAGAAACCGTTGGAAGCAGTGAAAAGAGAAGGAAACATCGAAAGCGCACGGCTGTAGCAAAACACAACACCAAAGGGGAATGGTTGGCTCGGGGAATGCAGGAGGAGATGCCACATCATGAAATTGATCAATTCTTGGCAGAAGAATTGGGAAAATTTAAGTGCCTGTCCGGTACCACAAGTATCACAGCCCACAAAATCGATATGAAGGACGACAGGCCAATAAAGCAAAGATATTTTCCAAGAAACCCGGCCATGATGGAGATCATAAATAAAGAGGTGGAAGAACTGCTCGCTAATGGTTGTATAGAGCCGTCTAGGAGTCCCCACAGTGCACCAATAGTGCTCGTCAAAAAGAAGACAGGGACCTGGAGACTATGCGTGGATTATCGTCAACTCAACGCAAGATCGGTGCCAGATGCGTACCCTTTACCCAGAATTGGATATATATTGGACCGGCTGCGGAATGCCAAATATATCTCCAGCTTGGATTTAAAGAACGGATATTGGCAAATCCCAATGGAACCGGCAAGTAGGCCGTACACAGCCTTTACAGTGCCAGGCCGGGGACTGTTTCAATGGAAGGTTATGCCTTTTGGGTTACACTCGGCCCCGGCAACTTTTCAAAGAGCGACGAGTCATTGGACCAGATATGAGCCACATGCGTTCGCATATTTGGATGACATTATAGTGACCGGGAAGACGCTAGAGGAACATATGAACAACCTCAAGGAGGTTTTCCGAAGACTGAGGGAAAATAATCTACGGATTAATCGGGAAAAATGTGATTTTTTCAAGAAGGAAGTAAAATACCTGGGTCATGTGGTCCGAGCAGAAGGCATTGCGACAGATCCGGATAAGGTGGCGGCAATTCTAAAACTAAAACCCCCAACAAATCTCAGGGAGGTTAGGCAGTTCCTAGGAGTGGTATCGTGGTATCGCAGGTTTATAGAAGACTTCTCAAACGCTACGGTTCATTTGACCGGGTTACTTAAAAAAGGAAAACATTGGAAATGGCACAAGGAACACCAGCTGGAATTCGAGGGACTGAAGAAAAGGCTTACGGAAGCTCCTGTTTTAGCATGCCCGGATTTTGCAGAGAAATTTACTTTGCAAACGGATGCGAGTAACTACGGGCTTGGAGCAGTGTTGACTCAAATGTTGGAGGGCGAGGAAAGAGTAATAGCCTATGCGAGCCGACACCTGGGTAAATCGGAAAAGAATTACTCGGCCACAGAGAAGGAGTGCTTGGCCATCATTTGGGCCATTAGGAAACTCAAGCCTTATTTGGAAGGTTACCACTTTACAGTGATCACTGACCACCAGGCTTTAAAGTGGCTAAATAGTATAGAGAGTCCGTCAGGGCGTATAGCACGATGGGCGTTGGAGCTTCAACAGTACTCATTTGATGTACAGTATCGGCGGGGAAAACAGAACGTGGTGGCAGATGCATTATCACGGCAACCCTTAGAGGCAAATCGTCGGGTCAAGGAAGATGGGTTGGTACAATGTAAGTGGATAAGGAAAAAAATGGTGGAGGTTCGAGATCACCCGGGAAAATATCCTGATTATATGATAGAGGATAATCAACTGTATCGCCACTTACCAGACCGTTATGGCGAAGAGGGGTGTCCAGCATGGAAACTTTGTGTCCCACGACCACTGCGGAGGCGTGTGTTTCTGGGAACCACGATGCCCCAACGGCGGGACATCTGGGTGCTCGGAAAACAATTATTCGGCTCACCAAACGGTATTATTGGCCAGGATTGTTCAGGGATGTGAGAAGGTACGTCGGACAGTGTGACGTCTGTCAGCGGTACAAGGGTATTCAGCGGAAAATGGCTGGGAAGATGTTAACCCAGATTGCCCCAGAGCCATGGGCCACTGTTTGTGCGGATTTTGGGAATCCGATGCTTGGGAATACGATGCTTTTGGTGTTCATAGACCGTTACTCAAAGTGGGTAGAAATGGTACCGATGCGCAAGGCGAGCAAAGAGAACTTAAGGAAAGCGTTTCGGGAGCGGATTCTGGCACGCTACGGTGTGCCAAAAGTAATGATCACGGATAATGGTGCCCAATTTACGAGCAAGGCATTTAGAGGATTTTTGGAAGAAATGGGTGTGGCACACCAATTCACTGCACCATATACCCCTCAAGAAAACCCGACGGAGCGAGCGAATCGGACAATAAAGATGATGTTGGCTCAATTTGCCAAACAAACACAACGGAAATGGGATGACCAATTACCAGAGATCACACTAGCAATCAATTCTAGTGTCTCCGACAGCACAGGGTATAGTCCAGCATTTCTGACGCAGGGTAGAGAACCGAGGTTACCCAAATCATTGTTCGACGAGGTGACACTTGGCACGGGGTTGGAGGTTTTGAATGGAGAACAGAAGGCGGAAAGACTAAAGGAAATATTTGACCTTGGTTCGGAGGGAGCTGGGAAAGGCAGGCCAAGATCAAGCGCGCCATTTTAATTTGAGGCGTAGAGAGTGGAGACCACAGGTTGGTCAAATGGTACTTGTTCGACAGCATTCGTTGTCCAAAGCACGCGAAAATTTTTCGGCTAAGTTGGCCCCAAAGTACGGAGGGCCATATCGGGTAATTGGGTTCACCTCACCTGTGATAGCGACGTTACGGGACAACAAGGGTAAAACACGCTCTGCCCATGTGGCAGAATTAAAGGAATATATAGAAAAATCAATTATGGAAGAGGACGAAGGAGAAGAGTAAGCTGCGGGTATTAAACGGAAGGTGGCACCCAGGCGTTATACACCCCAGATAAATTTTCGTGTCATAGGCGCACTACGAAATTAACATAGTAATCACATGTTGGAATAGAAACACAGAAGGTGTTCGAAGTGAAAAGGTTACATGGAATACGCAGGTGATCAGACACAAGAGGAAATATGTTTCAGTCAATGTAATGGCAATTTTATCTGTCGACTTACAAACGCATCTAGAAACTAATATACCCTACAGATTGCATATTCGAAAGGACAAAGAGAAAGATAAAAGGGTTGCACTGGGAAAATATCTCGCTGGAAGTAAACGGCAAATTCGGCTAACGGGGTTCAATGATGGGCGTTAGCTATAAAAGGCGGAAACACGTTGAACTCGGCCTCATTTTTATTACGACGCGTGAAGATGGAAAGCAAAGTAAAAACTTCGGTGGCGTTAGCGGTCGCAACGGCGCATGCAAGCGCAAAGGACGGTGTCGCAAAGAACAAGGAGGAAACCAAAAGCGGCAAGCAGGGCAGTCGCACTGAAGAGGTAAAACGACGGCGAGCGCCGGAGGAAAAACAAGACAGTAACACCAGGAGCAGCAGCCGAAAGGAGGACTCGGGGTCGAAGAAAACCAAACTACCAAGTGGTAGCGGCAGCAGTAGTGCACGCGGCAGCGAAACCCGTCGCAAACACAGAGAAGGACGGGCAAAGGCGAACAACGGTAGCAGCAGCAGTAGTGCCCGCAGCAGCGAAACCCGTCGCAGCCACAAAGAAGGACGGCAAAAGGCGAAGAACGATAGCAGCAGCAGTAGTAGCAGTAGCAACAGCAGCAGAAGTGGTGACCGGCCTTGGAGGCGCAATAATCAAGGAAGGGAAAAGGAGGAAGTGGGAGGTCAGCAGGAAGGTGAACTGGCGGCGTCAGGTTTGACCAGGAGGTCAAGGCCCGAAACAAGAAGACAATATCTGGAAATGGGACCTCCGGCTATGAAAAAACGGGTCACGGAACGACGGGTCGTAGAGGTGGCACTGCCTGGCATTGCAGTGGGTGGTCAGTCGACCAAGTGGAGTGGAAGGTTGATCACGGTAAAGAACCGTGGGGGTACGCTGGTGGTGACCCTGGAATGTGGGCCTGAGCCAGTGGCGGACAGCGAGGTCACGGCTAAGGCAGGAATAAAAGACGACGCAGTGACTGCAGGCTCCAGCGGAGAGCCAAACACGAAGGCCATCATCCTAAAGGAGGAGACGTTTCCGCCGCCCGTGCACGGGCGTCACGGAAAGAAGTTCCGTCTCTGGGACGGAACAGAAATCCCCGCCGAGGACGGATTCGAGCTGGGTGAGGCCCAGCTGAGGGGTATGATTATAGCCCACCTAAAAGCGCAGATTGGACTGGAATCAAACGCTGAAGCGGCATCCCTGGCGGAGTCGCAGTTGGAAACACTGCTAGACTACAGAGATTGGCAGCCGGGCAGAGTGTCGCCGGCCAGGCGGGGTGGTCGATGGGTGCTGTCGCCTAGGCGACCATATGAATTAATGCGGCAAGTACGACACGGTCTGCGGGAGCATAGGCGTGGCAAGGAGCGGGATAACACCGCAAAGGTGGATGGCGTCCGCTACAAGGCAAAAATGGGGAGGCCAGGAGGTATACGGGTAATGCGCTGGGTGGACGCGCCTTGAAAAATAAGAGTAGAGGTGGGTGACTGAGTAACGGAAATGAATTAGTATGAATACATGTATATATAAAAAAAAAAAAAATATATTTAGAAAAAAAATTAAATAAAAATGGATAAACTAAAAGTCAAAAGCTTGGTTTGGTTATGCAATTAGGGCATAAAGTAGGAAAAAAATAAGCAAGGAATAAATAAAAAGGAAGAAATGTTATAATAAAAAAAAAAAATAAAAAAATAAATTGAATAAATTAAAACTCAAGTCGATTAGGGCATAATACAAAAAAAAAAAAGGAAATAGAAACAGAAATGAACAGGGAATAAATACAAAGGTAGAAAGTGTATGATCAAAAAGAGAAAACAAGGGGAAAAAAAATAAACCCTCAAATCGTTTTACGGCAGAAGGTATTACAATATATCTGAATCAGAGCGGTGCACATTGGGCCGATTTTTCGACGAAAATTAAAATTTTTCATAGAAAGTAAACCTATTTTAATAATAAAATTTGAATAGGATATACTTTGACTAAAATGAATCAATAGATTTTAATTGTTTTGATGCATCCCTGAAATTTTGGCAGCCCTTCAAAGTCAGCTGTTTGATTGCATGCGTGCGAAACTAAAAAGCGCGGGAAAGATTTTGTTTACTTGCGAGCGTGCCAAAATTGTTGTGGTTTAAGCAACTTTCACTAAAATTATGGAAAAGAAAGACAAAGGTATGTAGAATATTTGTATTAAAAAAGACTTTGTTCATGTTTGATAATGTGTTCTTTGTGTGCGTTTATTGGTGTTGCCAAAAGTAGAAAAAAGCTAACCTGCTAACCCGTCTGTTGTCTGTATGTATAAATCCCACATATTGTAGCTGTGGTTGAGTTCGCCTATGAACAACTGCTTGATATCTATATACAAAACAATCGTAGCGCATCTGCCGTTTCGGGTTGGATTTATGATGAACTGAAAGAATTCGACTTAAGCACGGAGAAAAAGGATGACATCAACACCAAAGTGAGAAGCTTTCACCTTTACATACATAAGAACTTGGCAAAATGTAACAGAAGTATGACCAGATTTAAGACAAAGCATACCGAATGGCTTCTGTCCAATATGGCTATAACAGTAAGTTCATTCTTGTCTTCAAATCCAAAGCCGTCAACATCTAGACCAGTTGGACGCCCACCCATTGAATATGTTAACGCCAGTCCCCGTCAGAAGAGAAAATTGGCATCCGATTTAGCTGTTAATCAGGGTCACAACACATCTCTTCTTGTGCATGCCGCCGCAGTTTCGGCCGAAAAAACGAACGAGAAACATACAGCCCTTGTGTTAAAAAATACATTTCTTACTCCGAGTGACCCCAATAAGGCTAGAAACAATTTTTTTACTCAGAAAAATGACTCGGTTCGACTAACGGATTATGAAGCTTTAGCATATCTGCTTGAAAATTCATTGACTAAAAGTCAGTACAACAACTTTCGCGAGCTCAGCATTTCCCGATCTTGTGAACTTTTTCCTGCTTACAACAAAGTCAGAGAAGCTAAGTCAAAATGTAGACCTTTTGATATTAATGTAACCGAGTCAGTTGCTGAAGTTCCGCTGCAAAGTCTTCTAGACCACACTAGTTGCCATATAATTCAAATGCAAGAAGATATATTTAAGCAGCTTGGCAATACTTTAAGTCTGACCCTTATTGCAAGCTATGGATTTGACGGAACAACCGGACAAAGCAGCTATAAGCAACACTTTTTTGGATGTGATTCATTGCTTTCTGACGACTCGCTTTTTGCGACAACAATAATCCCCCTAAAATTAATGGACCATATTGGAAATGTATTTTGGATGAATCGTACTCCTCAGTCGATTAGATTTTGTAGACCAGTCAAGCTTGAGTTTGTTAAAGAGACAAAAGACCATATTCTTGCTGAGAAAAAAAATTTGGATAGTCAAATAAAAGATTTGTCTTCATATGTCTGCTCCGTTGTAAATGGAAAATCAATTTCAGTTAAATATGATCTTCAAATGACACTTTTAGATGGAAAGGTTTTAAACATTTTGACTGAAACCAAATCTTGCCAATTGTGTCCGATATGTGGAGCGAGTCCAAAAGTCTTCATGGAAAATGCTAAAATAGACTCACCAAAATTTAAGCCAAGACATGAAGCATTAAAATATGGCATAAGTCCTCTACATGGTTGGATTCGATTTTTTGAATTCGTTCTTAAAATTGCATATAGACTGAAACTTAAAAAATGGCAAGTGAGAGATGAAAATGGAAAAAAAGAAATGGCGAAACAAAAAAAGACGATTCAGAAGCAGATGTGGAATGCTATGGCTTTACATGTGGATAAGCCTAAGCAGAATGGCAATGGAAATACCAACGACGGCAATACAGCAAGGAGGGCGTTTGCACAACCTAAGCTACTAGCTGAAATCTTAGGTCTTGATGAATTTCTCATTGCATATTTTAACAATATTTTAATTGCTATTTCTTGCCACCTACCAATTGATCCAACAAAATTTAAAAAATATTGTCAGAAAACCATAACACTATATATGTCCTTGTATCCATGGTTTCCAATGTCGGCAACAGTCCATAAAGTGTTAATGCACGGCTACCAAATAATAGAAGCATCAATCCTTCCATTAGGTGTTCTCGGCGAGAACGCCTCAGAGGCTCGCAACAAATACTATAAGAGTGACAGGAGGTTACATGCTCGAAAGAGTACACGGCAGAACAACATGGCAGACGTTTTCCACAGAGCAATGGATTCCTCAGATCCTCTTGTGTCGAGCATCTATCTAACAAAAAGATTGGGTCAGCAAAATAAACTACCCCTACCAGCAGACGTAATCGAACTTTTGGAATCACCAAACTTGCTATATTCTTGTAACATGAACAATAATAACAATGTTCCCGATTTTGATGCTAGCAATAGTGATAGTGATTCAGATTCTGACTCTGAAAATCCGTTTTCAATAGAAATTGATGTAGAAGACGACTGTTAGGAACATTTTTAAATGTAAAATACTTATTTATAGTCATTTTGAATGCATTGTTATTTTTTACTTATTAATATTAAGGTTAAGTGTTAAAAAAATGAATTAAAAACATTTGTTGAATTTAACGAGTGCTAGCATTATTTATTACCGTACAAGTATCAATAAGAGGAAACCTATCTCATATGGGCGGCTAGGGAAGGCGTGGTCAGATCGGTCTGAAACTTAGATATATTTTTATGTGCATCGACACTATCATATGTACCAAATTTGAAGAACCTAGCTTTAAAACTTTAATTTTCGTCGAAAAATTGGCGCGACTCTTTGTAGTGCTGTCGGTCAACCTTTGGCGCAGCTTCTCGCGCTGGCGGTGCCGGTGCTGGTCTTCGCACAGGTGTTTTTTTTTACAGTTGCTGGTCTTCAGTTATTGGGTCCATCGATGCAACACTCATTTGCTTCAGTCTGTTGTGCGCTGTGGTTGATTCTGTATTCCGAGGGGGAACCTTTGTTTTTTTTTTTTTGTTAATTTTGTCCCGTACTGTTGTCAATTATTGGGTCCATCGATGCAGCACTCATTGGCTTCATCGGAGCGTTGTTGTTGATTTTTTGTTCCGTGAGGGAACCTTTTTTTTATTTTAATTATGTCCCGCGCTGCTGTCGGTTATTGGGTCCATCGATCGACACTCATTGGCTTCATCGGAGCGTTGTTGTTGATTTGTGTGCCGAGAGGGAACTTTATTTTTCGTAGTTTCTTTTTTTAATTTATACAAATGCTTCATTTTAGTTTAATTAAACTTTTCTTCACTCTCTCTTTCGCTAAATGCACTCACACGGAGCGTTTTTTTTTTTTCTGTTCACATTGTTTTCTACGTTTTTGTTCATGTAGTTTAATTTTTAGCAATGGCAATATCATTTATTTTATAAGTATTTACGTTTAATGATTTAATTAAGCGTTTTTGTTTTGGAGTTTATTATGTAATTTTTTTTATAATTTTTTTATATTTTGGAGTTTAGTAAAGTTTTATTTTTGTTGATGGTGAAAAAAAACACACATTTCAGTTACATAGTTTAGGGCCGTTTTCTGATCTTCATTTATTTAAAATTCACCTAGATTTTTTGAACATGGTTTTCCCAAACCCACGAGTTTGCAACTAGCTGGATTTGGAATCAATAAGGTTGAAGTTCATGTATTTACAAATCCATCTACAGTATTGCTAACTTTAATACGCAAGGGAACTTATGGCAGCACTGAACATCAACTGTTAATTATCGAATATGTATTGAAAATCTAGAAACAAAAAGCACAAGATGTCGTCAGTTGTAGACATTTCTGAGCAGTCAATAGTGCCTAATTTGCCCGACAGAGTAAAGAAATGCTCTTGCAATCTCACTTTTAAGTTCTCGCTAAATAATCAAAACAATAATCAGCTGTGAATCTAGCAGTCTGGACAAACGCCAATCATCCTGGCGCAAGATTCTGAGAAAGGATAATCACATAATGGAACCTAACAATAGGCTCGGCTAGCTCAGTCGGTAGAGCATGAGACTCTTAATCTCAGGGTCGTGTGTTCGTGCCCCACGTTGGGCGCCACATGTAATTACTTGCGCTTAATCAAAATGCGGCCGACCGCAAAGAGGGCGTTCGGTACATTTGATTTGATCGTGGTATGTGATTTTGTGAATTTATAAATCCGTGTTCTTCAGAAAACCAAGTTCATGAAATCTAGGTGGGTTTTGATCTAGGCAAAAACAGGAAGATCAGAAAACGGCCCTTAGTACTATATTAAACTTGTTGGACTAGTGAAAAGTTAATTAGGACCGTTTTTGATTTTCCTATTTTTGCATAGACTGCTCCATGGTACATGGTAATTATAGAAGGTAGCGCAATTCTCAAAATACAAGGTTTGTCTTAAAATTTCCAGAACTTTGGAATAAATTGAAAACTGCAATAGATTTCTGAGTACTTATTTCTTATTATTCAAAGAAATCTCCCTCCAACTGAATACACTTAGTAACTCGATCCAATAACATTTTAAATGTTTTAGCTCGTTGGCCGGAATGATCTTTATGACGTCGGTGCACGACTTTTGCATGGCCTCCAGACATTTTGAGACACAACTTGTATATGTAGTAACAGCTGTTCGAGTGGTCGAAAAGAGTGGGAAAGAGAAATAGCAAGCGAGACAGCGATATTGCAGGTCGTTTGAACTATTGGATACCGAAAACTAAAGCCTACTTTTCGGGAGGAGACAAATTATTCAAAATGGGGACTGTCTTATCACGTCGGTGAAATGCAGTGTCAGAAAGGGATATTGTTAACAGGGAAATTGTAACAATAGCTGCTGATCAGGCATTGTAACGTGAGGAAACAACAGCGTGTTAGCAACATGAGGACGAGAATGGTTGCTGTAACGTGAGGGAACGACAACATTGTAGACAGCAGAAGTGACGGAAATGGTTGCAAGAGCTGTTAAGATAGGCAGCTCAGAGCCAACAGGAACGATAGGGGTTGAATAATCCCTGGTGGAGTAGTGTCTTCGACAAAGGAAATTCGTGGCAAGGCCAAACTGTTGCAGCCAGTCTTGGTGGGCGAGGGCGTAGGGAAAAACGACATCTGGGAAGCGGATCGGTCCAACTATGTTTGAAACTAACTTATGTTAAAGGGACGTTGCGTAACTCTGGTAACAGAGTGCGCAGATGTAACTATGTTGGCAGGCTGCAATTGAGGCAACATTTAGCGGTATTGCCAAAATTCGAAATGAACGGGGCAATGGCTTGCGCGTATGTTTGTGCGTATGTAACGTAAATTATATGAGGACAGTATCATGGAAAATGCATTTAAAATGCGTGTGTAAGGAAGAGTATGCGCAGCAGATTGGCGCCAAAACGGAACCATGCTAGCTAGTGTTGTTGCATGGAAATTACCGGATAATGATATAAAAGGAGCAGCATCATCTCCATACAGGCAGTTCTTACTTTGGTGCAGATCGGTTAAGTCGTAAAGACGGTGATTTTAGTGTGGAAAATAAGTCGCGGAATTTATTCGGGGGAATATCGAGTTGGTCACGGAGCGACGTGTTTATAAAAAAAAAAGGGCAACGTTAAAGTGGAAAATGGTATGAGCGTTGGGCTCTGGTACAGATAAACGTCGATAGGAGGATTTTTAAAGCAAGGGCATAACCTGGAAACCTAAGAGTAAGGTTTTTTTCAAGTGAGTAATAAATCTTGTTATTTACGTGTGGTAAATTTGGAAATTAGAAACTAATTTGGCTTGCCAAACGGCAAGATTTACTAATTTATATTTAAGAATTAAAACTAACTTGGCTTGCTCAGGTTGCAAGAAAACTTATTTTATTCTAAGATTCGTACTAATCTGGTTTACGAGGCAACTAATCCGGCTTGCTAAAGAGCAAGAGCGATAATATAAATTGGCAGCGAACCGGGCTCACTGGTGGTGAGAGGACTTTTATACGCGGAAACTTGCACCGGAGCAAAGTTGTTGGGTCTGAACGGCGAGAAGGTAGAGAATAAGATTCAGATTTGAAGCTCTGGAAGTTTTGGGATATAAGGATACGGAGATTAAGGATTTGAAATAAGGTTTTCAAATTAGCAGGACGGAGCGTAAAAGTTGAGATTCTTCCTGGAACCAGTAGTAAAGAAGACCACGAGGGGCGGCCGACAAGAGCTCCTCGTCAAAAATCAGGATTTTATCGTTTGGAACCAGCAGGACGAAGATTAACGAGAGCGGACCGGCCTGAACGTCATCACAAGCGGCCCAGAAGGCGAGCCGTCTAGTTATACGTTACATAATAAGAGTTAGTCGTTAAATTGGAGAATCAGTTCAATAAAGGATATAGATAACTGAAAATTTAAGGAAGATTTGTTTCATTCCTCAGGGACTGCGTTTTATAAATTTATGTTTTCGAACCCTGGCGAAGCTGAGTTATCCCAGCCTTTGAACCGGGATAACCGGGAGTCCTTTAGAAGCAATTAATTCAACCGCACTTCAGTATGACCCGTGTTTTACTTTCAGCCGTTTGTTTTCATTTGACTTCAGCTATAGTTTTTCTTATAAGAAGAAATACCGATTTGAGTTATTATTTAAGAAAAACGTTATAAGCTATATTCAATAATGGTACTCTTAGAAATTCAATTAATTCAACCGCACTTCAGTATGACCCGTGTTTTACTTTCAGCCGTTTGTTTTCATCTGACTTCAGCTATAGTTTTAAAAAGGAGAAGCAAAGAACAGGTTGTCGCGACAGAGATCGTACGAAACCAAATATGGCGCTTTAACCGACTTCCATCAGCACAGGGTGTGCAGCCGTTACATTTCAAAAACAAAAGACTTAAAATTCGTTAACAATTCATTTCATAGCTTATTATACTTAATACTTATGATACTTAATTAGCTCATTATTTTGCTTATTAAAATAACAAAATAAAAAGAAGCAAACAGCAATTAAAAAAAAAAAAAAAAAAAAAAACTAATACGCGAAAAGGACGCACAGTCTAAACAAACTGTACAAGATGTGAGTAGACGAAATGCCTACTTCACATTTGTCGACACCGCTCCCCCACTCAACGAATCCAATACACTCTCTGCTGATCAAAAGGTAAGAGCAAGGTCTTGTTCCCCGGCGATCAACTGCCCACCCAAAACGCAAGGTACTGAAGATATGGGCTAGGTAAAAGCGCAGTAAGTACAAACACAAACAACCACTCGTTTAATTTACCTCAGCCGCGACCACTCTCGCTAACAATGCCAATGCAAGAGCAAACACTACCACTCTCTTGGTCCGAACAATGCCCAACACCTACTCTTAAAACTAATAACTTTTCCCCAACCACTTTCCCACCCGCAACCAGTACACAAACTGTTACGTACGTATGCTCTTCCAGTGCAACAACAACCACAATAACGCATTCAAACAATGCTACTACAACAACAGCATGTCTCTTGCAAGCGCCTGCTGTCTCTGCTGCTGTGGTATCAAATAATAACAACAACATGAACGTCCCGTTAGCGCAAAGCATAATGCAAAAAAATAAGCAAACCTTCTCAAATCGTTCGGCAGTGCAGACAGGCTTAGACCGCTATATACAAATTAAGCGTAAACTAAGCCCTACTCTAAAAGTGGTAATAAGCCCAAGATCAATCGTAACGACGATAAAAGCGCGACCCAAACGCAGGTAACAATTTTCATTTTAAGCGAAAGTGAAAATAGTGCATCAAACAACGCTGATGGAGTTGTCCCAAAAGTCAGCACCAAACCCCCGCCAATATATGTTCGAGAAAAAAACTCGAATAGCCTTGTGAAAAACGTAGTGCAACTTATTGGAAATGGCAATTTTCATATTTCATCGCTTAAAAGGGGAAATCTGCACGAAATAAGCTACAAATTTAACAGAGCAAACTATCGTGTAGTCTCAAAACATTTAACTGACCAAAAGCAAACTTTTACACTTATCAGTTAAAAAGCTCTAAAGGTCTGCAAATTGTACTTAAAGGCATCGAACCAAGTGTATCCCCAAGTGAAGTGATAAGTGCTCTCAAGGAAAAAGGTTTCAATCCCAAAGTCGCTACTAATATTATAAACAAGAACAAAATACCTCAACCCATGTTCAAAGTTGAATTAGAGCCCGAGAGCAAGTCACTTAAAAAAATGAAGTACACCCAATATACACCCTACAATATCTGCTCCACCGCAGAATAACTGTCGAAGAGCCTCACAAACGTAACAACCCGGTTCAATGCACTAACTGCCAAGAGTTTGGCCATACAAAAACGTATTGCACCCTACGTTCTGTATGCGTTGCCTGCGGAGATCTCCATGACACTGCTTCATGTCCCGTAAATAAAACAGACCCAAATGCAAAAAAATGCAGCAACTGCGGTGGTAGCCACGCGGCTAATTACAGGGGCTGCCCAGTTTTTAAGGAACTGAAAAGCCGCCTGAATCAGCGAATCGCTTCAACCCGCACTCGCCCTGAAGAGATAATAATACGCACCCCGCAAACCTATACCCTAGACACAACTAAACCCGGTGTGTCCCTTGCAAATGCATTGAAATCAGGACTAAACAACACCACACAAAATCTAAACTCACAAACCGTGCCGCATAAGGTTCCCATCGACGTTCCAGCACAAAACCCGTCACAGATTATACCCCAAAATAGCATGGAAGCTATGATTGCATCAATGCAGCAAAGCATGATGGAATTCATGGCATTTATGCAACAACTAATGCAAAATCAAAACACACTCATAGAAATGCTCGTAGCCCAACAAAGCCAAAAATGAGCACTTTAAATATATGCTTTTGGAATGCCAATGGTGTTTCTCGGCACAAGCACGAACTCTCAATATTTCTAAAGGAACGAGACGTAGACGTTATGTTTCTCGCAGAAACACACCTCACAAATAAATACAATTTCCTAGTTCTCGGTTACACGCCACAAACCACCCAGACGGAAAAGCCCATGGAGGAACTGTCATACTCATTAGAAGTAGAATAATACACTATTCTCTACAGGGATTCTCAACCAATTACCTCCAAGCCACTTCGATAAATGTGCAATCAAAATTTGGCAATCTCACATTATCGGCAATTTATTGCCCCCCTCGTTTTACTGTAACCGAAAAACAGTTCATAGACTTTTTTAACACATTGGGTGATCGCTTCTTAGCTGCAGGAGATTATAACGCGAAACATACCCATTGGGGATAACGGCTTTCAAATCCCAAAGGGAAACAGCTCTATAAAACACTTATAAACACTCAAAATAAGCTGGACTATGTCTCACCATGCAGTCCCACATACTGGCCAATAGATCCGATGAAAATACCGGATCTAATAGACTTTGCAATTACACGAAAAATCTCAACCAGATTAATTTCTGCAGAATCAGTCGCAGATCTGTCATCGGATCACTCTCCCATAATTTTTAATCTGTTGGAATACCCACAATACAAACGTAATCCCAGTTTTCTCACCGCTTACAATACGAATTGGCTTAAATACAAAAAATATATAAGCAGCCACATTGAACTCAACCCTGGAATCAACTGCGAAATGGATATAGACAACTCTGTCAGTGCCCTTAACTCAATTCTCGCTGCTGCAGCAAAACATATTGAACACCTGGTTGCAAAAAAACGCCGCCTAAGAAGAGAATGGCAAAACTTGAGATCTCCAGCTGCAAAATTAAGGCTGAAAACAGCTACTTGTGAGCTTACTACGGCCCTCAAAATTGATGATAAGCTAGCCCAGAGAAGATGCATCGAATGTCTCTACCAAAAAACTCTAAATTTCCGTTATGGATAGCTCGCGCTACTATTCAGCCACCCGCTGAGGTATCTAAACCCATTAGAGATAATACTGGCAAATGGGCTCGCAGTGATGAAGAAAAGGCTAACATTTTTGCAGCACATCTTAAAAATGTATTTCAGCCAAACCCGTCGACAAACGGTTTCGCTCTTCCTCCATATCCGGATAGGAACTATTCAGCACCCCTCCGAATACACACACATGAAGTAAAAAACATCATAAAAAATCAGCTAAACCCAAAAAAGGCTGCAGGTTATGATCTTATTTCTCCAAAAATGATCGTGGAACTCCCCAGTCCAGCTATTAATTATATTACCAAACTGTTCAATGCTATTCTAAAAAGTGGTTATTTCCCCACCCAGTGGAAAAAATCAATCATTGTCATGATCCCGAAGCCCGGTAAGGATAAAACTCAGGCGGCATCATATAGACCCATAAGTCTTCTATCATGTCTGTCCAAGCTCTTTGAAAAGATTTTTCTCACAAAAATAAGCCAGTACACTCAAAATATCATCCCTACCCATCAATTCGGTTTTCGCGAAAAGCATGGCACCATTGAACAAGTCAATCGTATTACCTCTGAGATTCGAACTGCGTTTGAGCACCGTGAATACTGTTCCGCAATCTTTGTCGATATTGCCCAAGAGTTTGATCGAGTTTGGCTCGAGGGGCTTAGGTACAAAATTAATGTGTTGCTCCCAAAAAATTCTCACAAGGTTCTTGAGTCCTATCTCAGCGAAAGAACCTTCGTTGTGCGACAAAAGGATTTTCTAACAGTAGAGTCGGAAATCAAAGCTGGTGTGCCCCAAGGCAGCGTACTCGGCCCCATGCTATACGTGCTATACACATCAGATATCCCAATCAACAACAACCTCACAACATCAACATTTGCTGACGATACTGCAATATTAAGCAGGTCCCGATGTCCAATACAAGCTACAAATCGACTTGCAGAACACCTCACCCATCTCGAAGAGTGGCTGGGCAACTGGCGGATAAAAGTCAATGAACAAAAAAGTAAACACGTTACATTCACGCTCAATAGAGGTACTTGCCCTACGCTAACTCTGAACAATATTACGATCCCAAAGGCCAATGAGGTCATGCATCTCGGCATTCATCTCGAAAGACGACTCACATACCGCAAACACATTGAAGCGAAGATAACACAAATTAAGCTGAAGCCCAACTCCCTACACTGGCTTATTAATTCACGATCACCCTTAAATCTGGATTACAAGGTGTTGCTTTATAACGCTTACTGTGTTATAAAGCCTATTTGGACATACGGATCCCAGCTATGGGGCAATGCAAGCGCCAGCAATGTGGAAATAATTCAAAGAGCTCAATCTAAAATTCTTAGAACAATAACTGGTGCACCATGGTACATTCGAAACGATTGTATTCACAGAGATCTGAATATCCCAACTGTGCAGTCTGAAATAGCTCGAACAAAACGAAACTATTCTCAAAAACTCGTCTATCACCCAAACCCGCTCGCAAGAACTCTCACTCAACAAAATAACACAACGCGACTTAGGAGAAATGACCTCCCAAGCTCAGTGTTATGTTCTTAGAGCCGCTGTAAACTACTAGCCTCCATCTGGATGGCTAGTACATATCATAAGTTTAGATTTAAGAATTTATTGGTAATTATTGTTAGTCCTAAGAAAAGGAGATACAATAAATAAGAAAAAAGTAGGAACAAAAAGGGACAGCTTATTTAATTGCTCTTGTTGTAAAGAACTCCCGGCTTACCTGGGTTAAAGGTAGGGACACCTTGGCTTCTCCCGACCAATCACTGCAGTCATGGCTATACCTGTGGCGGGTTGTTGTTCTTCAAACCTCATTTTTTACAAGGTTGCTCCATTTTTAGTAATAAAGCATGCAGTTAGGCAAGTTTAGGCCGATAAAATATTTAACAAGAAACAGTTTTTAATTTTTAGAACTAAAAACACGTCGAAACTTTTTATGTGCACTGTTCGAAAGTCGATAAACTACATAAATAATGTCGTGGGAAACAGCGTTTGCTAATAAAATGAGTCGCCTGGTATATAACTTCTTATAAAAATACATCCGCATTTAGATTTGCTTTCAAAAAAATCCAAAAAGTTAGCAACCGATTGTGTAGTTTTCCTACAATTCATTTTGAAAATAAGTTAACTTAGAGCGGATCTACCACTTAATTTTTACTAATTAAAACATCGAAGAATGCCTAATGAAACCCAGAGTTTCAACTATACATAATATTATGTCGCGCTTATTGTGTAACAGGCTGAAGCCATTATACGGAATCACTGAGAGGACGATATCAGTGTGGCTTCAGACCAAAAAGCTCGACCAGTGACCAAATATTCACATTACGACAAATCCTAGAAGAGATCCGGGAGTTCAACATAGACACACACCACCAATTTGTCGACTATAAAGCCATTTTCGACACGTCGATACGATCGAAGTTTTTCGGCGCCCTACATGCTCTAGGGTTCCCGGCAAAGATCGTTCGTCTTTGCATGACGACGCTTTCTCACACATAAAGCGTTATGAAGGTGGGGAAAAACCTCTCCAAACCCTTTGATACCAAGAGAGGTTTCAGGCAGGGCGATGCGCTTTTTTCAATCATCCGATGGAATGCATTTTGCGCTAGTGCCCGTACATACAGAATATGTAAGACTCAATCATTGATATCATCGGCACGCAAGAACGGCGAGTCAGCAAGGCGGTCTCAGAAATTAAAAAACAGTCTGGGCTCGTGGGTGAATGAGGACAAGACGAAGTACTTGGTGTCTTCTCGCACTCCGTCAATGCGTCTTGGACGGTCAGTTACGATGGAGAATTTCAACTTCAGTGTCTTGGAACAGAGATAACCAGCAAACAGATGCTTTTTTGAGCTGAGCAAGCAAATGAGAAAAAAATCAAGATCTATAAAACGCTATTGTATGGCACAGAGGCATGGACCGTGATTGAGTCAGATAGAATAGCGTTGGAAGTCTTTGAGAGGAAGATGCTCCGCAGTAATTTAAGTCCCGTATAAACCGCAAGCTAAATGAGCTATTTGATGAGGTTGACATAGTCCGCCTCATTCGATTAAAGAGCTCCAGCATGCATGGTTTACATGGGAAGCCAAACTTGATTGAACGACAAAATAGAGTTCGACCGGGCCCGCGTTAGAATGACCAGATACGGCCATGACGGAACGACCGTTGAAGCGATGTCTGTGGCATTCCTGAATAAACAGAATAGTTTAAAAAATATTTGACATATTTGGCTCGTCTTCGATTTTTGCCTATTCACAAAAATGGATCAAATAATCTGTATTATATTTTGTGAGAAACACAAAACGAAGTTCGCGGACGCACACCATTCTGTCCACGACGATCCAAATAAGCTTAAGAGGGTTACGAATCATGGGTTTATGGTTATGACGTGGAAACCAAAGCCCAATCATCCCAATGGAAGCTGCCGCACGAGCCAAGATCGAAAAAGTTTAGTCGAGTGTGAAGGGTTTGCTTTCAGTTGTCTTCGATTGCAGGGGCATGGTGTATCATGTGTTCTTGCCACAGAGTATAACGGTCAATAGGAAATATTATCTGCAAGTTATGTCAGAAACGCCCGTGGAAGAACAAACATTGGCTTTTGCACCATGATAACGCCTCTGCTCACAACTTTTGGCCAAAAACAACAATAATATTGCCGCAGCTAATTTATTACCCAGATCTGGCCCCCTGTGACTTTTTCTAGTTCACGAAACTGAAGGGGCCTATGAAAGGACGGCGCTACGCTACGATTGACGAGATAAAATTATTTTTTTAAGTGCATCGCGGATTGGAAAAAAACGTTGGCACAAGAGTATAATATCTGGTGGGGACAAAATAGATATTCATAAAAAAAAAATTTTTTTTTGAAAAAATACAAATTCGAGAATACTTTTTGAACAGACCTCGTATAAGCGGAACACAAAGTCTGTCATATCTTTGCATCCTCTTTAAGAACAGAGATGAAATTCGATGTATATGTCAATGGGATCAAGGGAAGTATTATTTTTACTATACTCTTGCATCCGTTTGAGGTTTACAGAAGAAATTTGGTATACATTATAATGGGATCGGGAGAAGAAAGATTTATTGGACAAGTGCGAACAGTATGGCTTTCATTTTAATAAATCTCTTGCTTCGAAACTTTGCTTCCGGCAAGATTTCCAGCATTGAAGGAGTCACGATTGATCATATGATGATGACTTCCAAGGTATGCTAGTTAAAATAAGCAAAACTATTTTGGTTTGCAAATGGCTGGATTTTGACACTTTCCGAAGTAAAGTATTTATATTCAATGTAAGTTTGTATGCTCAACCCAATTTTGCAAACAAATTTTGTTCGAAAGTTGGAGCAAGCTTAAATGTAAAGAACTATTATTAGTTTAGGCCGTCAGCCGATCAAGTACACTAGGTGAAGAACATATAACGCTCCTGTGTACGTGCCGTAATTGTATGCACTGACGGTAGTCCGACTATATTCTCTTCGCGGGAGCGGCTAGAAAGGAAAGGCTATTAGAAGGTCAATTATTCTTTACTTTCTATAAGTGCTGGCTAATCTGTAGTCAGGCGGAGTGCGAACTCTCTTAAATAAAAGTCAATATATCCTTACTTACTTACTTAAATGGCCGTCAACCGTCTACCGGTCATGGCCGCGTCCAGGAAAGCGCGCCAGCCTCCATAATCCTGTGCGCGCTGGCGCCAGTCGTTCTGAATGCCAAGTACGGAGAGATCTCTCCATACCTGGTCATTCCATCGAGTGCCCGGTCGTCCTCTATGTCGGCGTCCACCAATCAAGTTTGGGCCCCCCATGTAAACCATGCGTGCTGGAGCTCCTTCGTCCATTCGAATGAGGTGCCCAGCCCAGTGCAGCCGCTGGAATTTTATGCGCTGGACTATGTCAACCTCATTGAATAGCTCGTACAGCT
This sequence comes from Leucophenga maculata, assembly GCA_035044805.1. Lineage (NCBI taxonomy): Eukaryota > Metazoa > Arthropoda > Insecta > Diptera > Drosophilidae > Leucophenga > Leucophenga maculata. Next base: position 91,125 of record JAWNNP010001075.1, read on the forward strand.
CGCGGTTCATACGGGACCTAAACTCGTCGCCGACTCTAATAGGACCAAAGATCCTGCGAAGAATCTTCCTCTCGAAGACTTCCAACGCTGTCTCATCCGACTCAATCACGGTCCATGCCTCTGCGCCATACAGTAGGACCGGGAGTATCAGCGTCTTATATATCTTTATTTTCGTCCGTCGAGAGAGGGCTTTACTTCTCATTTGCTTGCTCAGCCCAAAAAAACATCTGTTTGCAAGCGTGATTCTTCGCCTGATCTCCAGGCTGACGTTGTTGTTGCTGGTGATCTCTGTTCCGAGATAGACGAAGTTTTCTACAACACTGAAGTTGAAATTCTCCATCGTCACTGACCGTCCAAGACGCCTTGACGGAGTGCGAGAAGACACCAAGTACTTCGTCTTGTCCTCGTTCACCGCTAGACCCATGAGCCGAGACTGTTTTTCAATCTCCGAGAACGCCTTGCTGACTCGCCGTTCCTGCGTACCGATGATATCGATGTCATCGGCGTAAGCGAGCAGCATCACTTCCTTTTGGAAGATCGAGCCCGACATACTCTGTATGTACGGGCATTGGCGTAGGATGTATTCCATCAGGAGATTGAAAAAATCGCACGATAGAGCATCGCCCTGCCTGAAACCTCTCTTGGTATCAAAGGGGTCGGAGAGGTTTTTCCCCACCCTGACAACGCTTTGTGTGTTAGATAGGGTCGCCATGCAAAGACGGACAATCTTTGCCGGGATACCTAGTGCTGACAGGGCGTCGAAGAACTTCGCTCTTATCGGCGTGTCGAAAGCGGCTTTGTAATCGACAAATAAATGGTGAGTGTCTTTGTTGAACTCACGGGTCTTTTCCAAGATTTGGCGTAATGTGAATATTTGGTCACTGGTCGACCTTTTTGGTCTGAAGCCACACTGATATCGTCCAATCAGTGAGTCGGTATATGGCTTCAGCCTATTACACAATACGCCCGACAAAGTCTTATATCCAATGGAAAGGAGACTTATTCCGCGGTAGTTGGCGCAAACAGCGGGGTCTCCTTTCTTAAAGATAGGACAGAGAACACTGAGATTCCAGTCATTGGGTATGCGTTCATCGGACCATATCTTGCATAAAAGCTGGTGCATACTCCTAACCAACTCTTCGCCGCCGGTCTTAAATAACTCAGCTGGCAGCCCATCAGAGCCTGCCGCTTTGTTATTTTTCAGCTTTTTAATAACTGAATCGACCTCGTAATAGTCCGGTGGCTCTACAATAGTGCCATCATTAACTGGTGGTTCCGGTGTCATTTCTCTATCGGCGGTATTGTGCGCTTCATCGCCTCCGAGTAGGTTGGAGAAATGACTCCTCCATAATCTCAGTGATTCCTGTTCATCCGTTACCAGACTTCCATTCTCATCCTTACAGAAAGTTACTCCGGGCTTAAAACCTTCAGTCAGACGCTTGACCTTTTGGTAGAATTTTCGAGCTTCATTTCTGTTACGGAACATCTCAACATCCTCAAACTCCCGCCTTTCTTGCTCCTTTTTCTTGTGTCTGAAAAGGCGTTTCTCCTCTCTCCGTTTCTCTCGATATCGCTCTCTAACAGCTCGCGTTGCTCCCGACTGCAGAGTTCGCTGATAGGAAGCGTTCTTCTCTGCAGTAGCATTGCGACACTCCTCGTCGTACCAAGAATTCTTCACAGGTTTTATATAACCAATGACATCCTTGGCAGCCCTATCTATGGAGCGGGTAATATGTGTCCACTGCTCACATATATTTCGAGAAGACGGAGAGGATTCCCGGAGCAGTCGGGAGAGTGTGTTTGAGAAGTCTGTGGCGGTCTGCTCTGATTGCAGCTTGCCGACGTCTAGCCTTCGTTGCATGTTGGAACGTGCGGCATGCACTACGCTGAGCCTAGTGCGTACCTTGGCTGCGACAAGATAGTGGTCCGAGTCAATGTTGGGACCACGTAACGTTCGCACGTCCAACACGCTCGATGCGTGCCTTCCGTCAATCAGAACATGATCAATTTGGTTGCATGTTTTTTGATCAGGACTCAGCCATGTAGCCTTGTGGATGTTAAGATGTTGAAATCTGGTACTACTAACGACCATGTTCCGACCTGCGGCGAAATCGATTAGCCTCTCTCCATTATTGGAGGTAGTGTCGTGAAGGCTAAATTTTCCGACGGTTGGGCCAAAGATTCCTTCCTTCCCAATCTTGGCGTTGAAATCGCCAAGCACGATTTTGACATCGTGTTTGGGACAGCGCTCGTACAGGCGTTCCAAGCGCTCATAGAAGTCATCTTTAGCATCGTCGTCTTTCTCTTCCGTCGGGGCGTGCGCACAAATCAGGCTTATTTAAAAATATTTAGCCTTGATGCGTATCGCGGCTAGACGCTCGTCAACAGGTGTGAACCTAGAGACGAGGCCACGTAGTTTCCTACTCACCACGAAACCACATCCAAATTCGCGCTTACTCGCATGGCAGCTGTAGTAGATGTCACAGGATGCTTTTTTAGAGCAACCCTGCCCTATCCATCGGATTTCTTGGATTGCGGTGATGTCAGCCTTGCATTTTTCGAGGACATCAGCCAGCTGGATACTTGCACCATCCCAATTAAGGGTGCGGACATTCCAGGTGCATATCCTTAAATCATTATCCTTATAGCGTTTGCGGGGGTCGTCAACATTCAATTCCTTCCGAGGCTTTCCTTTAGTTTTCATTGGGGGGTTATTTTTAAAGTGGCGGGTCCCAAGCCCAGCGCACCAACCCCTTTTTAAAGGAGAGGGGGCCCCTTCGCCTTCTCACGTTAGCTCACCTCTGAACTGATGTTCAGAGGCTACCCAGGAGATACGTGTCCTAACGGACGTGTGAGTTGCTTGGACCGTTTGACACAAGAATCATTGTTGGCCATTCCCAGGTGTATGGCAGTCAACAACTTTCCACACAATGTGCACTTGAGCAAACGAATCCCAATCTCCCGAATATATCCTTCCTCAGTTATAAAACATGTTGCGTTGGGCTAGTGACCCGACCGTAAGAAACTGAAGAAACGGAAACAAGCCTCGGATACAACAACAACCGTTCAACGATGACGACAATTCGCTTTAAACAACTGACTCGAATAGGAACATGGAATGTGCGCTTTCTTTTTGATTCTTCTAAGCTAGCGCAAGTATGCAGAGGGATGGAGCACTACCAGATTCAAATTTTCGGACTTTCTGAAACCAGATGGCTCGGGCAAGGCTAATCTTGCACCTTGGCAGGTCACTTTTTCATCTACATTGGCCACACTCAAAGACGAGCAAATAATGTAGACATAAAAACAGCCAAAATCTTCAAACGCGCTTTAATAGAGTGCAAGCCTATCTCTAACATAAACTTTGTCTAGTGCTATACACCTCCCGAACCAGACACAGATGTTTCTAAAGACAAGTTTTATAACCTTCTCCACTTTACAATCAACTCTGTCCCTGGTTGCGATATAATTGTTTCACTGGGTGAATTTAATGCAAAGATCGGCGATAACAAACCCAACGTCGAGAAGTTCATGGGTCGACGCGCGCTGGCGTCGGCAAGAACCAACAACGGATACTGGCTACTCGATCTTTACGCCACGCACCAAATGTTTATTGGCGGCAGCGAATTCCCGCACCCGGACATCCATAAGTACACATGGGAGTCCCCCGATGGGCGTACTAGAAACCAAATCGATCATGTGCTGATTAGCAGACGATTTCACAACTGTCTGATGGACGTGCGTGCGTGTAGAGGAGCTGATACGACCAGAAGGAATCAGAAAGCAACAGCAACGCAAACAGATCTTCAACCTGGATGGCCTGGATACACCAGCCATGCTCCAACGGTACCAAAAAGAACTATCCACTGCTCTCTCGCATCATAATTCTACACTAACTTCGAAGCAAATCCAAATAGTATGCTCTCAACTGCGGAGAAAACGGTCGGCTTGCAGCACTACAGACGGAAGCCGTGGATAAGTAACACCAGCTGAACTCAGATTGAGGAGCGCAGGCTATTAAAAGCCCAGCTAAATGCGTGTGCAATGTACGACCGCAGCAAGCTTCGTGGATCATGTAAAGAAGTGCATGATAAGAGGGCCTATGTGGAAAGCATAGCCAGTAAGGCAGAACTGGCTTACGCTGGGTCTACAAGCGGTAAAGAAACTAGGAAACGTTAAGCCAAATATTCCACCTATCAACGCTAGTGACGGGTCCAGTTTATCGTTAGTCGAAGACCAACTGACACGTATTGGTCCTCGACGCGGTCCTAAAGCGCACAAAAGTTGAAATAAAAAGACGCAAGAGGAATTGGATAGGTCACACCTTGCGCAATTATGACAACATTGCAAAGATGGCATTCGAGTGGAACCCACAAGGCAGCCGTCAGAGAGTCGTCTAAAGCAAACATGGCTTCGCACTGTCCATTCTGAAATCGGGTCCAGGGCAACGTGGAGTGAACTTAGAGCTTGCAGGGCATTTGTTTTCGCGCTATGCTCCAACTAGGAGTAATACTTTAAGTTACTTTGGAATCGTATACTAAAAGTTAAAGGACGGAGGAATTTATAAAAAAAAAAATTAATTAAAAAAAGGTTTAGTTTGATCGAAATATGATTTCTTTGCGGTCAGATTTAATAATTTTAATTATTGGTTTTATTGGGTTCTTAGACTCGTTTTTCCGCTAATTAGAAGAGCAATCGAAAAATTCAAATGGGTTTACTTCCGCGTAAAAAAAACGGAATTGGAACAAACCAAAAACTTATTAAAAGCTTAATAAACGCATTTTACTTTGTAGTTTGGTTCAATATTTGAATAATAGGTCTCAAAATCTGTAAAAGACTTTCTATAGACCTTAAAGCAAAGAGCTAAACTCTACTATTGCGTACTTTGTAAGTAGATGTACACAGAAATAAGTAGTCCATAGAAAAGTTTATTTACATAAATATTTAAAAATGTGTTACTATGTAAAAATTGTAGTTCAGTGCACATTTTATAATACGCATTCGGTATTCATTTGGCTTACAGCTAACTATTGAGCACAGCAAAAAATTTTTCTAAAAAGATTCACATTAAACTATAAAATCACTTTCCATTGCATTAAATCACTTCCGCTTGCAGAGCACGCTCGGCTGCTGCAACATCAGCTGCTACACTCGTCTACCAAATGCGACACTTGGGCATATCGGGATTCATGCCCGAACCGCGTGGGCATTTAAAGACGCGTGCAAATTCATCCGAATTGGACAGTACTCCCTTCAGCCGCAGCCTGCCTGGGCAGTGTGAGTCCTCAAGCGCATAATGAGATGCGGCGGGCGTGTAGGTCTCACACCACAGATTGCCAAAAGAGATAAAGAAAAGCTGCTCGTGTGTGTAATGCTCCAAACCAGGCAGTTTCAAACGTTCACGTCCCATATCTTTGCTGTAGAGTCGATAGGCATGGAAAGCTTCCCGCATGCCGCCATTATCTGCGATGTTTTCGCCCAGCGTCAGTTCACCATCAATCTGTGCGGGGCGTTAAGTGTAAATGAATTATTTCAGCACATTGCAAAATGAAATCACAACAAAATGCCTGTCAGCTTAGCTCGTTACTTACGTATTCGCCAATATCCGACAAATAATAATGACTGTACTGATCAATAAAGCACTCAGTACGGTTGATGTATTCGTTGATTGTCTCATTGGACCACCATTGCACCATGTTGCCGTCCTTATCAAACATGCGGCCGCTGTCATCAAAGCCGTGTGTCAGCTCGTGTCCAAGTATTGTGCCAATCGAGCCGTAGTTCAGCGCTCTACGGTTGATGGAATCAAGTACGGGTAGACCACAATTGAATTTAGTGTCAAAGTCTTTTTTTGGAATTAGGTGCTGTTGCGTTTGAGTTTTGTGCCTTTTTGTTTGCCAATTAGTTGTGCGAGTGCAAATGCTTTGCAAAATGTGCAGACAATTAAATGAATGACTTAGATTCTACTCACTCCAGGCCAAGGTCATAGAAGGGGTACTGCAGTATGGCAATGGGTATGGCTAGAATGTAAATGTGAAGTTAAATATCTTTCCAGCTCTTCTTATTTGACGCTACTCACTTATTGCATTCGATTGAAATGTATGAAAAGCATTTACATTCGAAGGTGAAGTGGCCCAACCAAATGGCTCCGGACGTTCGAGATCATTCAACTTGTTCAGCATCTCCCAGCGTAGCACGCCCACCATATTCTCAAGATGTGTACTCGCGTTCACTTGCACGCCAGCATAGTGTTCATTCAGTGCTGTGTGGTTTCTAATCCACGCTGGAAATCCAATGAAACTCTTCATCTCCGCAGACTTTTGCATTGTTTTCTGTTTGGTTTGGCTATCCATCCATGAGGTTGCGCGCACCAATTTATCGAATGAACGTCGTATATCGCTCAGCATGCGTTCGACGCGCGGCAATTTGTTGCGCGTGAATTCGTCGTCCGCAAGCACATAACTCACGGCCATGCCCATCAGCGTATTGACGCCGTGGGCGCAGTAGAGCGAGCGCGGCGTACTGCCTTCGGTGCCAATTACCAGACGCATATACTCCGAGTGCAGCAGCCGCATTTCGCTTGTCGTATGCAGTATCAATTCTTCGAGTACACTCAGCCACAGATAGGATTCAACGTGCGCGGGCGGCGCCTCCTGCAGATACTCAACTATTGTCTGCAGATACATTATATCCGGTTCGCTTGTTATAATACGCAGCTCTTCGGTTTGCAGTTTACCCTCGTATTTTGTATCTTTCATAATCAGCTGCAGATAGTCTATCCAAATGGGCAGCGTTTTTGGTGCAATTAGCTTATCGGTTTGGTTTTGCAAATCACCGAGTGAAATATAAACAATATCTTCTATGGGATTCTTTGAAGCTTTTGTGCTATTTTCGGCCAAGTCTTTGAGCTGCATAAGAAAGGAAATTAAAATATTTATTAAATAGGTGGGATGTGTTTAAAAAATGACACCGTCGAAATTCGATTCGAATACCCACAATTAAAACAATAAATTAAAAACCTACGATTTAAATATTTTCGATTATTTTCTGTGAGAATAATTAGTTTGTGACGATAATTTAGAGACGATGAAGACTTTAAATTTTTTTAAATTGAAATGAAATATAATTAAAATAAGGCCCCAAAAGAATGTCCATTATGAACTAATTTTTATATGCACGTAATTTAATTTCAAAAACCTTTGCCTCTAGTCCTTTGCCTGGTAGTCCCAAGACTTACTGGCTTACCGTAATGGCAACCGAACGATCAACAGATCTATTGAAAATAAAATTTGGAGACAATCGAAAATAAAATTAAAAAACTTACTTTTTCGTTACAAACCATGGGCGATAAGGAAGAAATACAAGAAATACTACGAACGATCAGTTAAGGTGCCTATCAAATGAAGGAGAGACGAGGTAATGCGCTGTCTGAAGCCTATTACTACTGTGAAGAAGGGTGATTTAACCATAAAAGAATTTGCTGGAATACAATGGTAGACAAATAACTAACTTGGTACATAACAAATGCATCATCAATGCTTCTGAGGAAACGTATACCAAGAAGGTAAAGAAGATGCAATTAATGCCTGTTCACAATGGGTTGTCAAAGATTGTCGCCATTTTCTAGCAGTTAAAGGAAACGGATTGACCAAATTAACCCAGGTTTTTTTTAATATTGGAGTAAAGTACGCTAAGAATATCGAGATCCATGAATTGATTTCTGACAACAAATGTATCGAGAAAAATAAATAAGAGTCTATCTTGAACAAATGTGGTTGATGAAGGACACGCCTCAGTAACAAAAGATCTTTGAGCGATAATTATGTTAAGAGATATTTCAAATAATAAATTTTTCAACTGAAAAAGCGCGGACCAGGAATTGATTTTAGGACTATGGTTTCTTGGTGAAAACATCTTAGAATTGACCGTAGATTATAAATATTGGGTACCATTTTCCATTTTTTTTTTTGGGCCCATACAAATCGATGCTCACTAATGTATGTATTAATTAATTTGAAGATTTATTTTGATTTTTTTTAAATTTCTTATTTAAAAGTATAATATAGGCTACTTAGGTACACCACGCTATGCTCAGTAAGAGTGGAACTATAGTACAAAATGTAGTAATGTGATGTGAGTATTTATGTAACGAAGTATTTTAAAGCACTTCTATAATTGGAGCACAAGTTATCTCCTGGAAGGTTACTCAGTATTTTGTCACTAATTTCGTCAACATTACTATTAGCCGTCAATATTGCCCACTGACAAGTCCATTGATAGTCTTTGATTTCTACTTGGACGAAGTCTTCAATGCTGGTAACTATTTCCCCTAATTCGTGATTAATTTCAATTTTGTTTTCATAATGAGTTACTTTTTCATCTCCTATTAAATGTAACTTTGAAGGAAAATCTGTACTACCTCTACGCAAATGTGCTCTCATGTTAGTAGATAGTTTTAGGATATAAACTAACTTTAAAATCGTGGAAGTTTTTAAGAAAGACTTTAGAATGTCAGCTTGAGTTCCCCTAACTACCGACGGAAACTTTTGTAGTAACGTGACACTGATTCCACTAATGATCTTGTTAGAGCTTCGAGCAAGAGGCGTATCTAAAGCATCTACATGAGCTCTATGAATCATGTTGCACTCTTCTCATGTTATGATTATTTTTTCCAAAGAATTCACATTATAGAACATAGATAGAACTCACATTATCCTTCTTTGCTTATAAGATGAAATATCGCAAAAAAAGCAGTTCGCTGTATAGAACCGTTTCGTAGAGCGCTGATCACACGTCTGAGCCGCGCTGCATGCTACTTCGTAGAGCTACCGCACCCTCCACCCACATAAAAATGCATACATAATAAAAATGCATACACGATAGTTGATCATTATTTTGCTGCGAAATTCATTCAAAATCATAAAAATTAAATGATGTAAGGGCGACTTTGTTCAAAATTAAATATTAATTTGGATAATACCATGTTTATAAAAACACTTTCGCTAATAATGCATTTTTTTAGAACAATTTTGATAACCATTAATACTTTTAGAACTTTTTAAGCGGAACAATTCCTTCATAGATGACTTTGGCGTAACTGTAACCGTTTACTCAACGCAAACAGCGGAGGGTCTCTCTGAATAAAAATTTCAACCAAGAAATTAAAAGTTAAAAAAAAAACATGGTTGTATGTGATAAAACTTATTTCTCGCGTTTTCCAGTACTTTTTCTTCCAAGAATTTTTATTGCACCGAAACGGAAAGTCACCTTCAAGTTTCTTTCAATATTATGTTCTGGAAATTCTTCGTAAGTTTGACTAAAGCTATGTGACTCAGTTGTGTTTAGCAATCCTTTCCATCGGTTTAAGCAATATATTTAATAGTATTATTTATTTAATTTAATAAACTATTTTTTATTTTTTTTATTGATTTTAGTGATAGATTGCACCTCAATTTTAGGCCAGAAAGAGCATTTGTCTTTCTACTGCAATTTGGGTAGCAGGCAGTAGCTATGCATTTTTTTTTTTTTTTAATACAGGTGGATGTAATGGAATATTGCCTTTCCAATACTCCATTATATGCACCTGAAGACCAATTGCTTTAAGAGATGAATTATGAATATATTCAGAATAATCGTCATCATCTTATTTTTCATTTTTAAAGTACATCTCAATGTATGCATTTTATTTAATTACCTAAAATTAGGAGTTGGCAATGGTTATATAATTTCTCGAGCACTGTCAACAATGGTTTTCCATCTAGCATCCTTTAAAAAGTTATTGACTGCATTTGCATGGAAAAGGCAGCACATATCATTGAAACTATCGAGTGAATCCATACAACCCTCAAAAAATCATCATCATTGTTTAATCTAAATTGTTTAATTGTTTAATCTAAATGCAGTATGACCTAGTTTTGCCACGAAATAATATTGAAGGAAAGTATTTGATTTCCTTAATAGTTTTAACAGATTTTTCTTCATTAAATTGTTTTTTTCAAACACGTGCTGCATTGGGTACTTGGATAAGACGCTAAAAATATGTGCCATCAATTTTTTGAAAGGAGTCGAGTCTAGTAGACGATAATGCAAGATAAGTATGGTACCTTCTCTTCCGTAACCATTTATACAAAAAAAGAAGAAATAAACATCTGAATGAGACTCCTGCATTTTATTATCAATTAAACCACATTCACAGTCCATCGCATTCAATTTTCAAATAGAATGACGAAAAATATATTATTTTTTAGTAATTATATATGTTGTAATTGGATGCACGGGACTATTTAATTGTTACTAAAAAATGTTCGAAAAAAAATATCGGAAAAACGGAAAAAATAATTTTTTTTTGGAATTTTTTCACTTTACGGTTGAAAAGACATTTGCATTTAATTTCTATTATTTAAATAAAAAAATTAAAATTGAAAGTTTTGATATGATTTTTAAATAAAAATTGAATTTAATTATTATTTCATAGTTTTTAATTTAGATCAAAAAATAAAATTTTATTAAACAAGTATTTGATTGAAATCAACAAATAAATTTTTGGAGGAAGAAGAGTAACAATAATAGCTTTAAAATAAAAGGACGATTAATGCCATAATACATTTGTCGACTATGTTACATAAGTAGACAAGATATACATCACATTTTCGTTACGTAAGCCTTTTTACTACATCGGTAGGAGGGGAAGGTTGGGTTATTAAACAATTCGAAATGGGAAAGGAATGAAGTTAAAAAAATTTTGTAAAATAATTAAACCACAATATTTTTTTTTATTCTCCCCTTTAATCTTCAACCTGATTGCCACAGAAAATATCTACAAGCATTAGCTCAAATACAATTGACCGCCAATCGGATATATAAGATGTAATGAATTTTTAAGTTTCTACCTGACAATTTTAATGGATTAGCTTTTCGCATTTAATTATTTAAGTTATAAGGATGGGCTATGACAAAGACCGTATTTGTTAATATGAAAACTTTGTTAAGTATTGTTTGGGAGGGTGGACCGTCTCAAATCTGTGAATAGAAAAAGTATGTCAACGTAAAACGAAAAATAATTAAGGCATAAAAAGAAGTATTTAAAATTTATTTATCGCTCTGCGAAAACTGGTAGAAAAAGGTATAAGAGTTCAACAACTTAGATACTGGAGCACCGATGACTAATTGTGGCCAAACTTTAACATTATTTTTTTTGAACAAAGAGTATAAAAACGGATCAAATTAAATAATAAATAGTAATTTTGGTAGAATTCTATTAAAAGAGACAATTGAAAACTCCTAAATTCGATTTGCATATGTATAGTATATATAGTATATCTCGTCTCCCTCAGCCTAATATATATTCTGGAGTTACGGAATATTTAATAAATTTATTAATGAAAAAAATTTAAAAAAAAAACTTTGTATCGAATGAATGGCCAATGAATATATTATTTCAATATTGTAGGAAAATATTAAAATTTTTCATACGCAGTTACGAATCTGCTTTTATAGAGAACAGACGTGCCTAAAGTGTACCCAAACTTCTTTTTATAAGCAGAAAAAACACTAACAATACATTATTTAACGATTCACATTTTTTTATAAAGTCATCGAGTCAATTTCAAGTGGAGGAGTGCAAAGCTTTCAAAACTAAACAATTCTCTAAACAACCTGTTAAGCATTTACAATAACCTTATCAGTCCCACTCTAATCACAGGTGATTTTACTAACTGGCGCCTAGTCTGGGGATCACGATCTTCCAACAGAAACCGTAACATCCTACTTGACTTTATTAAACAAACTCAATTAATGCTACTACATGATGGATGCTCCACCCATCTTAGCACCCACAATACTTTCACCCACATAGACCTGACGCATCCGACCAACTCCCTTGCAATAGCAGCATACTGGAAAAGAGAGAGTGATACAAATAAAGTTGTCATTACAATCAGCTCTCAAATACCACAAGTACTACGCTCACAATTTTCACTAGCTTCTTATGACTCCAACTTCACTCATATCTTCAGATCCCATAAGCCTAATACCCTTTCTATCAACTGTAATGTTGAATCATCCATAACTCTGGATAGAATTTCTTAACCAATGCTGAAAAACCTCCAGCTTGTTGGAAAACTCCGGCTACTTAATTACTCAGTGTTCTCTGTCCTATCTTTAAGAAAGGAAACCCCGCTGTTTGTGCCAACTACCGCGGAATAAGTTTCCTTTCCATCGGATATAAAATTTTGTCGCGCGTATTGTGTAACAGGATGAAGTCATATACGGATTCACTGATAGGACTATATCAGTGTGGCTTCAGACCAAAAAGGTCGACCGGTGACCAAATATTCACATTACGCCAATAAAGCCGCTTCCAAATTGCCCCTCTTTGCATGCCGATCTCTATCATCTATCTTACACACAAAGCGATGCACTGTCGTGCTATTTTTCAATCTCCTGATGGAATACATCCTACGCCAGTGCCCGTACATACTTCCAAAAGGAAATGATGCTGCTCGCTTACGCCGATGACATCGATATCATTGGTACGCAGGAACGGCGACTCAGGAAGGCGTTCTCAGAGATTGAAAAACAGTCTCGGCTCATGAGTCTAGCGGTTAATGAGGACAAGACGAAGTACTTGGTGTCTTCTCGCACTCCGTCATCGCGTCTTGGACAGTCAGGGACGATGGAGAATTTCAACTTCAATGTAGTAGAAAACTTCGTCTATCTTGGATCCGAGATAACCGACAACAACAACGTCAGCCTGGAGATCAGGCGAAGAATCATGCTAATACTCCCTGTCCTATTGTATGGCGCAGAGGCATGGACTGTGATTGAGTCTGATGAGACGGCGTTGGAAGTCTTCGAGAGGAAGATTCTTCGGAGTATTTTCGTTCCGTCGATGAGGTTCACATAGTTCAGCGCGTAAAATTCCATCGGCTGCACTGGGATGGGCACCACTTGGGGGGCCCAAAACTTCATTGGAGGACTCCGAAATAGAGAACGACCAGGCACGCGTTGGAATGACCAGGTATGAAGAGATATCCTTCTTAACCACAATCTAAATATCTAAATAATCTAAATACAACGCTATATACAAATCGCCTACCTGGAACGAAGAAATAATTATCAACACCAGCCTACATGGCCGATCTAAATCCACAGCCTTCCTTCGAAAGTACCCACAGAACTTCAAATCAAACAAAACCCTTTATAATCACATATTCATTCACACATACGGCTTTTTTCACAAGATTCTTTATGGGGCTGTTGATGCTCCTTAATTACTTCAATTACAAATCTAGATTTAAACATCTAACAATCTAAAAACTAAAGAACAGAACCACAGTTTGTTTCAATCAGCTTAAAAACCGATGTAATATATGAATTATTGACTACTTTTCTTTGAGCTTAGTACTTAGTACGACCCCATTTGGCCTATAGCCATTTTCAGTCCTGATCAAATATCTAGTTATTTCAGAAGAGATTTTCGTGCATTTCTCTATTGTAACGGTTTGAAGTTCGTTTTGGCTTGATGCCTTGTAAAGCTGGTATTAAAATAGTATTAAATAGGGCCGGAGGTGTCATAAAATTAAACTTTTTAAATGAGCCTCGATTGATAAATACTTGACTAATTATCTGGGTTATTTTTCAGTCAGAAACATTCTCGTATTTCCTATTGTATTCTCTACGACCTCCAAAGTTCGAGATCCGGTACTCATGTACTATTAATGTGTGTTTGGAATTTTTATATGAGAACCGCTTTACATTTCTAGTTTTACAAAAAAAAAATATTTAACTTGAGGAAACAACTTCAAAAACTAAACTAATTAATCCTAGCATATGTTCCCCGTTGAATCCGTGTATGAAATTAAAAATTCCTTTGGTAATTTTTATTTTTTACCAATGCACTACTACTTGCACAATTGAAGCAAACCTCCTTGAAACTATGACAATTAACCTAACTAAATTCATTCAACTTGCCTAACCAATTCTACAAACCAAACACATGCCTTGCATTAATAACAAATTTCTGATACGAACACAAAAAAAAACTTCAATTAAAGCCGAAAGCGATGAAATTTACCTTGTATATCTGACGCGCAACTTTCACCGCATTCTTCACCAGATCCGCAATGCCATTCTCTGCCTCATCTTGATTGATATCCGCATCCAAGTACAGCAAATACGTCTCAATGACTTTGTGTACATACGCCGAATAAGCACTCAATCCGGCAGATGTGTGCTTGGCAGCCTCCTCCTCTTCCGACTCGCGATTTTCAGTGTCATCATCGTCATTATTCTGATTGAAAATTGTTTTCTTGTGTATGCGACGCATCAGTTTGTGCGAATCATCATTGTTGCTGATTGTCGTAAATTGATATCGATTTAGATTATTTCGAAAGTCAGCTTAAATTCGAAATACTTACAAAGGCAATGCAGAGTCCGTCTCTGGTGTACCGAAAGCGATTCTATTCACAGTACGATTTAACGGATCTGGAAAGATGTCAAAGCCAATAATCTGATCTAAACTCAAATACTGCTTCATGAGAACAATCGTTTGCAGCCAATTATATTCGACACTGGGCGCTGCATGTTTTGAATCAGTTGGCAGGCTTATATTCAATGCGCTGGGCAGCACTGGCAGCTGAAATTTGCGAAAGAAATAGATGAGCGGCTCCAGTTCACGTTCGTCGAGTAGCTCCGTATCGACGCACGACTTGTACATTGTCTTGGCCTTGTGCACCGCCTCCGGTTCCGCTGTGCTCGCATTGGCCTTAAGAAAATCGCGTACTCTGCGCATAATACGCGACTGACGTTCACGAAACCAGTCATTCGAAGTGACCGAATCCGGTCTAGGATGTTCATCGGCCCAGTGGCCGCATGTGAATTGATAAAAGTCCTCACAGGGATCAGTCTGTTCGTCCATGGCGTATATAAGGCTCGCCGCTGTGCGGAGGCACTCTTTGCTACGACATATTGTACTAGATTTCTTATCTGAAAGATAATTGTTGTAGCATTTGAGTTTCCATTGGGGATAATGAGCACTGAAATACTCACGTGTTACGCTTATGACTATTATGGCTATTATTAAAATGATTATCGTCAGAATTAGCGTGCCCAGCACTGCTTTGTGGTAATATTTCCGTCTAAATCTATTTTGTGGCAAATAAAAAGAGAGAAAACAAATTTAGTGGCATTATTTCTGTGCTGCCTTCCAGCAGGCTGTGCAATTAAAAGTCAATCAGCGCCAAAGAGTAGAGGGTAGACACCCAAAACAGACAACAAACTTAGATGGACACAATAATCTCCTACACACACCCACACACATTGCAATGCGTACTCACTTTGATTGTACACCAATTAGATTTGAATTGTATGACGGCTGTTTGCCGTGCGTGCTGTGTCCGTTTCCATTCCCATTTCCAGCTCCAATGCCATTTCCGCTGAAGGCGCGCACTCCTGCGATTTGACCGGAAATCGTACTCACATTACCTGCAATTGATTTTCTCGTTTCGTTAGTTTTTCGATTCTATTCATTCGCTGTATTGTCACACAGAAGCAAACACATGCTTCATCTGCTGTAGCTAAAGTGAAAGAGGGCTGTTTAATAAGTTTGTGACAATTGCGCAATAGTAATTAAACAGCTTAGTGGATCAAATTGGATTTTAGTCTAATTAAAAGCTTTTAAATAGGATTTGTACAACTTAAATTGAAAATGACAGTCTTCCAAGTAAGACCTTATCATCAAGTAGAAAGAGGATGGAAGGATAGCCTTGATTTTCGCTAAAAGACATACTCGGTCAAAGGCTTCCTGCACGTCCACCAAAACTCCATTGCAGTACTCCTTTTCATCAAAGGCCCTTAATGTGTGGTTCACTAATCTGTGAGCTTGCCCAAAGATACCATGACCACGCCGAAAACCAAATTCTTTCCCAAACCTTCAACAGTGATGGTAGAAGGCTCATAGGACGATATGAGCTAGCAATATCTTCAGGCTTAGTAGTCTTATTATATTATGACAATCTCTGTCATGACCCGCTTTGTTTCTAGGCAAATGACGTATGACTCCCATGAATTCTTCGGGTCGGACGGCTCTCATTGGAAAGTCCATTTGAAGAGGGCTTTCAAGGAACTGCACCACTCTGGCCACGTCATTCTCGTCAGCAAGTGAGAACGGTGTTAACCTGACCTCTAACTTTTAGCTAGTACACTTTTAGTTCGCGCACCATAGAGATCCTTAACAGGGTCCAGCCGGAGAGCCTTCCGTTTGTTCGCCTACCAAAGCGAGTAATTGGCGTCAGCGGTGTAGTCCATCCTTTCCAGCTTCTGTTCAAAGAACTATGCTTTTTTAGCGTGCATATGTCTTTGAACACAGCAGCAACTCTATTGTAGGCTAGTCTATCCAGTGGTTGAATCAATCCAATGCATCATCTATGTCCATCGCTGAGGTCAGCTCAATGTTTAGATGTACGTCATTTTCCAGGTGTTGTTGGAAACGACTAATACCAGCGCAACTAGATAGTATTCGGCCTTTCCTTATTAGACTGATTGGACCCGCTCTTAATGTGACCATTAGAGCCAGATGATCGGAGTGGGATACCATGAGTCCTCGATGCTAACTAGTTGGTCTGGTATTCCGCTGTACATCGCAAAAGTTAGGCGCGACGTTTTTCCTCCTTTTCTGGTTGAGTGTCGAGGACAGATAGTTTGCTAGCTCCAGACCACATCTGTTCGCTGTGTAATCCACCCAAAGCCTGTGCCTAGAGTTCCAATCACCGTCAGTCAGGAAATGTTGTCCAGAAGAGTTACGAATATTGTCGAAATCTGCTGCTCTTAGATCTTTTGTAGCAGGGGGGCAATAAATTGCACCAAAATCAATTTCTCCTAAGACAGTAGAAACTTTGGCAACTGCGAGTTGATACTCAAGCGTGGCAACTTTGAAGGAAGTGGGCAAGATTTGATTTTACTAGGACAGCAATTCCACCCTTGCGGCCTAAAATTCGGGGCAACGCCTCTATCCAGTTTTGTTTCATTTAGGAGTATGACGTCCATTCTTATTCGCGATACCATTGGCATTCCATATTAGAATTTTGAGTTTATTCATATTGATTTAAACACTGCGCTGATGGATGAGAGCATCTGCTCCTGCATTTGCATAAACATGCCCATCATCTCAGTCACTCTTTGCATCGCTTTACAGATTTCAATTAATTGATTTAGTTGTTGTTGCTCCTTGGTTAACGTTTTGGTGGCGCCGTTTGACAATATCTGCATAGCTTGTGGCATTGTCAGTCGAGGGACCAGTCCAGTAGCGAATAGAGAGGGCGTTACTAGTATATCTTCGCATGGGGTTCATTCGTAACTATATTCAGTTGGAAGCTACTGTCCTTGCGGGAATTTTTTAGTATATGCCATTTGGTTGAAGCGTAAACAACATTTTTTCTATTCATTTCAAAATGTCGAACTTTGTGCCAGATAAAGGGTTTTTTTGCGGAACCGAATTAGTGGAAGTTTAGGGTGGAAATTTCGACTTAGAAGACGAAGAACGACCCGGGCAGCCAAAAAGGTTTGAATATAAAGAATTGGAGTCATTGCAAAAGCATTGCGAGTTATCAAGCAGCTATGTCTAGACGCTTGAAAGCATTGAAACTCATCCAAAAGCTTGGAAATTGGGTGCCGTATGAATTGAAACCTAGAGACGTCGAACGCCGATTCTTCATGTCGGAAATGTTGCTTGAAAGCCACAAAAATAAGTCATGTTTGCATCGGATTGTCATTGGTGATGGAAAATGGATTCATTACGATAACCCCAAGCGGAAGAAATCGTATGTGAATCCCGGCTCACCATCAACATCCACGGCAATGCCGAATATCCATCGCACCAAGATAATGCTCTGTATTTGATGAGGTCGCAAGGGTGTGTCGAATTATGAGCACTTGAAATCGGGTCAGACGATCAAAGGGAATCTCTGCCGAACACAATTGATTCGTTTGAAGAGAGCGATCGCAGATAAACAACCATAATATGCGACCAGACACGAATCCATAATTTTCCATCAGGACAACCCTCGGCCTCATGTTGCAGGGCCGGTTAAAAACTATTTGGAAAGCAGTGTGTGGGAAGTTCTACCTCACCCGCTTTATAGCGCAGGCATACTTCTAATTACAACTTGTTCAGATTAATGCAAAATGACCTCACCGAGCGAACAGTGTATAAAAAAAAGGCTCGACTCGTTCTTGGCTGCCAAGCCGGAGAAGTTCTCTTGGGATGGAATCTACAAACTGCAAGAAAGATGGGTAAACGCCGTAGCTTTCGAACATATGAAAGTTTTTCACAATAAAGCCTTATATTTCGAAAAAACACGATTTAATACATACTCCCAATAGAATTTAATTGTCTTTTAATTGTTTTTTTTTTTTTTGAGTTTATTATGAACAACCAACTTCACAGTTTATTTTGCGTTACGAATCGTAGGCACCGGTAAGAGTAATTAATATATGTTAAGGATGTTCATGAAGATACCCACCCTGAACGCCCAAGCACGTCAATATCCCATGCAAACGTTGAACATTTATGGAGAATCAATCGAATATCGACTAAAGCTGCTGAGGATATTGGCATATCGGTCGGTTCATGCATAAAAACCTTTTTGATGTTTTATGCATGAAACGGGTGACTGCAAAATATGTTCCGAATTTCTATCAAATAATCCGAAAAAAAAATTTGATTAAGATGCAAGAATTGAAGGAAATAATATCAAAGCAATTTCTTACCATTGAGCAAATTAATAATGGAGTCGAGATGAGCTTTTGGAAGTGTTTTCCTGAAAGCACTTTGGGTTGTCACGCTGAACCGTATTGGTTTACGGTAAAGAATTTGTTATTGGAAATCATTCCGTAATTTATAGGGCTAACACAAAAGCGTGGGTCATACACAAAATACATTTTTTAGAATGATTTCACAACAGTTACGTACCAGAGGTGGGAGAGCATACCCTAAAGATTTTTATGGTATGCCCTATATAAAGATATAAAACCCATTTTCTATTGAATAACTGTCAGATAATTTGACAAACATCTGGAACAAACTGCTTTGTTCACAAACTGAAGCTGCGTGTGGGAGAGTGGATTCGACAACGAGATACCCTGTTCCTAACGATTTGTATGAGAGCTTCTTGGCCTATATGGAATATTTTCTGAAGAATCGTGCAAGATACACCAAGATTGGAACTGTTTCATTCAAAATCTTAGAAAGAAGGTGTAGAAGGCTAGACCTTCTATTGGTTCAATCGAAAGCTATATTTAATATATTAAAAGATTTAGACCAAACTTTGCGTTTCGAGCTCCTCGTAAATGAAAATAATATGAAATAAAGTGCTACAAACTATAAAATTATTTGACAATATGAAATTATCATACGACCCTCGTCTAAGCAGTTTAGGGTGCGGGTGGTGTCTGAATGGTTACAAAAGGTGTTGAGGGATATTTACATGTACCCGTGAGTAATTAGAAGCGTTCAATCAAAACTACTAGACTGAGACTGCACAAACTATTTGTTTATTTATAGCTGAGAAATGGACACACAATGAATTTGGGTACTCAATACGAATAAGCTAAGAGTGAGGTCTCATAGAACTGCTTGCGACTTCCATTAGCAATGCATGTCATTCAATGACAATTGTCCATTGATGTTGATTTTGTTTGCATTATTGTTGTTGGTATTACACTAAGAGTGGTTGCAATTGTTGTTTATACACGGACTGGTGTGTTGGTCAATTTTTTTCCAAGTATAATCTTGATCGTAGCGCTTGATTGCTCTGCAGTGTCTGTCATTAGAAAGTTTTCTGTTTACCCTGTCTATATTTGATTGAGCATGTCACATGTGCAAGCATTCATAATTTCCTTATTTGTATGTATCTGTGTGCATGTATATGTGCTTAAAAGGATATGTGATGGTCATTTGAAAATATACATTTTACAATTTTTATGACATCGCCTGTCACAGCACATTTTTTTTTTGTAGAGCAATTGACATAGAGACGTGGTTCAATGCCCTGAAAGCATTATGCGTGACACATGACACTTAATACTACAGAAGTTTTATATATGCAAGTCAAATTATATAATGTCTAATATTGTATAATTTTCTTATATATAATTATATAAGTTTTTTTTTATTTTGTTTTAAATAGAAAAATTGAATAAAAAACATGTAACAACATTTTGTTTGATTTATGTAATAATGGAATATTGCGCAATGAAGATTTCCTTTGGGTGTAAAAGAATGAAAAATAAATTCTCTTTTTTCTGTTCTACAATAATTTTTCAATATTTTATAGTTGTCTCATTCATAGTTTTCCTGAAAAAAAAAAAATAGTTACTACATGATTAAAATGTTTGAAAAAATTGATTTATTATAGCAATGCAATCTGCAGTCTAATGCGAAGACAAATTAATGTATAGGGAACCACTAAACCACTAATTCCACTAAAAATAAATAAAATATTTGGTTTTGTGGTAGCAGGTATAAATTCATTTGCCAGCTTAGCTGACAATGGCAACAGTTACCGCTCAATCTTCAATTATGTTTGAATGTTCTTAAAATTTTTTTTTTAATAAGAATCATAATTTTCAGTGACCATCTTGGTTCTAATTATATAAATTATTTCGAATTGATATTTCGCTGCATATTTTGCCCTGAATAACAAAAACTTTTACAAAGACAAGGTTTTTATTATGAATAGTTTGGTGGGTCTATCGGTCGGATCCTTTTAAGAAGTCGCCAGAAGTAGGTTCGGTGTTGGCATGTGCCATAATTCAGATGTGCTGCATTCTGCGCTGTGACTGCTACTATTTCCTCTTTTATTGCGCGCATCTTGAAATCTCGGTGAATATCTTCGTTAGAAACAAACCAATCAGCGGCTGTAATTTGTCGAAGTACTTATGACTAATGCAGCTTCAAGCAAATTTCCAATTATAATAATTCAATCTGGTTTTGATTGAACTGCCCGAAGATTCTGAGATGTGTTCACTGTTTTGTGGATTATATTTGAACTAGATAAACCCGCGACTTCGCCCGCGAATAATATTGCTTCTTCCGATCCCATTACCTCTTATACCACATATTATCGTGTACCTCTAATGGACCTATCGACCATAAACATGTATACTGAATTTCAACCCAGCACCTCAAATGGCTGGAAAGATATGACAAATTTTATATGTGGCTTATATGGGAGTGGAGCATCACCCCCACCGACTTTGGCAAAAATTTAATAAAATTACATCTCCCGACTTCAATAACATATATGAATATACCAAATTTCATCTTTTTACCTCAAATAGATTCGAAGATATGACTTGTATGGGGCGGGGTATCACCCCCTTCCAATTTTGACCGAAATAGGTAGGATAACTTGCTATACCATCAACATATCTATCGAACTTCATCTCGGTACCTTAAATCGATACAAAGATATGGCAAGTTTTCTTTTTCGCTAATATGGTGGGTGGGGCAACGACCACGTAAGAAAGGAACATACATTCAAACATTCACTCATCCAAACTAAACAAATAAATAGTGATTAAATTAATATGAAAGCTCATCTAGTTTAAGTGACAAGGGATTTAATAGCGAAATAATTTATATTTATGTTTTAATAATTTGAGTCTATTGACCAGTATTAAGGTTCGCCAGTTGGAAGGTGTTTACAATTAATGGTTTGAATTTATTGAAGCAGTATTTCATATTTTTTTATTTGTAAGTCAGGAGGCAGATGTCAGATGATTTGAGTTTAAACCGCCTTCAGCTACGAAGCTACATAGTCCTAAACACTTAAAGTAGTTGTTATGTTAAGCCAATTTAACTTTGTGTGTAGGTAGAACCTATTAGGCTGATATAGTGAGAAGTCCATTTAAATCATCTTAAGAAATAGGTCATAAGTACAGTTTTTTATTTAAGTGCATTTAATATCAATTTTTATTGTAGAGCCGTCTTGCCCTATTCCGTCTTGATGATTAATATTGTGGAAAGTATATCCTGTGATTCCTAAGAATTGTTTTGTTGTGAGGTGAGTTTTTTATATCTGTTTCAGAACAATACTAATTTCATATAAAAATTTCTTCAATTCCAGAACATATTGCATGACATTATTTAAATCATAATTAATATTAAATTATGAAAAGATTAATTAATTATACGTAGATGAAGATACACGTAAATGTTTGTGATTATATTGAACGAAGATTATATGACATTGATGCATAGCATTGATTAGCAAGTGGCAATAAATAATGAAATTTGGAGCAGTACATTAAATCTAGTAATATCAGATGAACAATGGATGAATGTTGGAGAGCCTATATTGTCTATACCCGGATAAAATATTATTCCTTCTTTTCTAATTAATTTCATACGATTAACCACGTTAATATACCAAAAAACTAAATATGCTTCCTTTCCTTATACATTATCAAAATGTGAGAGGACCAAGAACGAAGCATTAAAATCTTTACCTTGATAGTTTATCTGCTTATGCTGATGTATTTGTTTTTATTGAAACATGGCTTCAACCTCATATTCTAAATACAGAATTATTCTGCGACAATTTTGTTACATTTAGAAAAGATCGTCCTAATCGTTCTGGTGGGGTGTCTTAATATCATACAAATCTTCTCTTATGGCTGAAGAAATCTGTATTTCTGACAAAACAATTGAGTTTGTATGTATTAAACTTTCTTTACGAAATTTTAAGCTATATATTACTTGTTCATATATGCCTCCTTCATCTGACATATGCCTATATGTGCTGCAGGCAACTGCTATCTCTCATAT
Source organism: Leucophenga maculata (assembly GCA_035044805.1). Lineage (NCBI taxonomy): Eukaryota > Metazoa > Arthropoda > Insecta > Diptera > Drosophilidae > Leucophenga > Leucophenga maculata. The sequence goes on from JAWNNP010001075.1 coordinate 113,950, forward strand.
TGCCACACTTTTACGTGATAAAGATTATTTTATAGTTATGGGTGACTTTAATTTACCCACTATAAATTGGTATAAATTGATTCCTGCATGTTAATTCCATCTGCCAATCATGACTTTCTAGATATGCTTCTTGATTTGGCCTTGCAACAATGCAAAAACATTTGCAACATATTAGGTCGGCTTCTAGATCTTGTGTTTGTGGACAGTGGTTTTGATAAATCCATTAAAAGGATTCCTCCAATAACTTTGCCGGAAGATAAACATCATCCTACACTGCAGTTAACGTTTCAGCTCAAAAGTGTACCTTGTTCAGCTGATAATCATAAACTCAAACGTGTTAGATGTTTTAGAAAAACCGACTTCAAAAAGTTAAATCAGTTACCTCTCAATACAAATTGGTAAGTTCTTGTAGACTGGACTGATATTGAGTTTGCATCTAACTTTTTCTATTCAACTATTTTCAATTATTTTGAATGCTGTGTTCCTTACACAACTGAGTCTACTTCAGCCAATCGACCTCCGTGGTTCTCTCGGAGTCTAAGTCGTTTAAAGAATATTAAATCGCGACTTTTAAAAAAATACAAACGAACTGGTTCCACTGTAGATTATGGTAAATTTTCTACTGCTCGCTCAACTTTAACTCATTGAATAAACAGTATTATTCTGCTTATTTATTACGAGTTAGGAATAATGTGCGCAATAACCCTAAAAACTTTTTTAAATTTGTTGATATAAAGCGTAACGATACGGCTTACCCCTCAAATTTTTATCTTGACAGTAAAGTAGCATCCTCTGATTCTCTGATATCGGGTTTATTTGCTACTTTTTTTCAATCTGCCTATACTTATATCCCCAGTATTCCTAATTCTTTTGCTTCTTATCCCTATAATATCCCACCTTATGACATAATATCATGTCCTCTAATTAACATATCAAATGTATTAACATGTTTAAAATGCTCCTTTGACTACTCTTTTTAAAATTTCTGTAAGAGTAGCCAAGTTTCCATCTATTTGGAAACAATCCTTTATCATTCTACAGCACAAGAAAAGCAATAAGTCAGATATCTCGAATTATAGGGGTATTGCTAAGTTGTTCGAAAAAATTATAACTGATCAATTGCAACGATCATTAAAATCAGTTGTTAGCCCATTTCAACATGGATTTGTCAAAGGAAGATCAATTTGTACAAATCTTCTAGAATTCACGTCTATTGTCAGACCGATGTAATTTACACTGATTTTAGTTAAGCTTTTGATAGTGTATGCCATAATCTCTTATTACATAAATTAAATATGTTAGGATTCCCGCCTTCTTTCATAAATTGGATAAAATCGTACCTTGTAGGTAGGTCTCAAAAAGTTTTATTCAATAATTGTTTTTCGAAAACTATTGAAGTATTTTCTGGAGTTCCACAAGGTAGTCACCTTGGACCATTATTGTTTATAATATTTATAAATGATTTACCTGTAGCAATCAAAATTTATTCGGCACAAAAAAACTTAAGTATGCCAGATAAAAAAATCGTTCTTCTGAGCCAAAACCACAAAAAATCCGGTTGATAAATGACGATTTTATAAGCAACTAAATTGTCCTCCATTTTTCTTCTCATACATAAAAAAAGGAGCAGCAAAATACTTTTCGTCAGTACCATTTTTTTTTTTTTTTATTAATTTCCTACATTTTTAACTTATACTGCTTAGTGCATAAGCTTGGGAAACATTGAATGTGTTTGTTAGGAAAGGATTTAGTTCCTTAATAGGCTTGAAATCGCCCACAACTAATAATGATACCCACATTTATTGGGCGTCAAATGTAATGAAATGTTATGTAAATATATGTGTATCTAAATGAAATACGTTTATATCGACACGTCTCTTCGGTCTAATTGCGAATATAAAAATTTGATGAGGTCTCTGATGCGTCCTTCGCTATGTTATATACATATTGACATTTCAACAAACCCAATATACCCTGCAAGTTATAAAAAATATATAAAAATAAAATTAAACATTTAAAAAAAATAAAAATAATAGGGGAAATAGGACAAATAGTCCACCAAAATTTTTAAAGGTAATTTGCATATGGATAAGTTGAGCAGTGTGGCTAATTTTTTTGGAGTAAAAAAAGCTTCACCAGCAAATCAATTAAACCAAATAATTAATTTAAAAAAAAGCATACAAAAAAAAGGCGAACATTCAATACTGTTTTCATTCTCTTCCCTCAGAGTGTAATAGTCTCACAATTTTGTTTCAATTCATTCGCCTAAAAGAAGGAATTGTACAATCCATAAATAAAAAATTATTTTTATTTTTAATTTGTTGTTACATCAATAACCTTTAAAATAAATTTAATCTTACATTTGATTAACTATTTTTTATTCAAGAGCTTTGGATAAGATCGTATGTAAGCCAAATAAGATTAAATGTATTTGTAAAAAAAATTATTGTTCAAAGTTGTATTGAAATTAAATTTTATTTGGGATCAGTACATTTAGTAATGGATTGCCTCCCCACCCTGCCACCACTGTTAAAAATTAATCGAGGAAAATTTTAGCTTACGCTTGTTGTAAAATAATTTATACTCTTCAACTTTTATAATAAATGCAAATACTATTAAAGGGAAAGATTGCGTGATATTTCCGAAAATATGATTTTTCCCACCGTTGATCTTGAATATCTGAGAAAACTAACACGTGACATTATGAGACTTATAAGATAGCAAAATGTAGACAAACTTCGTTTCATTCCAAGGTATTTCATAATCGCTTTGAGTTAAAATGTATTATTGAAAACCTCTATATTGATCCTTTTATATACTTAATAAAAGATGAGACATAGAACTACACTTTGTGGATAAAAAATATTTAATTCCATTTTCGGTATATTTTATTTTAATAATAAAAACTTAATAAATGCAACGAAATCAATAACAAGTTTAATGGAGAACACAAAATTAAAATTTACGCATGACAATGAATTAAAATGTGGAACAGACGACATATTCAATGCATAAACTATTTGGAATTTGATATCAAAACCCATTACATGCCTGCCTGAAGCATTCCAAAATAAGTTCGGCACGAATGTGATTACCCGTTTGTTTTGTGGTTCAATATGGTTCATAATGATTATTTTTAAAATACAATTTATTATAATTTCTTAAAGCAAAAAAGTAATACAATGCAGTAAAATAAATTGTTAATGGTTTTAAAAAGAATTTCAAACCAATATCTCAAAGATTTCTGGAATAGGGTGCATACAAAAGTATGGACAGACAGACAGATGGACATTGCTGAAACAACTGGCTTTGTTGCGCAGTTCATGAATAAATACACTTTATGGGATATCCAATTCCTACTTTAATGCGCTGCAAAAATTGCGTTGAAATCACAATACGATTCACACATAATATTCCAATAAAACTAATTCATGAAATATAGAACAGCTAATTTTATGAAAACATGATAAGAACCTTCAATAATGGGGAGAGACTAAGCGATTTCGCCGCAGGTCGGAACATGGTATTTAGCGACACAAGTTTTCAACACCTCATCATCCTGAAGACTAAATGGCTGAGTCCAAAATAAATAATCCGCAACCAAATTGATCATGTTTTGATTACGGAAGGCACGCATTGACCGTGTTGGCCGTGCGAACGTTACGTGGTCTTAACATCAGCTCGGACTAGGCTCAGCACGCCGCACGTACCAACATGCAACGAAAGCTAGACTTCGGCAATATGCAATCAGAACAGACCGCCGAAGCCTTTTCAAACACACTCTCCCGACTGCTCCAGGAAACCTCTCCGTCTTCTCAAGATATATGTGAGCAGTGGAGACTCATCATCCGCTTCATGAATAGGGCTGCCAAGTATGTCATTGGTTATACAAAACCTGTGCAGAATTCTTGGTACGGCGAGAGTGTCGCAATGCTTCTGCAGAAAAGAACGCTTCCTATCGGCGAACTCTGCAGTCGGGAGCAACGCGAGCTGTTAGAAAGCGATATCGAGAGAAACGGAGAGAGGAGAAACATCTTTTCAGACGCAAGAAAGGCTGGAGTTTGAGTATGTTGAGATGTTACGTGACAGAAATGAAGATCAAAAAGTTTATGGAAAGGTCAAGCGTCTGACTGAAGGATTTAAGCCAGGAGTAACTTTCTGTAAAGACGAATATGTAAATCTGGTTGCAGATGCTCAAGAATCACTGAGATTATGGAGGAGTCATTTCTCCAACCTACTCGGAGGCGTTGAAGCGTACAATACCGCCGAAAGAGAAATGACACCGGAACCACCAGTTAATAATGCCACTATTGTAGAGCCATCGGACTATAACGAGGTCAATTCAGTTATTAAAAAGCTGAAGAATAACAAAGCGGCAGGCTCTGATGTGCTGCCAGCTGAGTTATTTCAGACGCGAAGAGTTGGTTAGGTGTATGCACCAACTTTTATGCAAGATATGGTCCGATGAAAGGAGACCCGTCTTAAAATGACAAATTTTATGTGTTTTACCAACTTTTTTATATGGATACATCCCGCATACAACAGACTATCTTGAAGTGGAGCACACTCGACTGCAACGTTACTTGTTGTTTTCTTTTTCTGAAGCTAGTAAATAAATTTTATATCGTGAACCATAATTATGCCTGCGATTGGACCCGCTTCTCCCATTTAACTCCATTGCTTTGAAAATTGGTTCATCTCAGACGTGAAATTCGTCGGTAATATTTGGTTTAAGGATTGTAAAACTTCGCCAAATATACGATTGGTACATCCTCATGAAACTATATTTGTTCCAATGTAAATAATCGCGACACCCATCTTGAACTCAGTTTTCTTTCGCTCATTTCCTTTCCACTTTACTGGTTCACTGCATTTGTGACTCAAAGTAAAAGCTTGCAAGGAAATTGTTTCTATTCCTTATTTTTAGTTTAATTTTTGCCGAAACATTTTTTTTTGCCCATTTTGTCTCTTCTGGGACTATATATCGCAATAAATCAATGCAGAATGGAAAACACGAGCTCTTCATAAGTATTGTATCTATATACTTGTGTGTGCAAAAGTATCTACACAAGTGGTGTGCAGTTGACGTGGAAACCACTCAATCTTTTAAGATAGTTTTTCAGTAAATAAATATAAAGTAAATAAAAAATATATAATATAAAAAAAATAAAATCTTCTTCAGAAACTAGACATAAAAAATGAACATAGCAAATTGTGTTGCAGACTTTTAGGCTTTCGTATAAAAACTATTATTCCAAACGTTTTCTGCCAAATAACTAAAATCAAAAACAAAAAAAATCAGACACAAAAATAAAAAACTTTTCTTTAGAAAACTAATTCGAATCGACAAAATTAACATGTGGGACTACTTTCTGTCATTTTTTAATTTGAACACCTCAAGCATTAGCAAGGCTGCCAATGGCTTAAACAGCGACCTAGAATCCTCGATGTGCCTATTCTGCGAAAGTCACTTTTATGAGGAGAAGTTTCACAAACCGTCCGAACTGATATTTGAATGTGTGTTCTATGCGTTGTGTATCGTTGGCTTCTTATATATAATGACTTTTGGATGTGGCAAATTATTTCCAAAGTTTCCCGAACCGGTAAGCAATTGTGTATAAAAATTTTCAACTTTATTGCTAAAATTTTTATTTATTACAGCAAATGCAATCAAACGAAACAGAGGAGGACACAATTTCCGAAGCAGTATCCGATGGAACCTTGAGTAATGGTTCGCAAGATACTCTAATAGATGAAAATGAGTAAATCAATAAAGCCTAAATTGCTACAAGCGCAGAAATTGATTAAAGAATTGATCGAACACCCTTGCCGTGTGCAGCATTGCTACAGCTTGAATTTTTTCAATGTTCTGCTAAGAAATTGGCGTAATGTAGTTCTTTGAAAAAATATATTTTCGAAATTGAATACACTTAATAGAATATAATATACTTTCGGCACTAAAACTTTTGTTCTCAATAATATTTAATGTATTCGTACCTTTAGACATCTGCTAAAAATAAACCAATTAATTCATTACTTGTACGAATAAATAAATTTACTCAAACCGCACTAAATTGCCAAGTTGTTGCGTTAACGAGAAATCATTTCAGACTGTTTTAACGACCTTACAATTGCTATGGAGTATCTACAAGCAAATTATATGCCCGTTTACTATATATTATTTAGTATTAATAAATTTATGCATTTTGTGTTACAAATACTTTTAACTTATGTAAAGTATAAATAATAATAATAGACTGTTGTTTTGAGCTTACTACATATAAATTAAGTATCAACCTTTTTTTTTCAAAATTTTCTTTTACATATTAAGTTCATTTTAAATGTTAGAAGATAGTAATATAAGTTTATATGCATATATTTGCATATTTAAATATTAAAAAAAAAATATATGGAAGACAAGGGGACAACTGTCAGAAAATTTATAACATTAAACTAAACCAGTCCGAAATAAAGTTTGAAAATATACACCAAGTGCGGCGCATGGTGGACATATTTTAAATTGATTAAAGAAAGAAGATCGGACTACCCATTCAAAAGCTGTTGATGAGTTAATAAACTACTTTGTTTATATATTTATTTTTAGTCCAGTTAAATTAGTCAAAATTAGGTAAGAATCGCGGAATTTGAGATACCCAGCTATTGTTTATTAACCATATTGTAGAGGATTAGATTCACTACAATAATTGTCTCAAACATTTGTTTATATGTTGAATCGTTTTCGAGATAAAAGGTGGAGATCGTACATATTTATTAAACATTTTTAATTTTTATTAACTATAACATTAAATTTATTAATTATTTTGCTTACGTATCTTAACTTATAATTTTGAATAACTTCTTCTTAAAGTCTTCTTCTTTATCTTCTTCAATGACATTTGTCGTCAGGTCTTCCATGATTTCCGGGTCAAAGGTGCTTAAGAGCACTGCAAACTCCGATTTCACATCGCGAATTACAACCACTCTTGCAGTTGCAGAATATTGTGTTGAGCAAATCCTCTGGAGCATATGGTAAGGTTGTCGTGATAGGTTCCAGGAATTGGTGGAATATATGATAACTGCACAGGTTTATACAGTTTTGAGATTTGAAGTATTGTACATAACGAAAATAATCAATAATATCTACAGATTTCGGGGTATTATAGACTGCCAACAAGATTTGAATTCCATTCTCAAATAATCTTTGAACCGGACAGTTTTCTTCTTCAATTGTTGGTGCAAGTTGATCCGAATTCGGTAGTTTCTCAAATGCCTTTAAAAACATTTTTTCCCTCTTCAAAAAGCGCAGAAGTTGTATCACAGCTACTTAATGCGTGCAGAATCAATTTTCTATCCGTTCATCGTAGAGAACAGATTTTTTGGGGCTACTATCACAATCATCCCCATAACATGAAGAGTATTTTTACCATCAAGAGTATGGAAATTTATATCGGCATTGTCTCCAACATATGCACCTTACTCTGATGAGAATCTGTGGGTGATTCATACTGTACAGTATTGTGATAAGAAGCTGTAAATTCCAAACTAGATAAAATATCCAATAGTCTTTTAGATCCATAGAAGGAATGGAAAATTACTGGTGTTGGACTATGTGACCGATAACGGACAAAATAGGAATCGGTTATTGAATATAAAAATATTTAATTAACAAAAATTACTATTAAATATAATGTAATAATTAATAATAAAAATAAAAATGATTAATAATTATGTATTTATCAATAATTAATAAACTTTATGTGGCGATTTTTTGACCGGGACTACCGGTTGACCAAAAATGATGCTCTAACCGCACGCTCTCCGCCCTCTATTTCGAAAACAATTCAACGTATTAAAAAATATTTGAGGCAAAAATTGTAGGGAGTTTAATAATAGCAAAAATCCCATAGGAAACGAGATATTTTCAAAAAAAGTGAAATGTGATTTTTGTGACCTTTGACCTTAGATTTTCAATAGATACAACTTTAAGGATGTCAAAATACGAGTTTATACGAGTTTTAAGCTGGGTATCTGAAATTCTGAGGTGATCTTACTAAGTTGACTGGAATGTTTATGATTTAAAAATAATAAATAGATTAAAATTTGGATGTAGTCAAAAAAGCCCCGATTTTAATTGGGTACAGTGCACTATGGTCCCAAATTCTTTTTATTTTCAAAATCGCTGTAATTTTTTTCGTCGCTGAAAATTGACAGTTTCTATAAAATAAATAGAAAAAGGCCCATTAATAAAAATAACTATGGAAAACAGCTCCAGATTTCTTATACATGTTTGTTTATGTGTTTTGTTTGTAGAAGTGTTTATTGTTTAATGTGCTTTTTGGTTCACATAAATTTTGGTTCGTGGAGTAGAAGTAAGTATATTGTCGTGTATTGTCGTAGCTATAAATCCAGTCTATAAACAGCAATAATTTTGTTCCCGAATTTCCCCGATTCCATATAATCGCAAATTTCACCAGGAAACTTTTGCTTTTTTTAAGAGACGGAAATTGAAAAAAAATGTTATAACTTTGCAGTTCCTTTACAAGATATTTTGGATCACACTGTCAAGCGAATAATGACACTTCAAGATGAAGTTTTAGAAAGGTTTGCTAAAACTAGACAATTAAAGCTAATAGCCACATAGGGGTTCGACGGCTCAACAGGGCAAAGTTTTTATAAACAGAAATTTCAAAGTACTGAATCGGATACCATAGACCAAGGCCTCTTTGTCACATCAATAATTCCATTCAAGCTGGTTAACAATTTAAACGCAATCTATCAGATTTTTCAGACCAATTAAAATTGAGTTTATTAAGGAAACCTCTGAACATATTCTAAAATAGGAGGATAACTTCAATAAACAAATTCAGAACTTGGTTTCATTATCCTCCCAGAATTTCACTATAAAGTATCAACTCCATTTGACCTTAATTGATGGCAAGGTTTTAAATAAACTAACGGGCAATAAATCGACACAAACTTCCACGATATGTGGAGCAAAGCCTTTACAATTGATGAGAATATCGGATATGAATTTAATTATAAGCCTGAATCTCTTCAGTATCGAGTGAGTCCTGGTATTCTGATTTGGTTAATATTTTTATAACGCTGTGATATATCGGTATATAATAATCCTTTATTTTTTCGTTTGAGGTACTTTATAATGTCCGAAAGGTTTTTCTTGGTTTCTGAATTTTGTAGAAATTGTTCATTTGCTACTTCATCAGCTACTTCGTTGACTTTTATTCCGCAATGATCCGGGATCCATAACAAAGTTTGCGGTTTTTGCTCAATAAATTTCTAACCTCTGAGACATAGAAACTTTGGTTTAGAGTATTATTAATTGCTTGCAAAAAGAAGAGTCTAGTCTGTACAGAAAGTGAAATTTCCTTTCTGACTTCTGGCAATGAGACAGGCAGTGAGACTTAACCAGCCTTCCAGTAGCAATAGATACGCTATTGCGGATAAAGACGAGGTTAAGGCGTCAATATATACGAACTTGTGACCCTATAGTGGATAGAGTATATCGTAGGGTATCTAATAGGGTCAAAAAGCTGTTCATAAAGCATAAATACCAGGAAACTGATCAATTTCTGCAAAATGTCACAGCTGATGAGAGCATAGTCTACTCTCTCTGGTCTCTGGTAAAGCGCTATAAAAGACAAACAGTCCCAAAGCACCCAATCAGGAAGCCTGACGGTACCTGGACCATCTTTTGCTACAAATTTGGAGGCACGATTCCAGCCAGTCGACACGACTTCTGCAGAAACAAATTTGGAAGAAAAGTTGATGCTAGACAGCCCAGGGCAGCTGGACCTCTCAGTTAATCCCATTCCCGGCGAGGAAGTCCAGTCGCATATAAAATGTCTCCAGATCAGGAATACCCCAGGCGAAGAGGGGCTGGAAAGCTTATCGCTCAGAGTAATACCAGCCAAAGCAGTACTTTTCATGGTTCTAATATTTAATGCGGTTCTGAGATTAGGTCATGTACCAATGCAGTGGAAAAAGACTTAAATCTGTAAGATCATAAATCAGGAAAGAGCCCGTCGTCAGTGGATTCATACAGGCCCATTAGCTTACTTCCTGCGGTAGCCAGGCTAATAGAAAAATGTTTGCTGACAAGGATGCTGCCGCTTGAAACTGTCAAAGAACGGATACCTCCTTTCTAGTTTGGATTCCGGAAAGCCAATGTAACTCCAGAGCAACTTAAAAGAGTGGTCTCTTTTATTCTGGAAGGGTTTGGGGCCAAGGAGTACGTGGTGGCAGCCTACTTAGATATATCGCAGGCCTTCGACAGAGTTTGGCACGATGGCCTCTTGAACAAACTCAATATATGCTGCCGCAAAACTGTGCTTAGTAATGCGGAGCTGTCTGTGGGATAGAACCTTTTCTGTTGTCATGTATGGAGTAGAGTCGAGTGTTAAAATCATCCTAGCTGGAGTACCTCAAGGAGGTGTGCTGGGTCCCACACTCTAATCGCTCTCACACACGACATGTCTACTGGCTCTTTAATACCTATGGATGATCCACATGATTTAATATTAGCCGCATTTGGCGACGACACAGCTGTCCTGTCTAGAGATATGCATATATATCGCGACTGACGCACTGCAATTGTATTTGCATGATTTCCGGCAGTGGTCATAGAAGTGAAATATAGGTATCAATCTGAGCAAATGTGCCAGCGTCACTCACAACATGCGATTGGATGAATGTCTGGGGGTCTTCCTCCAAGATCAACTGCTGAACCATTGTACCTCGACCGAAGACTCACGTTTAGCAAGCACATAGGCACCCTGGTAAGATCCCTTAGAGCCAGGATTGTCAAAATAAGGTGGCTTCTTCATGACAAAAACAAACTATCTTTAAAAAAGAAGGTGAATATTGACAAGACCATAATTGCGCCAGCCTGGCGATATGGACTACAAGTTTTTGGCATCGCAGCAAAAAGTCATTTTAACAAAATAAGAGTGCTCCAGTCAAAGTTTCTTCGCATGCCCCATGGTTCATGCGAACTTCAAATCTAGAAGAGGACCTAAAAGTTCCCAAAATAGGGGACGTAATCAATCGCCAGACCTGGGATTACATGCAGCGCTTGAGAAACCATCCCAACCGTTTAGCTAGGCGCCTACTAAATCGACGCAGAAAGAGGGGAGTAACCATGCCAAATCTTCTTCAGAAAATTCAGCCTGTTGAACTTGCCGCCAGGGTAATTTAAAATTGTGCTACGAACAGATAACATTTAATAAAGCTAGCCCGACTTATTTTTAGTTTACTTAAAATAAGTAATATTGTACATTTCCTCCATTTATTTAATTTAAGTTGTTCAAAAATAACAAAATAATTAAAATAAGTAAAAAAAAAAAAAGAAAGGCAGTGAGAAACTCTGGTATTTTGGCAGCGAACTTGGAAAAGAATTGGGGTAGGTGGTGTGATATATCAATTCATTTTCCGTTGTTACACTAAAGTAGACTCCGTACACTACTGACTTAGAGCCATTGGTGAACAAAAGTATTGTGTTTTATAACTCGCACTTTATTTCCAAGAATTGTTATTGATAGATGATAAGTGTCTGCTTTATTAGATATGTGTTAAAGTTGATTTTGTGGAACCAAGGAGGGACATTTTGTTTTTTTGGATTTCAATTTGTAATTTTGTGCCTTGTTCTAGTGTGTTGTATAGTGAGGAGGAGATTCTTGGAGTTCTTTTTGATTTGCTTATTTTATTGTACACTTTTTCTAATGGATGGTATTTTGAATTCTAATTATTAATGTTTTTTTGAATCGCATATATAGTTCTTCTAAAATGTTAAATGTCTGCTTTATATAGAAGGTTATATATTGGAGTAGTGCGGAGGGCGCTGAATGCAAGTCTTATTGCTGAATGATATATTCTCCACAATTTGCAAAGAACATATTTGGCTGTTTTACCATTACGGTATATTCCGTAGTATATTTTTGACCTTATTATAGTTTTTATAACATTTACAATTGAGCGGTTGTTGCTTGATAAACATTTGATAATGTTCAGTTTTTTGTAAAGTTATATAAAGAGGATTACAATGTGTTTGGTCTACCTGTACTGTTTGCTTATAGTGATGCCTAAAATTTCAAGGTAATCAAGGTAATCAGAGTAGGTTATATTTGGGATTGGGACTGTTATTTTTTTGTCCGTAAGGAAGTAGGCGATATATTTGGTTATTTTTGATCATGTTCTCCATACAGCGAGTTCATCTAAGATAGAATGGATACCAAATCTATCGAATGCTTTGGTTAAATCTAAAGATCTTTGACAGGGAAGATGTGATCTAATAATCTAACCTTTCTCAAGCCCCTTTGGCGATTATCTAGTAGCTTGCTTATTGTAGCTTAGATACTACTCTGGAGATGTTGGTGTTAAGAGAGATGGAACGAGAGTCGGATTTGTTTGTATTAGGTTTAGGTACAACGATTAAGTTACTAGTTTTAAATTGCTGGGGAATGTGTGTTGTAAGGATGCTGTTGAACAGATTAGCTTGTCATTGTAGTAGGTTTGGAGGAAGGTTTTTTTGATCATTGGGTGGCTTATTCTGTCCAGTCCAGGCATTTTAGCTGATTAAAAGTAACTCGTAGTTCAGTCATGGTGATATGTGAGGGATGGGTTGTGTGAGATGGTGGGGGTGGTGGTGTGTGTTTAATGCTGTCTAAAAAGAAAGTGGAAGTTGCTCTCACAAGTGGATTTTGACCAGTGTATTCAGAGTATATTGGATATTTTATTTTTGACGAGTATGTTTTGTGGGTCACCGTTAGGGTTCGTTAGGGTATTACTACGTGTTTTGATACCGCATAGACGGTTTATGTTTGACCAGCAAAGATTTGCATTTTTTTTCTAATCTTAATTTTTCGATTGAGTTTGGCATTGTTTCTTTTTTTTTTTTTTGTTTATGAGACTGTGGTGTTTATGTTTTTCTTAAGGTTCAGCCAAGATTGAGGTTTTTGTATTTAAGTTGTTGCAGTGCTTGGTCCTACCATGGAGAATTTTTCTTGCAGTTAGTTTGACGAAATTTTCGAATAGATTGTTTGGTTCCTTGAGCTATTATTTAATTGTTTTAGGTTTTTCTTTGTTTATGACATGAAGTCTTTGAAAACTTTGACGAAAAGTTCCTTACGTTTACTGAGCGAGCCAGAGGAAGACCTACTAAAACTAGTTACTAATGGGAGCAGACTGTGTTCCAACACCTCCACATAGGGTAGTGGAACATCAGCAGGTCTTAAAAAAAATAACCACAACATTACGGAGCCTCCACCAAAATTTGGTTATTACAATATGACTGTTTCTTACCTTAAATCCCTCCATCCATCCAAATTAAACTTCATTTCGTCAGCAAAAATAGCCTAAATGAAATAGAATGCTTTTAGACACAAAAAAATTTACAAATTACTAACGGATTCCCAATAAATGTTCAAATTATTCCAAGCAAATTAAATCCGGCTCTTTTATGCCGAGATAGCAAAGTTGGAGCTTTTTTAAAAACACCCATATGTGTTTTGACCTGGGATATTTGATATTGGGATGCTGCTAATAGAAAATTGTAGTTGCTAATGCTTTGCACATAAATAAAGTAAAATTTTGTACGTGTCGCCTAATTATGCTAAACACCTTACGATCTGGAGACAAAAATTCGTTAAATAAGAATATCCACTTCAAAAAGGATAATTTGTTTTTTTTATCGGTAGAAACATAGTAGTAAAAATTTCCGCGATGTACCCATAAAAACCCAATTTACAATTTAATTTATTACATTGAAAAATATATAATTTAAGCAATAACACTTTCAATTTTCTGTTATTCTGCCAGCTAACAAACACCACTTAATTTAATTTTTTAAAATTATTTATCTATTAATTCTAGTCCGAACATACCCATTTATTATATTCCGAATCCTTTATCCTAAGTAACACCATCAATGAGAGACAACTCTTTCTAAATATTGTATTGAAAATCTTAATCTAACCCAAATACGCCACAAAAATATCTGCAACCGGGTACATAGTGCTTTTTTAATATATCAAAATGAAGATCACATAAAGAATATATATTTGTGAACAGCACGAAATGATATCCATAAATGTCCGTCCATCAATATGTACGTCAGTCTTTATACCCGTCTCTCTGCTCGTCTGCAAGAGAAAATCTTCTCTTGGTAAAGAAATCTTTATACTTATGAAACTATCTATGTGTTTCACTAGTACAAAAGAAAATTTAACTTACATAATTTGTATCCGTCTTACCGCAGTGATAAAAAAATAAAATACACTGGCAGTGCCTTGATATAACTTAAAAAAGATATTTTCTTAGTCTACTTTGTAAAACATTTCATAAAAATCAAAATAGATGAAAACTAAAGCATAATCTGAGCAAATGTGGTGCATACAGGGTATAAAATAGTTGCGCAACTTTACTTAAACGCTTACTTGTTTCATTTGCTTCTCGTATATAAAAATTGATTAAAAAGATAATCAAAGCAAAATGCATTCCGTGCATTCAAGATCTTCAATGAACTGCGCTTTTCAATGCTTTTCTCCGCAACAAACTTATCGCCAAGCTAATAGTACCTTTGCTGATCTTTATTCGTGATGCAATAGATAAATATTAAAATCAGTTGAAAACATGTTCAACAAGTTTATGAAGATCGCGGTACAACGAAGTTTGATAAATTATAAATGCCATAAGATCACCGATCTACCTGTCTAGAATTTCGTTAAAAAATATATATTTTTTCTAGAATAACAATTGACTCATTGTAAGTCTGAACAGCTGAAATTAATTAGTAATTATAAAATAACTAATATAAGTGTAAATTATTTTTTTTTAACCACAAAATAGAACTTGGGAGTACGGGTATTTTCGCTTATTTCGTTATAATAATAAGTTAATAAATTTTTGCGAATGCAGGTAAATGTAGAAGAAGGCATGGTAGACCATACCAAGTATTACCAACATTTTGTCACATCGTAGCACTGCGATTTTCATCTGTTAGTAAAAATTGCCATAGCCTGTTCAACCAGTTGCAGCGCTTTTGCAATTTCCTTAGTTTTCAGCTTTTTAGGCCCTGTACCGAAGGTACAAGAGCCTATTGGTTTTGTGCAAATGTATGTAACAGGAAGAACTAATTGTCGGGGACCCCCCCAAAGTTACCTCCATTATGGTCAGGAGTGATAGAGGAGTCGATATAGCCATGTCCGTCTGTCCGTCCGTCCGTCCGCATGAACGAAAGGATCTCGGAAACGGTAATAGATAGAGACTTCGTGTTTTTTGCATTCGACTAGGACTGCTCCGGAATTTCACAAGTTTATTTAAAAATGTTGGGATTCATTGACAGTCATTCACTTCGGAATGGCCAACAATGATTCTTGTTGCAAATTGCCCAAGCAGAAAAAACCTCCCACCGTAACAAATTAATCTCCAATAAAAACAATTAGGAAGCCTTGGATAAAACCCTATGATGACGACCCCCGTAAACAAAATAAGGACCACGAATTACGTATATGCACCTGGAATGTCTGCACCCTTAATTGGAATGGTGCAAATATCCAGCTGGTTAATATCCTCGAAAGATGCAAGGCTGACATCAGTACAATCCAAGAAATCCGATGGATAGGGTTGCTCTAAACAAGCATCCTGTGATATCTTCTACAGCTGCCATGCGAGTAAGCACGAATTTGGATGTGGTTTCGTGGTGAGTAGGAAACTACGTGGCCTCGTTTCCAGGTTGACGAGCTTCTAGCCGCGTTACGCATGAATACTAAATATTTCAATATAAGCCTGAGCACGCCCCGACGCCCAGTGGTCTGAAACTGGAATTTACTGTTCAAAATCGACTACAGGTTACAAATCTTAACCGATTTCAAATTTTTTTTTTTTAAATGATCAGAGATAAATTTTGAAATCGGTTAAGATTTGTAAGCTGTAGTTTCCATCACCCGCTCCATGGATAGGGCTGCCAAGTATGGCATTGGTTATACAAAACCAGTCCCAAGAAAAAGAAGCCAGAAAGAAAGGAGTTTGAATATATTGTGAGGGAATGTAACTCAAATGAAGCTCAAAAATTATATCAAAAGATCTATAGATCTTCTTTCGATCGGATATAAGATTCTGTCGCGCGTACTGTGTAATAGGCTGAAGCCATATACGGACGATATCAGTGTGACTTCAGACCAAAAAGGTCGACCAGGCACACTGCTATGGTCACATTACGCCAAATCTTGAAAAGACCCGTGAGTTTAACAAAGAGACACACCACCTATTTGTCGACTATAAAGCCGCTTTCGACAAGCCGATACGATCGAAGTTTTTCGACGCTCTGTCTGCACTAGGTATCCCGGCAAAGATTGTTCGTCTTTGCATGACGACGCTATCTAACACACAAAGCGTTGTCAGGGTGGGGAAAAACCTCTCCGACTCCTTTGATACCAAGAGAGGTTTCAGGCAGGGCGATGCACTGTCGTGCGATTTTTTCAATCTTCTGATGAAATACATCTTACGTCGGGCTCGATCTTCAAAATTGAAGTGATGCTGAGCGCCTAGGTCGATGACATGGATATCAACGACACGTAGGAACGGCGAGTCAGCAAGACGCTGTCGGAGATTGAAAAACAGTCTGGCTCATGGGTCTAGCGGTGAAAGAGGACAAGACGATGGACTTGGTGTCTTCTCGCACTCCGTCATCGCGTCTTGGACGGTCAGTCAACTTCAGTGTTGTAGAAAACTGCGTCTATTTTGGATCCAAGATAACGTCAGCCTGGAGATCAGGCGAAGAATCACGCTTGCAAACATATGCTTTTTTGGGCTGAGCAAGCAAATGAGAAGTAAAGCCCTTTCTCGAAAGACTAAAATCAAGATCTAATAGACGCTACCGGTCCTATTGCACGGCGCAGAGGCATGAACCGTCATTGAGTCAGACGAAAGAGCGTTGGAAGTCTTCGAGAGAAAGATTCTTTGCAGGATTTTCGATCCTATTAGAGTCGGCGACGAGTTAAGGTCCCGTATAAACCGCGAGCTGTATCAGCGATTCGATGAGATTGACATAGTTTAGCGCATAAAATTCCAGCGGCTGCACTGGACTAAGCACCTCATTCGAATGGATGAAAGAGCTCAAGCACGCATGGTTTACATTGGGGCCCAAACTTGATTGAAGAACGCCGACCGGGCACGCGTTGGAATAATTAGGTACGGAGATATCTCTCCGTACTTGGCATTCAAAACAAATGGCTCCAGAGCGCACAAGATTATGACCGACGGTTGAATGCCATTTAAGTATGTAAGTAATAACATTTTTTCATACAAAAACTCAGAATAAGGAGTTAGTTTTTATGAAAACAGCCAAGCTCTTCCTAGGGAAGGAGGCTTAGGTTGTTCATTGAATGCATGTGAACTGAAGAATGAATAGGTGAATCTATTGAAAAAGGGTAAAACAAACTAAAAATGAAAAATGGCGGATCATATCAACATATGTTGTGAACAGGTGTACAAACAGAATAAAAAAATTAAAATCGAATGAGGAAGCCCGCAAAATACTAGCGGTGCAGTCTTGCGCTGCTATGCCCCCTCTTGTCTTACTTTGCATTGGCGTGACACTGTCATTTTTTAGTGGATTTATATGAGTCATAAAGTTGCTGACATAAGACCCATGTAAAGAATTTTTTATATGTTTTTTTTTGAACTATAATCTCTCATATGCTTGATCAATGCGCAGTCAATCGGTCAAAACACTACACATTTCTTGACAGTTTCGGATCGTACTAAAGCAGTGGATACTCGATTGATTTATTGTTCTGCTTTCTGTCCAGTGTTTGATCGCTTCTGAAGCTTGAGATGACGTTTTGTTTCGTGATTTAGTTGTGGGACGAAGAATCGCATCTACTTTTCGGTGGCACGATTCAGATTATTGCCACAGCAATTATTTGTGACTGCTATTATAAATATTTTGTTTTAAAAAATGAAAGAAATAGCGTGCGATATCTCTATTAACTATTGTCGACATGCAATTTGAATATCACAGGAAATAATTGATTTCACAGCGAAAGCAGTTTTTATCATAGTTTTTATCAAAGTCATATAAGAGTAGATACATAATTTAAATTAATTACGTTGCCATTAAACTGTATACAAATTTTTTTTAGCTTATATAAAGAACAAACAATTTTTTTTTTAAAATGAAAATTTTTTAAATTTAAACAATCTTTCTAGAATTCATAAATTGACCAAACCTCAAATTTTGCTGAACGAATGGTTTGAGAAGATTTAAACCTAGATTTAAGCTTGTTGGAAAAATTTTAATGTTTATTATAATATACAAAATAAATTAGACTCATTTTGGGTTTCTCGAATCAAATAATAGATTTATGAGACCCCAAATGGGCTCATATTTTTTTTAAGATGTGCTTTTAATTGTTTATGTTTTGAAAGTTGTTCGTATTGTTACACAAACAATATCAGTACTTAAGCCTCTCTGACTATGTTTACTAATATGCAATATATTCACAGACTTATTAAACAGCTCTCGCACATGCAGTGTCAACGCGAATAATTGTTTCACTTTTTTAAATAAAAAAAACTGAACCAGATTTAAGACTTACCAACACTCGTCGGACGCTGCTCAGCAGCGATGAAACCATTATTCGATGACCAAATGTTACGATTAGGGGCAAAGGGTGGCGCAGCAGCCATGATTGATGCAGCGCAATTGAATGACAAGTTTGACTGTCAGTCAGTCAATCAATCAATCAGTCGGTCAGACAGTTGGGAGCAGCGGCTGCTCTATATCACTTTATGCATTTCTATTAGTTTAACGATTTCAGAATTTTTTACACGATTAAACAATTAATTGAGCTGCGCGAGACGATTTGAATGAAAAGCTGCCGCCTGACATTTTGACGTAGGCACATGTTGCGCTTCGCATACGAAAAGACGTCAAGAAGTCTGCTGTGCAACGTAAGACGTAAGCCAAAACGTAGCGCGTAAAGATTTTATTTTATATTTTTATATTTGGAAATAAAAGTTTTGAACTTTAGAGACTTATTTCTTTTTTTTTTTTTGCAATTATTGATTAGTAATTTTTCGCAAATGTTTTTATTTCGCTTATTTTAATAGTTCACTTGAGCAAAAATATTTTTATATGCTTTGCAATAATAGAATTCAATGCCGTCCTTCGCACATAACACTTCTACGCTGTGTTGTGCTTGGCTGGCTGCCGGCGAATTGAAGCACTTCCGTCGACAACAGGACGTTTTTATAAACTTCGTTCAACTGCCTGAATACAATAACAACAACACAAACAACCACGACGAAGCACCAAGCAACCAACAATCGACAACAGTCCTGCTGCGGCGCTGCTCCTTCAGTCATGCAAATAGACTGACTGACTGCGGCGTTGGTAATTACGACTACCAAACCGAGCTAAGCCAGTAACTCGCTCAAACGTTTACCACCTATGTGCGAGTATCTATGGTAAGTATTGGAGTAGTAGCTGTGCAGCGCCTGTAAACATGTGACAGTGGCGAATAATGGTTATTAAATGCATTAACTACATGTAATGATGGTCCCGAAATACAAACAAATATTAACAACACAGGCTTTGTATACAAATTCTTCTTTTCTAACCACTGGCAAAAAAATGATTTATTGGATTTTATTAAATGCAAAGTGCACACACACCACCGAAGGCAAAACCAATTTGAATAAATCACAAATAAAATTGTATTAATTATTAAATGCGTTCATTACTTCACATACTACACACGGCGTCAACTTTGTGTGACATGGTTCTGATTTGAATGGAAGATATCGTGGCCTACTTACTTCCAACTATTTACTTCATAAAAATTGTAGCGCATGTGATTTTACTTGGTAACACCGCCAACTGAATCAACGTTCGCAACAATAGCCAAATCGATAAATTTTATTGATTTGAATTTGGGTTTTCGCCTTTTGCACGTGTCCTACTGTTGTCTGCCTGTCTGTCTCTGCACCCTTCAAGGCAATCCTTGGCTGACAATGTCTGAGGTGGTATTAACTTTTTCTTTTCACAACAAAAACTCAAGGCGTTCCAACAAAAGGCCAAGTAGTACATTTGAACCATGTTTATTATAAAAAGTTTTGGAACTCTGCCTATTTGCGTTCTGGTCAACAAACTCATCAAACGCGCGCGCCACAGCAGGTACTTATTATCTCATTATTAATTTCTATATTTTAGATCTCAACATGCAGCAACAAATAATCAGATAAGTCGTGGTCTATGCTACGTGCATGTTTTTGCATGTCACTTGTCCTCTGAGCTATTATTTCGTATATTTTTTTAGTTGTGTCCATAAAATGACAGCAAAATAAATAAATAAATAAAATAAATACAATTAGCTTATATTGCTCGGCGTGCATAGTGTGCTGAGCTATTCGAATAAGCAAATCAAAATATGACCGAGCAAAATATAGTAAATTGTCTTCTCATTTATAATTGAAACTAATTGTTCATTGTAAGTTGGTAATTTCATTCAAAAATAAAACTTTTGTATATGTAAAATATAGTTGATTCAGTGGCAGACTTTAAAATACCCTACATATTTTCATATGTTTGAGAATGTTTTTATTTAACTTGAATATAGTACCGTATGGCAGTGTTATCGTCTGATGGACATACCACAGTCATTCGAACTAAATTGTTGCGTCAACTCTCAAATAATATCAAAGAGCCAGTCTAACAGACAGACGGTCATTACAAGCACTATTCGCCTTGAGGCACGGGATTTTTATGAGCTTGTATACTTAAATCTTTCAAACTTAACAGTATTATAATATAATAATACATATTATGTTTGAATTGTCGTCAGCCGAGCAGGTATACAAGGGGAGTTACATGTAACAATCCGGTAATTGTGTGCACATACGTAAGTGCGAATTTATGCTTTACGTCGGGCGGAAAGAACAAACTCTCTTAAAAAAAAGTGACCCAAGCATAATACTCGGACCAGGCGATTTAACAATTGTCTCTATTCGTATAGACGGTCCGATGTATACGAGGGCCTCTATTTATACTTCGGGAATAGCAAATAATAACAAACATTTTTGAATGAAAATTGATTAACTGTTTTACAAAATATTCTTCATGAAAATTTATGCACTTTTGCATTCGCTCAAACCTATTTTCGAAGCACTTTGTCACTCCGATTGTGCTACCTCCAAAACATGGGTTGTGAACGCAGAAACAGCTTCTTCGGGCGTTGAAAAACGTTCACCAAGCAGTTTATTGTTTCAGGGCTGTGTGGCGTATGACCCATTAATTCGATATGTTGAGTGCTCAAAAACAATCTTTTGTGAGAGAGCTAGCGTTGTCATGGTAGAGGCTGTTTTTTCGGCATTTCCCCGAAGACTTCGATAAACAAATGGTCGCGCACCATTCACAATTGACCGTTCTACCTTGCTCAAGCAGAACAGTGCCCACATGTCCCATTCGACCGAAGAAACAGGCGACCATTCACAGTGCTTCGTGCGCGAACAACTTTTGTTAGATTTGACCATAAACAGAAGTGTCCGATAAAACTGAGTACTTTAACCATTCCTGGAAGATATTGCTTGTGCATTCGGTTTTGAAATCAAGCTCTCAAGAATGAACTCTGCAAACTGTCGAACTCAGCGACAACAGCATTATCACCATTGAATATATTCGTATTTACAAGTTTCCGGATAGACTCAGTTGCGCGTATAAGCAATGCGCGGATTGCTTTTCGAAAGCTGGACAAAGTATGGCGTTCTCATATGCTTTCATTGAGAACGAAAGTAATTCAAGACCATCATAAAAGACATTATATTTTATAGCTCAGAGAATGTTTCAGTCAGGATTGCCGGGACGCTTCAATGTTATATGCGTATTTTCTGTCAACAATCTCAAACACTGAGCTATGAGCCTGTCACACCGATTGTAACAGTAGCTACTCCAGATTTTGCAACACCTTCGGCAAAACTTGATCAAAAATCTATGGAGACTGCAGCTCATTCCAATTTTATGTTGCCAACTGCTGCCCCTATAGCTAATCCGGAATCTGTCCCTGCTGATATTTTAAGTGTTATTATCGAGCCAACGACTCCGCCAAAATCTATTATACCTTGGAAGCCACTGATTTCCATGGATTTTTATCTTACACATATGGAGTCAGATGCTTCAGGCCCATCAGTTTCAAATGGGCTTGTTGCTCCACGTAAGTCGGTGTTTATTTCTCGCCTTACAGAAACAACCACTGAAACTGATATCAAGACTTACATAAATTCAAAGCTTGATTATTCTGCCAATCTTTGGGTTTCGAAAATTAGGTTTCCACTACTCTCGGTCAATTTCTTCTTTCAAAGTGCTATTGTTTTCACGGAAACATGGCTTCAACCACATATACTAAATTCTGAATTATTCTGTGACAACTTTGTTATATTCAGGAAATATCGTCGTAATCGCTCTGGTGGAGGTGTTCTGATATCTATCAAATCATCCCTGTTGACTGAGGAAATGTCCAATGTTCCGAATTTTCTATCAAGTTTATATGTGTTAACGTTTCATTCTGTGATTTTATACTACCTCCTTCTTCGGATATCAGTATTTACTTTCTTCACGCTACAGCTATATCACATATTGCCACACTATTACGTCATAAAGATCATCGTATAGTTATGGGAGATTTTAATTAATATTCAGTACTGATTGGTCGATTCTCGAGTATTGTCCTGGTATTAGGACGGCATTGCATATTTTCTATTCGACTTTTTTCCAATACTTTGATAGGTGTACTCCTCACACAACAGTGTCTAGCTCACCTTGTAGAATGCCTTGGTTCTCTCGAAGTCTCTGCGATTAAAAAATATTAAATCGCGCATTTTCAAAAAATACAAACGATTGATTATAGTAAATGTTCTGTTCCAACATTAACTCATTGAATAAGCAGTGTTACTCTGCATATTTATTACGAGTTGAAAATAATGTCCGCAATAGTCCGAAAAGCACTTTTAGCTTTGTTAATATCAAGCGTAGATATACGGCTTTCTCATTAAACTTTTATCTTGATATTAGTGAAGTGCGACTGATGCTCAGAAATCGGATTTCTTTGTTACTTTCTTTCAATCTACTTACACTAATTATTCTTCTTACTATAATATATACTATCCATATAGTATCCCATCTTATGATTTTATATCAAGTCCTCTAATTAGCAATGCAAGGGTGTTATCATGTTTAAATTCTATTAAATTTTCATGTCTCCCTGGTTGTAATAATATTCCTAATTGTAGACTACAACAATGTGCCAGCTCCATTTGTGTTCCTTTATCAATTCTTTTTAAACTCACTAAAAAACAAAGCAAATTCTCAGCTCTTTGGAAACAATCTTTTATTATTCCATTGCATAAGAAAGGCAGTAAATCTGAAGTCTCGAATTATATATAATATCAATTGTCAGTCCATTTTAACATGGATTTGTTAGAGGTAGATCTATTTGTACCAATCTTCAAGAATTTTTTTCTATCGTTAATAAGAGCTTTCTTCTGTCTGGCTGCCAGACCGATGTCATCTATACTGACTTCAGTAAAGCTTTCGACAGCGTTTGCCATAAGCATCTTATGTATAAATTATATGCTTTAGGATTTACACCATCTTTGTAAAATGGATACAATCCTACCTTGTAGGTAGTTCTCAAAAAGTCCGTTTTAATAATTGTTTATCTAAAACTAAAAATGTGTCTTCTGGGCTTTCAGAAGGCAGTCATCTTGGTCCATTACTTTTTTTATTATTTATAAATGATGATCTCCCCTTAGCAATAGATCATGCTCATGTATTGATGTATGCTGATGATGTTAAATTATGTTTGTCATATTCTGATGTTTCCCAACATAGTGTATTACAAGCAGATTTGAATTCGTTATACACCTGGTGTTTACCAAACCATCTTAGTTTAAATATTTCTAAATGTAAATGCATGACATTTCATCGTAGGAAACCTCTAATTACGACCTACTTTTTGGATATTCGTCGTCTAAGAAGGGAAATCTGTATTATTTAGACAATCCAAGCAAATGTAGTAAGCACATAGCGTAAAATAATATTAATTCTTAATATTACCAAAATATGCTTAAATTTGAACTGAATTATGTGGGCATCTAACTCTGCTAACTCTGTTTTATAGATAGCTTCTTTAAACTTTCAATAAATATGGAAAATGGTTAATTCACGAAGTGAAATCAATAAAAAATAATGCAATAGCTATCTGTGAATTATTTTCTGAAGTCCGGAAAAACATTTTGTGGATGAATTTCATTACAGATGTACTAAATTAAGTTCAATGAATGTTAAATTCTTTAACACGACTTCTTGGATACATTTATTCAGGAAAATAATCGATATCGATTTTCATGCCATAGTCTCTCTTAAGTACACCCAATAAATGATTCACTAATTCCCGAACTGAAGAGCTTTACAACCTAACTAACACAACTGTTTGGAACCGATTCGTGGCCTTAATACGAATAATAATTTCTCCAAAGTCAAAACATCGAAAGTATGTTATTCTGCGAGACGCATTACTGCTCAAGGTCGTACTATCAGCTGCTGGTGTATAATACATACTTTGCGAAGCACCCAGCTGATCGCATCATATAATTTTGGCATTCATCACTAACCATTTTTACTGATCAGGGTGAAATAGTTTTTACTTTACTGGTGTTTCTTTACTTTGGTTGGAAAACTTTGAATCATTATTTAATAAGCTTGCACCGATCATCGGCTCTTGCGCAAAGGACGTGCTGATTGACATTTCAGAATAGCTTGAACTGAACTCCAATAATAGATAAATGATTTTTGATTATAAAATGGCTGCCGACATTGCCTTAAGACTTTGCCTTCTTACGTTGCAGCCTAAATTTTTCGGTTTCAGCAGATCAATTGAAATATAGAGCTGAAAAAAGTTGCTGATATTGATTATGCTGTGGAGATATTTCTGGATAATATTTATGGTTGTTCAATGTTTAGGCCCTGTACCGAAGGTACAAGAGCCTATTGGGTTTGTGCAAATGTATGTAACAGGTAGAAATAATGGTCGGAGACCCCCCAAAGTTACCACCATTATGGTCAGGAGTGATAGAGGAGTCGATATAGCCATGTCCTTCTGTCCGTCTGTCCGTCTGTATGAACGAAAGGATCTCGGAAACGGTAATAGATAGAGACTTCGTGTTTTTTGCATTCAACTAGGATTGCTCCGGAATTTCACAAGTTTATTTTAGAATTTTGCCCCTTCCCCATAAAATCACCCCTTAGGGTGAAAATTTCTTCGGCACAAAAAAAATTGAGTGTACCAATATAGAAATAACGTCTCTCTAAGCCAAAATCCAAAAAGTTCATCAAAATCGGATAATAAATTGCGATTTTATAAGCAATTGAATTTGAACGACCCCCCATTTCTTTTCATTCATATTCGCGCAGTGAGAAGTGGTCATGTGTTTGGTCATAAGCTCGGGAAACATTTAATATATTTGTTAGGCGGCCTGAACTGGTACAGGGCCTCTTACAGTCGGTTACGCCCGACTGTATTTCCTTACTTGTTTTAGCATGTAACCTCCTTTTCCTTCTAATCCAACTCATCCTATATTAAAACCATCGGTTGTGGATGTAAGTCAAAAGAGACCAGTGCGACGGAAAGCAATAAACTAGAAAATAAAGCTTAAGCCGTGCTAAGGATACTCTTAAAAAAATTATATATCAAGACGAATTTCTTTGCCGATCTTCTTTGACCTTCTGCGCAAATGCAACATGGGTTAAATCTATGTTAGTCACACATCGTATTAGACTATATGAGGTGCTACCCATCTCACCCATTACGCCAGAGAAGCTACGTCTTCAAATCAAAAGACGCAAAGCCATCAATGCCTCTGACAAAGATGGCGTGGATGATAGTTTTGCTAAGACCCTTCCGGAAATGGGAGTGATGCCTTCATCCCGTTCCCTTTTAATGGAAACATGCAGTGATTGTGATGGTTTCAAAACGTTGTAACTGGAGAATCTTCTCTAAGATAGGTGAACGAATATTTGTTAGTAGTTCCAGTTATGCGGAATGCCATTTCGGAGAATCAGGTACTCCAGCATAACTTTACAAGCTTAAGTTTCTACTCCCACCGGCTCTGTACCTTCTACTTACTTTGCCGCAATTTTATGGTTGAAGTTCGAGATGTACGATAGCACGTTCACAGCATTGGAGACACTGGTTTATTGTTCAGTTTGGAAGGTAACAACGCCGCGGATGGTTCTGGATCACTGTCACTCCGTAGCAGAAATTATCTGGAAAGTGCGCTTAGCTGCTTGCTGATACCTTATGTAAATCGTATTCTTGGATCGGCGGCTTACATGAAATATTAGTTCTTGATACTCGGCATCCCATTGACCAAATGTTTCCAACTTTTTTTGAATGCTTAGATGCCACTGTGCTGTCAGCATTTGCTCGTTAGTGCACTTGACATAAACATATAATAGCCGCACAGGGCTACAAGGAGCAGACTCGATGCTAACAATAGCTTTCAAAGGACAACAAGGCAGTGCAAAAGCCAATGAACGCAAAACATAAACATTATCATTTGTATTCGTATTCGTATTAGCATTTATTAATGTGGTAAAAAATTCTAAATACTTAAACGCAAACGCACGCAAGTCCCTGGCTATTTTAACAAACACAAAAACAAAAACCAACACAACACAATAAAATTTCTCATATTTGCATTTTAAATTCATACATTTTAATATTTTATTTACAATTTAATGATTTTCAAAGAGTGCGAGTGAGATAGTCAATTTAAAGAGCGAGATAAGGAAGGTTCGCTGTACATATAGCTCAGAGCCTACTAATTATATTAATTACACAAATTGAAAGCGATTACATAATTTTACTTTACTTAAATATAAACAATTAAAAATTAATCAGTTTGTCATTGGAAAAGCCGAAATACATAAATGTGCAAGTGCAAAGTTTCTTTGTGATGATTATTAAATGTGTTACGAATTAAACATATTACAATTTTTTGTAGTGTGTTATTTTAAATAATTAATTACATAACGAATTCCATACTTCTTATGCTAGCCTAGAATGAACCCGTTGACAGTTTGGCCTGCCATCCTGTGTGGTGGGTATAATGCGTATCTGGAAAGTCAAAAAAAAAAGAGCAAAAGGTTTTTCAATGAATTTTCATTTGTTTTAAATAGTAGGCCTGAAGCCTAACGTTAAACAAATTCAATATATTTTCATTATACTTTCGACGCTTTTTGTAGAAGTATCTACAGGAAAATATTTCATTGTTTGTAACGCATAATTTCTGTTGAAAAATCTACAAAATGGATAAAGTTTTTGGCAAAATGGATAGCAACGTCAAGAACATCACAAACGCCGAGATGAAGAAAATGGCTTTGAAGATTGCCGGTTTCTGGGCGGTCGGCTGGACACTGCGTAAGCTGGTGAAGTAAGGGGAGGTCTGGCAAATGCTGTCAAGTTTGATGTGAGTCAAAAGCATAAAAAATGCTCTTTGAAAGCCTGGCAAATGCTTTTTCTTTTTTCTTTTTTTTTTAGCAAATTTCTTTGATTGCATGGCGCTGCGCAATGCAAATAAAAAAAGTATCGTTTAAATTAATGTTCCAAATTGTGTCAAATGTTTTTGTATTAAATTAAACTGCCTCACATGTATGAATATATATTTCTCTTACCTTAAATCACAAAATATCTACTCAATTTCGTCTGATTTTTTTCGCTTGGTGTACTTTCAAATGATGCACCACAACGTCAATAGGTGGGAACTTCTGTTCTTGGCGCTTAATTCGGCTTATAACGCACAGCACACTTGCAACAGGATGGGAACTTAAAATGGTCATCCGCAACTGTCTTGCCATCTTCCGTGACGGATACTAGCACGCGAAAGGTGTAGTGCTGCTTGCATTCTGCTACATAATTGTTCACAAGACTGTCCATGTATTTGCAGCGTTTATGTCCATCACTAGAAATATTGAAATGTTTAGTAATTCCAAAGGATTTTATATAAAATTCAAAGATTAGAGTTGTGGCATTAAATAAAATTGAGAAAGTTCGGAGCATGTCAAACGCGCTTAGATATTTTGTTTAATTTTTTAAATAATTAATCACAAATAATAAAAAATTAAAAAAAAAAAACAAGTTATGGAAATGTATAAGCATGGCTGTTACTTTAAAATATATCGACATCAATAATATTGCGAAATTAAAAAGAACAATATTGATATGGAGATCTCAGCACACATTTTTCAGTTATATTTCGGAATCGATTCCTTAACAAATCGATTCCCATACAATTTTCAATAGGTATCGATTCCTATAAGAGGGTGTGTTGATATTAAAATACAAAATTTGTATATCCCTACTGGAAAACTAATATAAAGGCGTGGCACCTCTCCTTTTCCAGTATATCATATTTCTTCCGATTCCCTTAAAATATATACCAAAAAGGATTCGATTGTCGAATTGGGTGTTGCAAAAACCTAATATACCCATTTACCTTATTTGCACAAATGCATGTATCAGGAAAAGGAGACGTGGTAGACCCATAAATGTCAATAAAGACATCTCCGTCTGTTCGTTTGAATATTTAATCTCTCACTTCAGATTTTTAGTATTCAATAAACGAGCCGAACCCTCTAATGAAGGGGTAGCCCCATACAAATTGTATTAACAAAATTTGTTGTTTTAATTTATCTTCAATACTAATAAAATGTTCTGTATTGCTTAAGATCGAACCACTAGAAGAGGTAGCATCCATACAAGCTAGTCATTAATTTTCTTAGTATTTCTAAGTAAAATTTTTAGGCCCTGTACCGAAGGTACAAGAGCCTATTGGTTTTGTGCAAATGTATGTAACAGGAAGAACTAATTGTCGGAGATCCCCAAAGTTACCCCCATTATGGTCAGGAGTGATAGAGGAGTCGATATAGCCATGTCCGTCTGTCCGTCCGTTCGTCCGTCTGTATGAACGAAAGGATCTCGGAAACGGTAATAGTTAGAGACTTCGTGTTTTTTTGCATTCGACTAGGACTGCTCCGGAATTTCACAAGTTTATTTTAAAATTTTGACCCTCCCCCCCTTCCCCATAAAATCACCCCTTAGAGTAAAAATTTCTTCGGCACAAAAAAAATTGACTACACCAGTATAAAGTTAACGTCCTTCTAAGCCCAAATCAAAAAAGGATAATCATCATCAAAATCGGATAATAAATGACGATTTTATAAGCAATTGAATTTTAACGACCCCCCTTTTCTTTTCATTCATATTCGCGCAGTGAGAAGTGGTCATGTGTTTGGTCATAAGCTCGGGAAACATTTAATGTGTTTGTTAGGAGACCTGAACTGGTAAAGGTCCTCTTTCAGTCGGTTACGCCCGACTGAAATTTCCTTACTTGTTTTGGTTATTTTATGCTGGATGATGCTGATCGTAGCCCAATTTATGTACTTTGACCATGGTGACTACAAGCGAGTGTACCCATGCATTGCCTTGAGGGAACAGCAATTTTTTCTTCGCTAAATGTGGTCGTATCTGCTTCGAATCAATATCGAAAGGGCAAACACTGCGTTCGTCGAGTGCGAACAATAGCGACACCCATCGCTCATTACTTTTTCATGTCCAAATATCGAAGATTTCTGGTGTTGTGGTCTCTTTCTCAATGGTTGTCAAACACAAACTAAATAGCGTAGCTTGCTTAACATTTTTCGGCAGTCTAATCATAGATAGCAGTTGCCGGCAGCAGTGTTGCATTTAAAGTTAATAAGCGCAAATTCAAAAATTCACTGACTTATCTATCAAGCCATCGTAATTAATAAAAAAAAAGTTTTAAAACAACTCTATCGATAAAGACATGTCCGTCTGGCCGTCCGTATGAACGAAAGGATCTCGGAAATGGTAATAGATGGAGACTTCGTGTTTTTTGCATTCGACTAGGACTGCTCCGGAATTTTACAAGTTTATTTTAAAATTTTGCCCCTCCTTCCCCATAAAATCACACCCAAGGCTAAGAATGCCAGTATAGAGATAACGTCACTCTTAGCCAAAATCCAAAAAGTTCATCAAAATCGGATAATAAATGACGATTTTATAAGCAATTGAATTTGAACGACCCCCCTTTTCTTTTCATTCATATTCGTGCAGTGAGAATTGGTCATGTGTTTTTGGTCATAAGCTCGGGAAACATTTAATGTGTTTGTTAGGCGACCTGCACTGGTAAAGGTCCTCTTTCAGTCGGTTACGCCCGACTGTAATTTCCTTACTTGTTTTTTTTTTGTAATGCTGTTCCGGTGAAAATTAAATTGATTTGAACATTATATTAACCTTCGTTTGTTAGCCGAAATACCTAAAGTTTAATCATTATATTTTGTTTAATTTACGGAAGTTTAATTGGTTTTAATAGCAATATTTAGTTACTATGAACTAATAACAAAAATTCCGACAGAGCTAAATTTTGGTGAACACATGTGGTACACCATTAGAAATAAACTGTCCAATCCCATGACGATCCCATGTGTGCTACAATTGACTTTACTGTAGTTCAGATATTTTAATCTGATTCATGTTCTTCAAAGTCGACTTCAACAGTCATGTCTTCTTCGATTTCTTCTTCCTAGGTTTCTTCTCGATCACACACTATGTGATGTAGTAGATATACTATATATAGATAATGTAAGTAGCGTTGTTACGTTTTGCGCGTTTCAGCTGCATCGAAGAGTGGTCAATAAATATTAATATAGGGTCTATGGATATCTCTTCTTTGTGAACTTCCCACGGTGCTACTCGAAACTAAGAGAGGGAGTACTTTTTCAAAGCGTTTAATTTAATATTATTGAATATTTGAGCTGTCAATTTAGATATGGAAGCAATCCCATCATCACGAAATTTATGGCAATTATTATTATTATCGATTTTGTTAATTTCGGGAAAAGCATCATATGATGAAAACCATTCAAGAAGTTTTTTAGTATATGGGCATTTCCACAGAAATGTCAACCGCAGCCAAGAAATGCTCAAATTTAAAACATGTCTCTACATTATCAATTGAACGAAAAATGGATGGAAGTGAAAATAAATATTTTGTACGTATTAAAAATCATTTATAATCATCTTTCTACGTATTTAGATATAAATAGATTAAAAGTAAATAAATAAACATAAAAAGTATGATGGAATAAAATGTGATTAAAAAATTCATATTCAGATTTCGTGTACAGCAAATAAGTAAAGTAATGTCATATTACTTGGAAATTAGTGAATGCCAGTTTTCTCGGTGAAACTGCGTTAAAGCTGTTGAAAAACAAATTTCTTTTAATGGGAATAGTTTTTCGAAGTATTGCTCTACAATATGCCTTTGGTAAGAAGAAGCGCGAAAATTGAAAGTAAAAAAAAAATATAATAATTGCATGAATCAGGTAAGCGATTTTATTATTCCTGCTGTGGATTCTAATTGTACAAATATTATTTCTCATGAAAATAAAGTCCTCCCTCCTTTAAAGTTCGCTATTAAAGTGGCTTCAAAATTCAAAGCTATGGAACCTTTATGAAAATAAATAACATGCATTAAAAGTTCATATATCCAAATAACGACGTTTTACCACAAGGAAAAATTTGGTTATACCACGGATATGTTCCATACTTGATAAAGCGTCATAAAGTGTCAGATAGGATGGCTGAGGCTTAGAGATTTCTGCCGATTATTCCTAAAATGTACTTTACAGCAGTTGCTTCTAAATAATCTCAGTATACATGTATTTTAGAAAACGTTTAATTGAATTACTTTATTTTTCTTCTCTTTTCTGAGTCATAATGATTCACTGGGACGGCAAAATGATGACCGGTTTAGCGGGCAGATCAAATGTAGATCTTATAGCAGTTCTCGGGAGCTACAATGAAGCAGTTAAGTTCTAGGTGCTTCCTAAATTGAATCCGTCGCCAGAAATAATAGGTATAGGTCAAAACTCATCAAATTTGCATGGTTTCCCATGAAAGTGACATTGAAAAGAAGTAAGGTAAATGCAGTGCACCAAAAACTCAAATTTTCAACCGATTCGCTTAATCATGAAACAACTTTAAACGAGATCAATTTATAAGAGTCCTCGATGTTTCAAATTGAAAAGTCGAGGAAGAAATGAAACCGTTTTGCCGAAGTAAGCTCAAACAAGTGGCTATTATGAATTCTTAAAGATCAAGATCACATTTCTTAGTCATAATGATGGAGCTTTTCGCACATGTGGTGCAACATCTAATGCAAGATAAATGTCGAAGGTATTGAATTGTATTTGAGAGTTTTATCGTTAAACTTTATATTAAGGTCTGAAACGGATGAACAATTTCTATTGAATGCCAATTTTTGGCTCAATTAATTTTTATTAAAAACTAAACTTTTTCTAGAAAAGAATGTTTCTTTGGAAAAAAAAGATTTTTTAAACAAAATATTAACTAATATTCCGAGTTCGACTTTGGTTGGTGAGATACTGTATAAATATATCCCCATAAAAATCTAACAAACTAACCTAGGTTATCTCAAAAACTTTAGCAAATCTGATGTGGATTTTCTGGTGTAATATCTCGGACAAGTTACTTTTCTTTTTGTGTGGCTTTGTAATTTTTATTTAGATATTAATGCCAAATATATCGATATTTTAAGTATCGATATTTTGTTATGCAAGTATCATGCCAAAATATCGTATTTTTTATTTTAAAATATCGATATATCGATACGATATCGACATACCTAAGGCTAACCGTATGAATAGGCACGGAAGTGAAGATGATGATCAAGACGAAAATTGAGACGAATCGTAAACATTCAGCTTCAAACCCTGCGGTACTGCTTTTGAAACCGAATCATTTGCTGTTCTGGTTGTCTTCGTATGAAAACAATTTAAAAATCAATTAGGAGGCACATTCCGAACTGAACTATAAAAAATGACTTTTATATAAATAAAGTTATTCCAGATATACAACTTAT
This sequence comes from Leucophenga maculata, assembly GCA_035044805.1. Classification (NCBI taxonomy): domain Eukaryota; kingdom Metazoa; phylum Arthropoda; class Insecta; order Diptera; family Drosophilidae; genus Leucophenga; species Leucophenga maculata. Next base: position 146,986 of record JAWNNP010001075.1, read on the forward strand.
ATGCAGAATGGAAATTTAAACATCCGTGTATAATCATCAAAAAACAATGGGCACTCTTTTATTCATCTCGGTGAATGGCGAGAATGTTCAATACCCAGAACCCATAGGGTAAAAAGGGTAAATGAATGTTTGGAATTGGTAAAAGAAAGCGAGACAGACCCCACAAACTATCTAAATTCTTGATCAGCATCAATTATTGCGTCTATGTAATGAGCTCTTATGAATATTGAGGTCTTGTAGACTTTGAGATATTTGAATATTTAGGTTCTCCTATACCTTTCTTCAGATCACTTGTATTCAATGAAAATGCTAACCCATCTCCCTAATGTGGAATCGGTGCTAACTCTGCAAACCTAGTCCTCATTCTGAGTTTTTGTATGGAAAATGTTCATTAATGTTGTTAATTTTCCTAAAATCACTAAATTTGATCTACCTTTCGTTACTTCCTACAAAATGTTCCCCATATAAATTTTTCCCCATTTTTTGGATGGAAAATTTTGTTACTGTGATTCAGCTAGATATATCAACTCTAATAAAATATTTTATTAGCATCTAAATCGGATCACTGAAAGTGGTGGCTCGTCACAAAAATTCACTTTGATATAGTAATATCCCTCTGTCTGGTTATGAAGAACAAGAACTTGGACTTGACTATGAAAAATAGAGCCATAATATTTAATTATGGAGACAATAAATACCCAATATTTCTCTTAAGAAAAGCGTTGTCTAATGAACGTGGCAACCTCTCTCTAAGGGGTAGTATCCATTAGAACCTGCCCTTCATTTCTGAGTTATTGAATGAAAAAAATGTGTTTTCTAGTTATTTCATCCACTGTATAATACAAATATTCCTCCATTTTGAACAAATTGAAAGGTGTGGCTCTCATACAAATCTGCCCCTTTCCTGACACTTAGATTTTGGGGTAGCCTCCATACATTTTAGTGTGGATCAGATTAAAGCTTCGATGAAATCAGAATAAAGTTTTTCTTGTTTAAAAAAATTGTACTGCTTCCAAAAGAAACAAGTAAGAAAATTACAATCGGGAGTAACCGACTGTACGAGGCCCTGTACCAATACTGGTCGCCTAACAAACTCATTAAATGTTTCCCTAGCTTATGACCACTTCACACTGCACGAATAAGTGCCTTATAAAACATTTTTTTGAATCTTAAAAGAAAAGAAGAAGAATAGAAAAGCAATGAAAATTGCTAATAAAATTTATTATCCGATTTTGATAAACTTTTTGGATCTTGGCTTAGAGGGACGTTATCTCTATACTGGCATACTTAATTTTGTGTCGAAGAAATTTTTAGTCTTGGGGGTGATTTTATGAAGAAGGGGGGAGGGGTAAAATTTTAAAATAAACTTGTGAAATTCCGGAGAAGTCCTAGTCGAATGCAAAAAACACGAAGGCTCTATATATTACCAATTCCGAGATCTTTTCGTTTATACGGACGTACAAGGCTATATCGTCTTCTCTATCACTCCTGACCATAATGGGAGTAACTTTGGGGGTTCTCCGACCATAATTTCTACCTGTTACATACATTTGCACAAAACCAATAGGCTCTTGTACCTTCGGTAAAGGGCATAAATAAAATATATCAAAAATACTAAAACAGCTGCTTTATTTTTAGTGAATATCATTTTGCCACTCACATCCTAAGCACAAAGAAAAAGAAGAATGTGAATGTGTGGAATGTTAACATTGAATTATAGTACAGACTATGAATTACAGGGAAGAAGTCTGTGGTCGAGCTTGCAATACAATACAATTTTTTTTATTTTTAATATTATTTTAATTTTGACCATCCGCGGCTTAGATTTGACCATCAAAAGTTAAAATATTATATTTTTCATCGGACGAAAAACAGTAAGGATAGGACTATTATTTGGTATCGATACTTTCCATCTATTATACCTACATTTGCGCCATAATAACAAATAAAAATAATTCTACCACAAAAAATTTATTAACAAGTAAAAATAGATAATCGCAGTAAAACTTCTGGACCTCTTTTTCAATTTGGTGGAAGACCCCTCTTTCTGCTTTTTTAAAACCAAACTTTAAGCTAGTTCAAAATAAACTTAAAGGAAATAAACCGTCTGAGCATTCATTCCGTGAAAAATAATAAAAAACTCCTTCGGCTTCAGCGAATTTACAGTTATGTGTATCTAGATGTAGATCAAAAATTACTTACTGACACTCCTCTATACGCACGGGCTGCGAAAACTCGGCTGTATTTACAATAAACTGCCGAGTGTCTCCAACCGTTTGTCCCATTTTCGGATAGATGATGCGTTCTTTACTTTTGCACAGATATTCCTCCTGCATGCCATCGAAGTTATCCATGCGTGTTCTTATTTCGAATGTTTCAGGCGTTTCGTTGCTAAAGAAATGAGCGTATTCGCGCGTGAGCTTGGAACGCAATGCTGTTATCTCCGGATAATTGCTGACATTGGTGCAAAACGTCTTCCCGCTAGCGTCCATGTCTTCACATGTGGCACTTCCGATTTTGGGCGGTGCCAGCGGTGTTGTACTCGTTACTGGGTGTAGGGTGGGAAATACAAAACCTTTAGAAAATGGCAGAAGTAAAAGTCGATAATGCATGGAAAAGAGAGACCGTCAAATAATTTTATGTTATACTTACTGTCCGGATTGGGCGTTCTAAATTTCTGCTCCTGGCCCTTGGGCTGCAAAGATACAAGATCATTAAAAATAACATTCAATTTGCCATCCGGTGATCTATGCACTTTAAATGTTTGCGTCAGCTCCGAATTGACTAAAGTGCTCGTACTATGCTGCGCAGGTTGATCACCGTACATTAAATTGTCTCGGGTTATATGCATAGGCTAAAAGGAAACATGCGTGGAAAAATGGTTCCAGATGAATATGATGCAAGCTGAAAATGCTTCGAGTCTTGTGCACTTACATCGAATCGTACTATGCCCGGCTTATCGTCCAATCGAAAGACTTCTTTAATGGTTTGGTCAATATTTGTAGCATTAAGTGATGCCGCATTCTGCATATAAAGAAGCAAGATGAGAGTTAAACTATTAATTGTAAGCGCCAAATGTGTCAATTATGTGCAAACCTTCACCAAATGAGTTGTTTTAGGTAATGATTTATGTAATTGTGTTTTCTGTGTTGCTAAATTTCTTAAACCTGACGCTTTGCTTCCACTATTATTCTTCGTCAGATTGCTTAATAAAATATCCGAAAGAAAGACGGAAGTATCGCGTTCGGATGATGACAATTCAACGCAATGCAATGAATCAATCTGCAATGTATATGAGAAAATGAGAAGAGAATGATGTATGATTTGCCAATTATTTACCAATTTCTTTACACCGAGAATGCTGATTAGCTACAAAAAGGTGTGAACAGGTGTTTTTCATATTATTAGCAAGCAAAATTGTTTAGTAATTATATGGAAATAAACGTGTACTAAGAAAAATAAAAAATGTATATTTGCGTGACGTGCAAATGACGATTGATCAAATTGCCGCACAGTGACTGCCAATGGCTCAAACTTTACCCAAAATCAACTTAAATGATTAAGTCAACCGATTACACCTTTGCAGATATTACACCATCTATAGTAATCACACTCTTATTGGCTTAAGCTGTATTGATGGCTACCTATCCTCTGCATTTGCTGAACACTTTCCTTCGTTTTGCTACCAATTCCGATAAAATGTTAAATTTTGTAACTGTTCCTAATACAGGGACCTAATGAAAGATTTTATAGATCGAGATAATACCGGACTTCCTGTATTTTTTTCCATTTGATTTTTAAAGATTATTTATTTCGTATCTTAAAAATGTCAACCTAATCATTGAACTTTGAAAATTTGTAGAACATTGTGGATAATGTGGATTAGAAATAATTGGGAGTTAATTGAATGATAATCGTGGCAATACGAGGGGTTTGAAGCTTAGACCATTGGGCTTTGATATTAATAGCAAGCACGAAAGACAGTTGAGATATCCTGTCCGAAAGCAGTGTCGATATAAATGAACAATTTATACAATATCAGCTATTATACTACTTACAATTTGGAACTCCTCCAATTTTACTTTTGATTTCCCTGGGATTTTTAATCCACTGTACTCGTAAAACATAATTAAAAATTATCTAATGAAAGACTTCTTGAGAGGTAATTTAAGAAATTGTTTATTGGAGCTCCTTGTTTGGGTACATCTCGAGTTTCAATTTAATGTTTTGATCATACAAAAAAAAGTAATGAAAACAGTGGCTTCTAAAATTTTGTTTATTTAGTTTAGAGATCGACCAAATAGTTTAAAGGATAATAATTGCCATAGTTTGACAAAGTTTTAGGTCCAAAAATCACATATCATGCTTGAAAAACAGAAGATAACAGATGGTATAGTCAACAACTTGAGTGAAGAAGAATTTTTCGAATTTTTCACTTATCACCGAAACTTAAGAGGCTTGATAAATACTATGTGGACTCTCTACTCTCAATTTCAATAGGAAAGAAATTGTTTACTGACTTCCGTTGTGGTTGTATCAGCATAAATAACGCTGAATCTTTTGTTCGCTCAAAAGAGTTTGTCACACCAGAAATTGTCGATAAAATTCATGGAATGAAAGTGCGAAACGTGGCTGAGGCTGTAAGCATCTCAACTGAGCGGGTACATAAAATTTTACATAAATATTTTGTCATGAAGAAGCTACCCGTGCTATTGTTCACACTCGCAACCGTATGACCACTTAAAAGCAGTGTTTGGCGATGTTCGAGTTTTTGCCCCGGTAACGTAGACGAAAAATGGATCACTTACACAGCACCATTGGTCAAGGAACAATAACTTCAGTTGTTTTATTCCGGGTGAACGTGCACGAAACAATGCCAAGGTTTATCTGTCGGTCACATTCTTATTTCGGATGCTCGCGGTTGAAAAGAGCAAAACGATCTCCGGCAAATATTATTTAGGTTTGATTTAAATTTTAAGTAGAAACGACTGCATTTGGCGAAGAAATGCTGTTCCATCAATACAATGTACTCGTTTGTATTGGTCTACAAGCTGCTACCCTTTCAAACATATTAACCAGATGTAGCTCCTGTATCCAAACCTCAAGAAATGTCTACCTGGCTAGAGATTGGGGTCGAATGATAAGATTATCACTGAAACAAATTCCTATTTTGAGACCCATGAGAAACACAATTTTCTGTAAGAAATTAAATAAATGAAAAAAGAAACACAACGCCTATTTGCCGAACAAAAATTCACAAATTCGAAATTTTATTATTTTCCCTAATATTTTCCCATGGATTTTGGTCCACTTAACACAAGAAATATACTTTAAAATTTTTTCATGGATGAGTTTTGGAGATCGTAAGACCTTATTGTATATCTACGTCTTCCATGGTTAAATAATATAAAGCACAGAAAGCCGTTTGCCAGAAATATGCCGCAGAAGCTATCTCTGCTCAATATGCATTTTCGTAAGATCTGCTTGTTTGTTTTCTAATCTACTCGGAGGGAACGAAGCGCACAATTCCGCCAATAGAGAAATGACACCGGAACCACCAGTTATTGATGGCACTATTGTAGAGCCACCGGACTAAAACGAGTTCGATTCAGTTATTAAAAAGCTGAAAAATAATAAAGCGGCAGGCTCTGATGCGCTGCCAACTGAGTTATTTAAGACCGGCGGCGAATAGTTGGTTAGGAATATGCACCAACTGTTATGCAAGATATGGTCCCATGAATGCATACGCAATGACTGGAATCTCAGTGCTCTCTGTCCTATCTTTAAGAATGGAGATTACCGCGGAATAAGTCTTCTTTCCTTCAGATATAAGATTCTGTAGCGCATATTGTGTAATAAGCTGTGGCTTCAGACCAAAAAGATCGACCAGTGAACAAATATTCACATTACGCCAAATCTTCACATTACGCCAATAATTGTCGACTATAAAGCAGCTTTCGACACTCCGATACGATCGAAGTTTTTCGACGCCCTGTCTGCGTTCGTTGTCTCCGACCCCTTTGATACCAAAAGAGATTTCAGGCAGGGCGATGCTCTGTCGTGTGATTTTTGTAATCTTCTATGGAATACATCCTACGCCAGTGCCCGTACATACAGAGTATGTTGCTCGCTTACGCCGATGTCATCGATATCATCAGCGCAGAGGCATTGACCGTGAAGGAGTCAGATGAAACAGCGTTGAAAGTCTTCGAGAGGAAGATTCTTCGTACAATTTTCGGTCCTATTAGAGTCTGCGATTAGTTTACGTTCCGTATGATTGGTGGACGATGAAATAGAGGACGACCGGGAACGCGTTGAACCAGATATGGAGAGATCTCTCCGTACTTGGCATTCAAAACAACTGGCGCCAGTGCGCACAAGACTATGGAGGCTGGCGCGCCTTCCTAAATGCGGCCGGATTGGTAGACCGGAAGACGGTTGACGGCCATTTAAGTGAGATATGCTTGTGGTTCAATATCTTGTTTACGTTTCCTGCTAAACAAGAAAGCTCCAGTTTTTGAGGTCTTAGCGTGTATGTTTCACCTGCTTAGATATTGGAGATTTTTCATTACGTCAGTTGGTGATTGTGCTGAGAATAAGCTAGAGGTATCATGTGCATATATTGAGGTTGTATTTGAGATGACGGCAATTTCAGATATAAAGAAGTATAAAATCTGGGAGAGACAACGTCCTTGAGGACAACCAGCGGAAATGCTTATGCGATGCAATTGGTGTTTACCAATATGATCACTAAAAGACCTATTAAAAAACCTACTAAAAATTATATATTTAATATCAAGAAAGCTTTTAATTTGAAAAAATCTTGGCAAGATATGATACCACGGTGCACAGTGAATCAACTCAGTTGTCGGCTCACGACTCAAGATGTAAAAAATGATAAAAAAAAATTAACAACAAATTAATTTACAATAGACATAAATCAAATAAAAATGCAATTTGATATGTTTATGAAAAATAAAATTGATTAAGAAATGTGCAATCAGCTATGAAACACCTCTTTTATGAGTATGAGATGCTGATAATGATCATTTGCAACAGTTGTCTGCTTAAGGCTTTCTGGTTCACCTTCATCGCGCAAACTATAGACAAGTTAGATGATCTTTTTGGAACAGCTGATCTTTTTGGCAGTTTATTGGCTAAGCCATTCGGCTGCTTTATGGCCACTCGTAGGCGTAGAATTTCAAAATATGCATGAACTTCTTTTAGCCAAAGCGCGTGTAGACTAAATAATAAATATTATTTAACATTATTTGCTAACTCCAAATACTAAAATTGTTTATTAAGCCTCAAATCTACTTTACTGTTCTCCCCCAACGAACAAAGCTTTTTTTATAATATTTATTTACTTTTATTTATTTTATTTTTATATTTTTTTGGTAGTAGCTTCGAGATACAATTTAGTATTCATTACGTTCGTCTGTGAATCCAGTCATTATAGACCTACTTATATAGTATGTACGAGTATTTGTATTTGTTTTCGTTTATTTATGTTTTTTCCGCAACTGTTTGACTGCTGCTTTGTTGCGATACACTTGTGTTAACTAACGCAAAACGCAAAAAAAATAAAAATAAATAAAAGAAAATATTGTTTTGAACCACACCAACATCAAAATGCGTTGAAAAGTCAATTAAACTGAGCTCGAAACAAGATACTTTGTGTATCTGCAAACGCAAATCTTTGAGATATTTACATATTTTATAGATACTTATTATGTATACTTTGTATTGTCTTGGGATCGGGCATGCGCCGCGCGTTTGTTTGCGGTCTGGTGTTCAGCGCATGAAAAGTAAACGCGATTTCAGACACTTCTTTGTCTCTTTACACTGCTTTCTGTTTGCTTTATTCTTTAGTAATCGCTTATTGATTTTAAGTAATACTCGTCTTTTGAAAACTTGTTTCGAAAGAGATTTTTGAAAGAGTTGCGCTCAGGAAACATTTTTAAGTTTAAAATGTCAAATTAGTTAAGAGTGCTTTGGTAGTTAACATTGCATAATAAATATATACAAAAACATGCTAAAATAATGGAACCAAGCGCGATCGGCTAACAAATACATCGCACATAGTATTTATTATTTGTTTATAGTAGTTTTTATTTGTGTTTGTTCCATTTTTGCGTGTATACATTTGGAATTTTTTTCTGGATTAGAACAAGTAAAGTCATTGTCTGTAAATGTTGCGTTTCTAGTTTAACTTGCTCCATTTAGAAATACTCTGCAACTAGTCTAAGAATTTAAATTTTTATCGGAGTTATACATGTGTTTTACATTATAGTTTGGTGATCTAGCTAAATATAAACAATAAGAGCGCCACAGTCTACTTCGAGATACTCTGTACTCCATTGAACCGAAAATTTGTATGGAGGACATATTCCTATTTTGATCCCTTCGAGATAGTTTGAAAGGATTAGTGAAAGATACAGCAAATGTAATGTTTGAAGCTAAACTTAACCACACCAAAATGTTTTTCTCACTAAAACCTAAGAAAAAAGACATATATGTATGTGGGCTACCCCTTATAGTAGACCAATTTAGATATATAAGGAATATTTTTTTAATATATTAAAGTAAAATACACCAAACCAAAATTTGCATTTTTTGATAAAATAAACAGAAAATGAAATATTTGTTTATTCTACTACCTTTTAAAAAGGGATGTTAATTAAATATTACTTATCTGAAGATAAGACGAAAGATAGTAAATATCCAAACTTGAAGGTTCTATCTTTTATAGTTTCCAAGTTTTAATTGTTCCTATAAAACTTACAGGCAGATGGACCTGTCTTTACCGACTCGACTTTTGCTGCTTCAAGAATATGTAGTCTATACTTCAAGCATTCCGCCTCGCCTCCCTCCTTCTGTCTGTTACATACATTTGAACAAACTTTATATACCTTTTTATCCGATGGATACAGGGTATAAAAACAATCAGTTTTCGTATAAATTCTCTGAAACAAGCTCAAGTTTTTATACAGGCTAGCATTTACAGTGTGGTCGGCTCGGTTATTATATAGAGATTCTCCAAAGATGAGTTAGAGTCCATATTTTAGTCTATCCAGCGTTCATAAAGGTGCAAAATTAGATGTACGGTTCGTCGAATAATATTTTTATATTGTTTTATGCAAAATAGCACGTCTGCACTTTCCTTTCATCGATAAAAATTAATAGTACGAGGAATGGTTCATAATTGATCAAAAAAGTCAGTAATTAAGCAGCAGAATTATCATCCAAAAAATGCAAGATTCCGTTAACAAGAAAAGCTGCATAACACTAAGATAAAATACCACAATAACCTTTCGATCAAGTAAAATAAATCATTGGTGTATATTGCCCACGAAATCGTAATTGTCTTCACTTTTGACTACTCAAGACGAAATTAAGATTTTGCAGAGAGCTTCTATTCTATATATTGAAATTTAAATTTCTTGGCCTTGCTCAGCTGCATATCCATCTATCGAAGTGAAGGTTTACCACGGTTTCATAGATCTTTCAAGCAATTGCCAACATAAACTTCTTACATCAAATTTATCTTTTTAGTAAAAGTTTTACTGAGTTTAGTAATACAGATTTTAAAATTTGCTCTTCTTATACTCTTCACCTGTAGGGTTAAAGAACATTTTAAGTTTGTACTAATGCATGTAACAAACAGATAGAGGTGAGGCAGTCCTCATAAAGTAATATCAAAAGTCGAGTTGATCTAGACACTTAGACATTTCGACTCTCCTATTCCTTCATGAGATAACTTGTATTCAATGAACGTACCAATCCCTCTACAAGGGGAAACAAATCTGTCCTTCCTTTCGGGGTTTTTTTTATGAAAAAAAAAAGTTGTTCTTGTTGTTAGTTTAGCTACGAACGCTAAATTTGTTGAAATATCCCACACATTCGCTCGCGTATGCAAATAGGAATATTTCCCCAGTGCCAAAGTGTAGGTTCAGTGGATATAAGGTATCACGAAGTCGCGGCATCTCGTCTTTATCATATTTCCTTGTTGGTTTTTAACCACAAATTGTTTGAACATAAAATCTGCTTTTAAGTAATAGAGCGACAAAAGCTTTATTCATATTATTTTTCGCTTTTATGTGATTTTTATATATTTGGCCCTGGACCAGAAAATGTTGTGCCTGACCATTAGATATGGATGAGCGACATTTTTTGGTGCGTTTAGATGAACATCGATGAACTTAATTCTTTATACGGTGCTGAAGTACCAATCTAAAGCACTGTTAAAATACTAATTGAACGAATTCAATCATGGCCGACGTTCGCTCTAGGACGCATTCTGAGAAGGTCGTGAATAAAGATAATCATGTGGCATACCGGAAAATTGAGGCATGTTTAGCCATTAGTATGGACAGCATATACAAAATATTACATGAACATTTGTTAAAACAATTTCTTTATACTGTGGCTTACAGAGTTTTGAAGTCACGATAGAAACTTTTATATTTATTTGTATGCAAAATTATATACAACCGTGTCATATTCGTATATGTAGGTCTTTGATTAAACTTAATGGAGAATATTGTAAAAACCATTAATCCAATATCATTCCTAAATATATGTTTTTCTTCATTTTTATGTCAGATATATGAATAACAACTCAACAAGTTTAAACAAATGTTTGTAACAAGCAGAAAGAGGCGTGACAATTCTCATAAAATGTATATATATTCTTAATCAGCATCGAAAGGCGAATCGATACAGCTCTGTTGATCTGTCCGTTCAACTGTCCTTTATACATATATAAAGGACGATATCACCGATGGATAAAGTAAAGATACAACCAAGTTAGATTTTAGAAAATATGGCTATTTGTACCATCATCTTTAACTCTATGATGTATCATCTATTAATGTATGCGACTTCGACAGAGGGCGCAACTTTCAATAAGTTTTAAAGACTGTACATGGTATTCAGATTTTGTACATGGCTATAGAAGAAAGTTTGAAGGTTATATCACATTCGTGGAATCAGGATTACAGCATTCTTACTTGGTATTTAGATAAGCGTGTCTATTAAAAATATGCAATAGCTTGAAAAAAACTTTGAAAAAGGTTGTTATGAATAGCTTTTCAAGATATACGATTTCAAATGTAAGATCCATTGATACTGGGCGCGGCAAAGCGTGCCGGGTACAGCTAGTATATATATATATACATATGTAACCAGATACTAAATCAATGTGTTTATGTTAGCAATACGTATTACGTCATCCGTATTCCTTTTTTACTTTTAGGATTGTCTGACTTAGACGAATGTGGGTGTTTATTGGATAAACCACATCTTGTAAACCACCATCTCTTATAGCATTAATAATTTAATAAATAATTAATTATTCATTTTTTTTAAAAAAGGATCAGCTAGGATTTTCTCAAATTTAGAATCGTAGGCAGATTTAAGACAAATCAGCGTTTGCAGAATTTTGATACATTTTTGGTCAACCTAAACTTGCTTGAAGACCACTGTGTGCGTGGATACAATCCGGAGAACACTTACAACGCAGATGAAAGCGGAATTTTCTTTCACGCATTTTTAGCTCTTAGAACTAAAAAATGCGTCAATGGTTAAATCTCTAAGACAAGGCTTGCAGTTTCCTTTATTGATGGAGAGAAAGATCTGCTGTTGGTCGAAGGTAAAGCACTACAAATTAGTTGGAAACCAAACAAAAAAACATGTTAAATTCTGTCGGAATGTCTGTCAGCAGGTGAATTGGAAAATGAGATCTTAAAAACGAAACATTTTTATTCTTCTTATTTTTTATCATCTAAGAAAACTAAACTTAATGCGTTAAATGTACAAAATTAAATTTTTTGTTTAATTTCTAAACTAACAACTTTGCTTTAATATTAATTAAATATAATAAAATTAAAATAGGAAACCGCATAAACGCAGATACTTAAATAATATTTAATGACTGCCCTGCCCACAAAACAATGACAAGTTGAATTGCAAATTTTAAAGTGGATGAAGCTCAGAATATATTCGCACATATTAATCTGCTAATATTTTTGGGTACTTTTTTCAACAAAATCAATGATTAAATCTACGCCTTTAAGCAATGAGTATGCGTGATGTGAATGTGAAAATTAAATGCTAAGCAGGTGAATTGATGACGAAAGCCCAGTATAAATTAGAAGTAATTGCTTCAGTTGGAAATTTTCATATAATTAAAACAAAAACCTGTGCGCTGGGCAAAACGACAATTCATGAACAGTCATACAAATTAGTTTCGTAAATTAATTTAACAGAATGGGGCGAAATATTAGTTGATAGATGGAACGATGAAACACAGGCAATCGATAGTGTGCTTCTAAAGAGCAGAGACAGCCAGACAAAAGGTATTTATTCAATTAACAAAAATAAATATTAAAGCAAACATTTTAAGTACGAGTTAAACTGGTTTGTTTGAACGTTGCCTATAAAATGGAAAATACTATATACTCGTAAAATATTTACTTAAATACGAGTTTGCTTTAGGTGCTATTAACTTTATATGGCCACTTTGCGGCAACGGGTATGCAAATAGTTTTGAGAACTTTGCATTGACAAAAAATGCATTTTCCGGTATAAATGCATTTCTGTACACAAGTATCTGAGAATATTTGCATTATATGTACTACAATAAGTTATACACTATTTTTCGTAGAATTTCTATTTTTCTTTTTGCTACAATTATCTTAGATACTTTTTTTGAACTCGAAATACTACGTTTATACTGAGAAAAAGTTATTCAACAATACACATCCATTTATCAATAATACAATACATGCAAACCACAATACTACAATAATAGCCGATCTCTTAGAGTCTGTCGCCAGTAAAAAATGATACAGAAGAAAATCTTTTATTTCTACTAGAAATAATGGCACAATTAATTTAAGTGGAGCATATCGTGGCAGCCAGAATAATGTTTCTACTGATTGAAATAGTGGCTGCCGCTGAATTATCGTTAATATATATTTCCACTTCTAGCTGAAGATCGCGTGATGGCTTTGGATAATATTTGTGAAGAAGTATAATGTAACAAATTGCTCGGATATGCAAAAATACGTATTTGGGATGCTGAAACTTCTATAAACTGTTGATTGATACAATATAATGCTCTCTTATGATATATTTCCGTCAACTAAAAAATGGATAATAACAAACAACGAGTATATACTCAGCTCATCATCTTCTAGCTGGAGTATACACTCAGAGAGACTCATTTAGTGTAGATAATATCTCAGCCACTGATGGTCTGTCAGAAAGCTTGTTATCAGTCTTAAGTCACCTCTGCTGAGAAGTATGGTTTTTTTTTAGTAATTTGGTGGCTGAAGTTGCTTGGCTTGCCGATGTGCAGGATATCGTATACAGCATGCCAGCCATGTGTTTTAATACACTAGAGTGACCCAGATTGTCGAGTATGAGACTGGTCTAATAGGATAGTCTGAAAACTTGGTGTATCAATTGCCGCTGAGGTTTCTATAAAATAATGCAATCACTTTCAATGCGACATGTTCGCATCGCAGCTTTCATGCGGAGACACGCAATCTGCTGCACTTTTTCACAACGCCTGTTGGCGTAAGCTTCTATAAAGAAAACCTCTTTGATGCCTTTGTTGTTCACCGACACATCTCCTATGTTAGACTGATTTCATATAGTATATATCTAGTCAATAGTGACATTTTCTATCACTTTTCGGGCAAGTGCTCTTGCAAAACGATTTCTATTGACTAGAAAAATTTGTTCGATTTTGCTTAGTGATGAAGACCGCCGCAAGTTGATCTGTTCTATAAGCGAAATGGTTCTTATGAAGAGGAGACGAGATATTGAGATGCGTTTGCTCAAGTTCACATTGTGAGAAGAGTTGTTGACTGCCATTCACTTGGGAAGGGCCAACAATGATTATTGTTACAAACAGTCCAAGCAACTCACACATCCGTATCTCCGTATCTCCAGGGTAGCCTCTGAACAGACGTTCAGAGGTGAGGTAACATGAGAGCCATTACCCTAATTAGAGGTTGGTGCGCTGGGTTTGTGACCCCCCACTGTTAAAATAAATCTCCAATGAAAACTAACAGGAAGCCTCGGAAGGAACCCTACGATGACGACCCCCGCAAACGATATAAGAACCACGAACTACGGATATGCACCTGGAATGTCCGCACCCTTAATTGGGATGGTGCAAATATATAGCTGGTTGATGTCCTCGAAAGATACAAGGCTGACATAACTACAATTTAAGAAATCCGATGGATAGGACAGGGTTGCTCTAACAAAGCATCCTGTGACATCTACTATAGCTGCCATACGAGTAAGCACGAATTTGGATGTGGTTTCGTGGTGAGTAGGAAACTATGTGGCCTCGTCTCCAAGTTCACGCCTGTTGACAAGCGTTTAGCCGTGACAGAAAAGAAAGACGTCGACGAGTTGAGTTGTATGAGCGCTTGGAACGTCTATACGAGCGCTGTCCAGAACACGATGTCAAAATCGTGCTTGGCGATTTCAACGCCAAGATTAGGAAGAAAGGAATCTTTGGCCCAACCGTCGGGAAATTTAGCCTTCACTATACTATTTCCAATAATGGCGAGAGGCTAATCAACATCGCGGCAGGTCGGAACATGGTAGTTCGTAGTACCAGATTTAAATGCCTTAACATCCACAAGGCTTCATGGATGAGTCCAGGTGGCATAACACGCAACCAAATTGATCATGTTTTGATTGACTGACGGCACGCATCGAACGTGTTGAACGTGCGAACGCTACATGGTCCCCACATTGACTCCGACCACTATGTTGTCGCAGCCAAGGTACACACTAGGCTCAGCGTAATGCACTCCGCACCTCCCAACACGCATCGAAAACTTGACTCCTCTAAGCAATTACAACAGACCGCCTCTGCCTTTTCAAACACAATCTCCCGACTGCTCCGGGAAACCTCTCTGTCTTCTCAAGATAAATGTGAGCAGTGGAGACATATCACCCGTTCCATTGATAGGGCTGCTAAAACCTGTGACTAATTCTTGGTACGACGAGGAGTTTCGCAATGCTACTGCAGAGAAGAACGAACTCTGCAGTCGGGAACAACGCCGATATCGAGAGAAAATGGAGCAAGAAAGGCGGGAGTTTGAGGATGTTGAGATGTTACGTGACAGAAATGAAACTCGATAATTTTGATTACGGAGGAACAGGAATCACTGAGATTATGGAGGAGTCAATTTTCTAACCTATTCGGAGGCGATGGCACTATTGTAGAGCCACCGGACTATAACGAGGTCGATTCAGTTATTAAAAACCTCAAAAATAAAACAGCGGGAGGCTCTGATAGGCTGAGTTATTTAAGACCGGCGGCGAAGAATTGGTTAGGAGTATGCACCAACTTTTATGCACGATATGGTCCGATGAACGCATACCGAATGACTGGAATCTCTGTTTGCGCCGATTTTTTCAATCTTCCTACGCCAGTGCCCGTACAAACAGAGTATGTCGGGCTCGATCTGCCAAAAGGAAGTGATGTTGCCGATGACGCAGGAACGGCGAATCAGCAAGGCGTTCTCAGAGATTGAAAAACAGTCTCGGCTCATGGACGGTCAGTGACGATGGAGAATTTCAACTTCAGTGTTGTAAAAAAATTCGTCTATTTTGGATTCGAGATAACCAGCAACAACAACGTCAGGCGAAGAATCACGCTTGCAAACAGACGCTTTTTTAGTCTAAACAAGCAAATGAGAAGTAAAGTCCTCTCTCGAAAGACAAAAATCAAGATCTATAAGACGCTTATACTCCCGGTTCTATTGTATGGCGCAGAGGCATGGACCATGATTGAGTCAGATGAAGTAGCGTTGGAAGTCTTCGAGATGAAGATTCTTCGCAAGATTTTTGGTCCTATTAGAGACGGCGACGAGTTTAGGTCCTGTATGAACCGCGAGCCGATGAGGTTGACATAGTCCAGCGCATAAAATTCCAGCGGCTGCACTGGGCTGGGCACTTCATTCGAATGGATGAAAGAGCTCCAGCACGCATAGTTTACATGGGAGGCCAAAATTTGATTGGAGGACGCTGAAATAGAGGAAGACCGGGTACGCGTTGCAGTGACCAGGTATGGAGATATCTCTCCGTACTTGGCATTCAAAACGACTGGCGCCAGCACGCAAAGGACTATGGAGGATGGCGCGGCTTCGTAAATGCGGCCATGACCGGAAGACGGTTGTCGGCCATTTAAGTAAGTAAGTTTATGGTATGAAATAATTTCCAAGAGAACAATTTCTTTAAATTATATTAGTATTATGACTAAAATAGTTCACTCAGGAATCCATGCATCCACTACAAATACTTATTCTTTCAAAAAAATCAGAAAGGAGGAGCAGGTTTTTAAAAAGGGGTTGGTAGAGAATAAGAGATATTAAATATCAAACTTAAAAGTTCTACCCTTTATAATCTCCACGTTTTTGTTGTTCCTAGACAGCCAGACAGACATATTTATATAATGTTAACTTAATTTGGATCCTAATGGAATCTCTTATAAGAAACACAAACTCGGCGTTTTACAGCTGAATTAATAACCACACAATAGGAGAGGTGACAGAATTTATAAGTTGAGTTGATATACTCGTAGCTTTGCCCGTCCGTCGTTCATACGATCCACAAAATCTCTGAAACTATATAAGGTTCATAAATTTGAAGTTAGATTTGTCTTATCTGTAGGCAGATAATGTGGCAAAATGTTTTGGGTTTTACACCCATGACGCCCAACACAACACGACCTCCGACTTGGACCAAATTTGACAGGTTTACTTTTCTCGATCTTAATAACATGTATACCAAATTGCATCTCTTTACCAAATATGGCTGCCAAGATATGATGAATTTTGTTTATCGATTATATGGGGGCGGGGATAGTTTTACTATGGCTATACTCTGCGTGAGAGTGTACTCAATAAATTCCCAAAGTTTCAAGGTGATCGAATGAATGGCGTAGGAATCTAATAGAAAGGATATTCAAACCCAAAAACATACAAACATTAATTTTTATATACATATATGGATTTAATTAAAAATAATATTTGAAAACTGAAATATTAAAACTCGGTGACTAAATAACTAAAATAAAATTATAAAATAAATTTGTAAAATTTATCAAAAATAGTTTTTTAACAATAAATCAAACACCAGAACTTTAATATCTTCGTATTATGATAAAATTTCAAACTGTTCTATTTTTATTTCGCTTTAAAATTTCCAAGCGGCAGATGAAAAACCCACTAAGTCAATTTCCTGACACCATGTATTAAATTTGCTGGCAAGCGTGCATTCTCCCTTATCGTTGCTGGTATTTTAAGAATTTTAACAAATTTAAAATAGAGTTGAAAGCTAAAAATAATTTAAGAGCTACATGGCCTCACACCAACAAATCGCGACTGTGTGAATGAGTCACCGTTTAGCGAAAATTTATAAAATATGAACAACTGTAACTGATTGGAATACCCAATACTTTACTTCCTTTCCCCTTTTTTTATAAAATTAAAAAACCATAACTTTATTTCCCATAATTAAGTTCAATGTACTAAAGAAGTGTGGGCCTTCAAGACTTCGTTACAGACATGACAGAGCGAAGACTATGAAATGCGTTTATTTTTTTTTTTATGGTAAGTGCTAAAATGATGGATGACAATAAAAATGTTAATTTATTCAAAATTTGATATCGTAAAATTATAAAACAGCAACATTTAATATTTGCATTTAAAGCAGGCAGTCGCAAGTGCATTCAGCAACTGTGGCTGATCGTGTCGCAATTGTTTGTGTTGTGTTTCGATTCGCTGGAAAACGCTTATAAAAAATGCTTAAAGAAAACATATATGCTTACCGTTGCAGCGAAGAGCGTGAGCAGCAACAGCGTCTTGAACAATTTAATCCAAAATGGAGGCATTTTGATGGAGCGGTGCGGTGTAATCGAGTGGCGATCGAGCGATACTGCTTGACGACGTCTTGAAGTTGTTGTTTTTGTTGATATTTTCGCCGTTGCTCATCAGACACATTCACAGCTTAATTTTTTTTATTATATATATTTTTTTTTTTTTATTTCTTTTGAACAGTTGTTCGATTTATTGATAAACAAACGCGCAACAAATGTCGCAAAAGTCGAGCTTCAGGTTCAGGTTTTATTTAATTTATAATTATTTGTGTGTTTTTTTTTTATTAGTACCTATTATTATTATTTTTTTCTTATTTCAGCTGCTTTTTATTATTTTTTGTTTATTGTGCTTTGTTGACTTTTTCTGTCTCTTGATTAGCAGCGTTTTACATTGTTTCCATTAATTTTTTATACTCCACACGAACTGTATTAAAAAAAAAATATGGTTTAATGATTTTATTCGGAAATTAGTTGTTTTTTTGTTGTTAAAATTTTAATCGGCAATTTTTGTAAAACATGCAAACAGCTGTTTGTTGATTTTAATTTATGGAGTGTCTAACTGGTGAACCGAAGTTTAAATATTCGCCTATGACCAGTAATTGAACTTCGGAAGTGAACTTCTTTATCCATTATTTTGAGAAAATTTTTATAAAAATATATTTTCACAAATTGTACTTATTTTGAAATCATTTACCAGTCAATATCAGTAAAAATTGTTGTACCAAAAAAATGGACAACATTTAAAGTTTTCATAGATACGAGTGTCATTTATCATTTAAAGTGGGGTAAAAGTCACCAAAAAGAGTTTTTTACGTCTAAAATCAATATTGCGTTCACTTTTAAAGTCTGTTTTGATTTTAAAATAGTTGTTTTTCAAGATTTTTTTCAAAATATCATGAAATATTTGCAAAAATTATTTATCTTTAAATCGAGTTACAAAATGAACAGATAAAAAAAAATGTCCCCCATATAAGGATCTAGCTGCAGCCGGCACTCTTCACTGCACCCCGTAAAAACATTTGTCAAAATGAATGTTGTAAAAATGTACGTCTTCTATTTTCCATCCCCATGTTACCAATGGATCTTACTTCTCCTAATCCCATTAACATGTTTTCAAAATATCAGTCCCGTACCTCAAATGAATGGAAAGATATATCAACTTTTGTTTATCGCTTATATTGTTTTGGGGGCAGAGATGATACATGTTTATTGGATCGGGAGAAATAACCCTATTAGTTCTGGTTCGGATCCACCTAAAAAAACAAAGTTAACTTCTATTCGCCACAAACCGATAACCTCAAAGCTAGCGCCAAAGTCATGAGAGCGTGCATCGAAACCACGGCTACCATTTAAATGTTTCTGAATTTCCCAAATAATGTCATTGATTGACCATTCAAAAAAATTCATTGATACATCACACACAACTGTTTTTATTCAATTTAGAACAATTTGGTGTTTTTCGACGAATTCCTGGCGTAGCCACCATGCCCACCGCAGACTCATTTTGTATAAAAACAACCATTCCATATGCTGAATGAATACTTCACAAAAACCATATAACACTCCAAGACATAACAATTTTTTTTTAAGATATACGGTTCTAGCGAAGTTAAAAGGCTTTTTATTAGAAGCTATTTGTTGAAGTTGCTAATTCTTTAAAAGTGTAATATAATTCTACTCAACAGTGTTTGCAATGATTTAAAGAAAACATCAGAGGCTACATAAGTAGCCTCTAGCTGAACCACTCCCGTTTCGCCAGCCACCATTAAAAGCAAACGGTTCACACTTGTCCAGTGAATCTTAATTCTCCCGATTCCATTAGCTTGTTTACCAAATTTCATCTCTGTACCTCAGATGGATGCAAAGATAGACATGCAAAGAATGAGGTACCGCCCCTTCGATTTTAAAGAATGTAGCCTATGTTCTTTTCTAACCTCCCAACTATTTCTATACCAAAATTCATACGCATAAAAAAACAAACAAATATTTTTAAATGATTTTATTTTTTATTTTATTTACGAGACAATATAACTTATAAATGAGGTATGAAAATGGAAAGCTCAGTACTATGTGTTGCCAGTTCCTCACCGTAAATAATTGTCACCACTCTTTGAAAAATTTATTCAGTTTAAACCCGTTTTGAATTGGATTTTATTAAAGTTTCTTGAATTCAAATGATGTTGTTTTTGTATTTTTTTGAACTACCGAGCTCTTGGCTGGAAAACCTATTTTTGATACTGACTGAAAAAAATCTTGTATATTAATGTATAAAAACCCAAAGTGGGGGCTGATACAGTTACGCGTACAGACAGACAGACAGACAATCGATCGCTATTTAACTCAGTTGCTATATTATAAATAAATGGAGATGTGGATGGCATTAATCATACAAAGCTAGCATCCGACCACACACATACCAACCCCCCCCCCCCCTCCCACTTTATGTTATTGTTAAAGGATTTCATATACTACAGCCTAGATGCCTTTTAGCTGTACTAGGTCCCAATTGTCAATTAAACTACTTCGACTTTAGGAGATGAAGCAAGCTTAAATACGGCGAAAGTCGTTCAAATCTTTCGTTGTTCCATGATGTGTCTGTGGCATACTGTAAGATTGAGGCATTCTTGGGTATTATTGGGACCATCACAATAACAACAAAATTCGTTCGCGTTGGATACCGCATAGTTTAAACATTGCCAAAAAAAGGGATGTTCAAAACAACATGCTTTTACTTTGAACATGTTTATGACATCGTATCAGGTAACGAATGCGGGATATATAAATATGAGTCTGAAACAATGCAGTAAGCGTGTTCCGAAACGAACCAAGCTTAAACCTTAAAAGCAAATAATCACACGTTTTTTCGAAAAAAAACTGACCATGTGAAAACTGCTCTGCTAGAGAAATGTAGATCGTCGAATTCTGAATGGTGGACAACAATTTATTTACAAGAAGTTTTCAAAGAATTGAGGAAAACCAATCGCCGAAGATGAATAATCCTTCATAACTACAATTGCATCTCGGACACATCGGCTCAAACAAAAGGTATTCTGGACACTCAAAACATAGAGTAATTGGTCATTCACCTTTCAACCCAGACTTGTCAGCTGATGACTTCTTATTCTTGATAATCACAAATAAATTGCGAGGTCAACGTTTTCCGGCACCATAAACGGGGTGGCAAAAGTGCTTTGAAAATAGATTGAAATGCATGTAAAAGTCTTCATTGAGGATATTTAGAAAACAATTATGGATTGTCTTCGAGTTATCACTGCAGCAAATTCAAAAAATGCTGTTTCGAGAAAAACGCGTTTAAAAATAAAAAGATCGTTTTCACCGTTATAAATGGATTAAAATCATATTTACAGCTCATCTGCTATTTCAGGCCCATATAATTCACCTATTTTTTGACAAGTTTTGCACACCACTAAATTGCTAAAAAAAAATCGTTTTTTTTTTTTTAATTTCACACTAGGTGTGCCCCTTAACAGGGATACAATCACCCATGCCATTAACCTACTTGATAACAGATCAAAGATGTCAGCCGCTTGATTGGGAGGCAATAAAACATTTATTTTTAAACCTCCTTTTCCCCACCCTGTCCGTCTCTCTCATCTCCACAACACTCTCTTTTATCTACAACGGCTTCGCCAATACATTGTCAACTGTTTCCTTTAAATTTTGCTGATTGTCCTATATAGTGAAATTGTTGAAATTGTACAAATTGAACCCGAAATATTTAAAAAAAGAAAAAAAAAATATAAAAGATGGAACTGGTCTAAAAAACGACGAGTCAATATAGACATGTTCGCCTGAATGGATAATTTAGCTATTTTATTCCCTATTCAGATTAGTATTCAACGAACGTGCATTCCCTTTCTAAGAGGAAGTACCCCTAAAATCTAGTCCCTACTTTCTACGTATAAAAAAGAAGTTTTTTTTTCTGTTAAGTGTTTCACCTATAAACACCTAATTTGGTGTATCTTACTTAAATTTCAATAAAATATTCTGCATAGATTTATATCAAACCACCAGAAGAGGTAATTCCCATTCAAATCTTTCTCCCTTTCTATATTATTGTGTTGTGATTTAATTTAGCTTAAAGCAACCAATTTGGTGTAGCTTACAATAATCCCAATATAATATTCCACACGGCTTCAGTTAGGAATTTATCCCTAGTACGAATTTAAAATTCAACTAGGGTACAGTGTATATTAAAGTCGAGCACACTCGTCTTGAAACTCGGTTTTTATAAATATACTGTGCGTTCAACTACTACTTATTTATATTACTATACTAGCTTTGCTCTAGCATAACATAATCCTTTCACATTTGTCCAGGGAACTTACTTCTTCCGATTCAATTACCATGTACACCGAGTTTCATCTCTGTATCTCAAATTAATGCAAAGACATGACAAATTTTGTTTATCTTTTGTATGGGGGTGGGGCATCGCCTTCTCTGATGTTGACAAAAATTAATAATATTAGTTGGTCCAATCCGATTAACATGTGCACTAAATTTCAATTCTGTATCTTAATTGAATACAAAGATATAACCATCGCCTCCCCCAATATTGATCAACGTTATCATGATTACTTTTGCCGAAGCCATTAACAATATAAACCAAATTGCACCCCCCCCCCCCCCCCCCCCTCATTTCGACGAAACTTATCAGTATTACTTCTCCCTATCCCAATAACATTTCATCTTTGTAATTTGACATAATTTTTAAATTTATTCTGTTCGCCAAGCAAGTCAAAACGAAGTTTGGTTAGTGTGAGTGAGTTTCACATAAATGAAAAGATCGACCAGTCTTATCTATAGCTGACCATCCCATGACCACAGATTTGTATGTGCACTATATATTGTTTATATACCGATTTGGATGTTTTATTAGCAATGATGAGAAACTAAGTCAACAAAAAAATATCATGCAAAATCTCAAAACGAGGATCGGTTTGTATGAGGCCTACCTTTTACAGAACGGTTCGCACGTTAATTTCGTACACTTTATCTGAAGATTTACGAGGTACCTAATAATAATTTGAAAAGGTAATTGAAGCGGCTGAATATCCAAATATTATTTTTACTACATGATCTCATTATTTATACAGACAGAAAGGCGGACATATCTATATCGACTTTTAATATTGAACAAGAATATATATATATATACAAGTATATTGTTAATGGGATCTGCTACTCAGTTTGGCTTTTAATATTTAAACAAACTTTATATAAACTA
Source organism: Leucophenga maculata (assembly GCA_035044805.1). Taxonomy (NCBI): domain Eukaryota; kingdom Metazoa; phylum Arthropoda; class Insecta; order Diptera; family Drosophilidae; genus Leucophenga; species Leucophenga maculata. Next base: position 170,148 of record JAWNNP010001075.1, read on the forward strand.
TTTATTACACTATTTTGTGCAAAGGCTATATAAGAAAAGACGTATAAAAATAAAAAATAAATCTTCATAGGAAAATAAAATTTCAAAATTTCAAAGGCGTAACGTGCTCAGCTGTTTAAATGCGTCAAAAATTAGACCAGAATCAGCCAGTAGGAAGTATTCTCGTCATAAGTTTATGTTGTGCAGTGTAATAGTTTATAATTGACAGATTTATAATAATTTATGCTTTTATTAATCTATTACTCTATTTTGTTTTTCTACCTTTTTCTTCTAAAAATTTCAAATGCACGTTTAACACCTTTCGTTGCAATCAATTTTTTATTTTTTGTTTTTTATTTTTCACTTTTGATTTTGTTTAATTTGCTTGTTTTCCTGCTTTTACTTTGCTTTTCATATTTACTTGTGTAATTAATTTGTTTATTGCGTTTGCTTGTCTCAACGTCGTTCTCTCTCGCTCTGTCGCGCTGTTTGAGTGTGTGTTGCAATTTTAATTGTTGTTGCTTTTTTGTTTTTACAATGCGTTGTGCTGGTCAAATGTAAAATATAAAAAAAAATTATATATGAAAATTCTACACAGCGCATGCGTTTGTTTTTGTTTTTTTAAGAAGAATTTTCAGTACTCCTTTTTGATTCAATTTCAATTAACACTTTTCAATGTGAATCACTCAAGTTGAATGTTTTCCTTTATTGTTTAGCATTTCACAATTAATTGCAGCAGTCAATCTTTTCACTTTTTCTTCAATAAATGCATTTCATTAAGTCTGACTTGTTTTTTTTATTTTATTATTTTATTATTTTTTAATTTAATTTCGAAAGACGACAAAATATGAGACAAGACCGATAAGCACGCGAGCTGCAGACTGACTAGTAATTTTTTTATAATTTTACTTTTTAAAACATTCGTTTTGTTAAATATAGAAAACTGAGCGATAGCGGCAGTAAACGAAAGAAAGACGGAGATAAATCGATTTAAGAGCGCCAAAGCTTAATTAAAGAGCGCAAAGTTAGAAAGAGAAAGCGATCGAGTTAAGTTTGAAGCTCGACAGCTGTTTTTAAGCGCGCGCTTTATGTGGATTGTGGAATGTATTCGCTAATTTGATGCGCTACACGCAATAATTGGCGAGGGTATGTTAGTCCCAATGCGTGAAAACCGATTGGAACAAGAATAAAATAATTGGAAAAATGAATCGAACTCATCTAACACGTTCTGCGAACACTTACGATTTTCATGGATTCTTCAAATATTTTCAAATATTTGAAGAATTTGAATATCACAATTTACTTACATACAAAAAGGCATCGAAAACTCGATAAACCACTTAACTAAAGTAACTTGCATCGGCGAAATTTGGTTTTCTAGACTCAGTATATTCTTTAGCACAGCATTTCTGTATGGAGTACCAAAAACGGAGTTATTGGTCTTTAAATATCCCAATATTTAGGTTATATAAGTTTGATTGTATGAAGTGTATACATGCGCAATGACTTTCAAACTTCACGGCAACGAAATATTCCCTTGTATGTTGAAATAATCAGCTTTATTGCATTTTTAGTTTGTTTTTAATAGATATAAAGGCTAGAAGAATTTTGATGTGATTGGCAATTTTTTGCTGTCCATACAAATGGATCAAAAGAAAAGTTATAAAACTTTGTGTGTTAAATAAAATTATGTACCCACACGCACTTTTAGTGTTGACTGTGATATTTTGCGAGTCTAGTTTGATTTAAAAAGTTTTATAAGTAGTACAAGATCTCCACAGAAAGCCGAGAAGATGTTATTGACTCTAATTAAAATCATAACTGTGGATGGTTAATTTGTTAGTTGGAGGTTTTAGTAAATTATATTGATGGTCAATCACACATCAAAATATGTACAGAAAATACCGAACAAAATAAGTAATGTGCCTCACCTATATAAGCACACTATTGAAGAGAAACTGCTAAACAAAATGGAATCAAGTTTCAAGATAGTCATCAGAGATGTTATCAACAATATTATTCATTTATTTCATTATTTTGTGATACAACTTATGATAACACAAATTAGGATTCAAATATCCGTGCGTCCACTGTGTAAAATTAGTCTATCCTTTCGGATACCCCCCAAAGTTACCCCCATTATGGTCAGGAGTGTTAGAGGAGTCGATATAGCCATGCCCGTCTGTTCATCCGTATGAACGAAAGGATTTCGGAAACTGTAATAGATAGAGACTTCGTGTTTTTTGCATTCGACTAGGACTTCTCCGGAATTTTCGATTTTATTTTAATATGTTGCCCCTCCCCCCCTTCCCCATAAAATCACCACTAAGGCTACAAATTTCTTCGGCATTAAAAATTAATCCAAAATCCAAAAAGTTCATCAAAATCGGATAATAAATGACGATTTTATAAGCAAATGACTTTGAACGACCTATGATACTTCCGTCCTCCCATTTTCTATTCATATATAAAAAATGTTTTATAAGGCACTTATTCGTGCAGTGAGAAGTGGTCATAAGCTCGGGAAACAATGTGTTTGTTAGGCGACCTGTACTGGTACAGGTCCTCTTACATTCGGTTACGTCCGACTGTAATTTTCTTACTTTTTTATTCTGAATGTTGTTAGATCATTTGACTTGGCCACATACAATTTTTCATTGAGAAAATTTAATAGTAAAGCTGATGATTTTTGGCAATATGTACATTGAAATCTTCTATGAGAATTATAAGGATTTTTCGAAGCCAAATTTAAAAATTTTAGCTACTTCAAATGAATATAAATAGTGTAGATTTTTCTTTTTGATTTTCAGCTTCTGCTGATAAATACCTAAATTTGGTTTTAATTCTTAAAGATTATTTTTCAGTAGCACAAAAGAAAGGAGTGAACTGTACTGCAAATTATCTATTTACTACATACCTTTCTATCTCACCTTTCTGGCGATCTAACGCTCATATCGGTTACAAGAGAGAAGATGTTCATGGATTGCAATTATTTCACCATGCTTATTTCACCATGCACAAAACCAAACAGCAGCAATAGAAATAATAGCATCTCTCACTTACTCATGCATAAGCACTCACTCTATTTGCTTCAGACTCACAAGGCAACGTTTTTGCTCTTTAATTCCGTTTCATTTTGAACACTATGGAAGTTAATAATGTATTATAAGCACACGCACTCCTTAAAAGACATTAGGCTTTCTACGCGAGCATTTCATCTTCTCTTCCATTCTGTAAATGCAATCAACGCTTCTCCTCTCGTGCGATACCCCTTTTTGACATCAAAAGATCCATAAAGAAGTATCACTTCAAAAACATTCTTTATTCCAAAAGTGGTTTTAATATACAGCACTGCTGTGTGCGTGATATTCCAAAAAAGTTAGTTTTAGTTCTAACTACAAAAATCATCAACCGATTTAATTCCAACATGCAATTATTTATGAAAATTTCAACCTTTTAATTAGTGTAAATTCCGATTCTCACTTAAATATGACTTATATTAAAAAAGTGTATCTGAGTCTTTAAAGAAACATTTTTGAGTCTGGCTGGTCGATGTGAAGCACTTTTTTTTAGTATTTAAAATTTTCATTTTTATTAGCTTTCTTTATTGTCTTGTCTGTCTGTTCGATAAAAATATTCAAAGGAATGGATCTGATGATATTACATTATATAACTTTTAATGGAACCAATCCAAACCGCGATTACCAAAATAAAAAGAAATATGATGAAATAAATTTCATAAACAATCATTGCAAGCTCTATAATCAAATTTGAAAGATTGCTTTAGAGTAGAGCTCGGCACCAGCCTATCTTTTGTGCATAGGATAATGTTCGGCTCGTACACATTCATAAAAAACTTTTTTTTGCGTCAAAAAGTGCCTTATGGCTCTGGCTACTTGTTAAAACAAAAATTGTTTATAGGGTATTATTAATTCGGAGCTAACGAATTATCCACTTCAAAACGTGCGAAATGAAAGCTTTAAAAAAAGAGCGCTAAATAGCTCTTCAACGAGCTTAAAGTTCAGCAGCTGTTATCAAAGCACACATTGTAATTTGTGGATTGTATTTTCATACCCTACACACAAAGCGACAAGGCTATAATAATTTTGTACAAGTAAAAGAAGGCGCGGTAGAAAATATAAACTTTATATAAAGTCTTGATCAGCAGGATACAAATTCCATCCATCATTTATCGGTCTGTCTGCCTATCTAAAGAAACAAAATATCGAAAAATCTAGAAGATCTGAAGACACAAAGATGCATGAGTAGATTAAATTGATGATAACTGTAATTTGTCTATTTACTTTAATATACCGTATACAAAAATATTTTACAGCAGGGATTGTTGAAATTTGAAAAAGTGTTTAATATGTACAACGAAGAAAGTATCGGAGAACTTATATAGCATATAAAATCGTTATATGTGTGACAAGATCAAGCAATGTCCGTCCGAAAATTTTTTTTTAGTTTTATTTTAATGGTTTCAAAATGTATTTTTTCACTCTTTACCCAGAGTGTGAATAATATTATAACTAACAATGGCTGCATTACATTAAGTATATATATTCGTGATCAGCCATGTCCGTCTTTCTTTTTCCCAAATCTTTTATATATTGCTTTGAAAATTGGTATGAAGACTTTTTGTAATGCTATTATAATAATAATAATTTGAAAAAATATAACAGTTTTGATATTGAACCAATATATAAAAGCTGAGTCCAATTAGATTTGAGATTAAGTATATTTAATAAAAGTGGATATTGCATAAATTTTATTTATTGTATTTTTTATTTTCGATAAAAAGTGACATAACTATTTACTTTTTAGGCCCTGTACCGAAGGTACAAGAGATTATTGGTTTTGTGCAAATGTATGTAACAGAAAGAACTAATTGTCGGAGACCCCCCAAAGTTACCCCCATTATGGTCAGGAGTGATAGAGAAGTCGATATAGCCATGTCCGTTTGTTTTCTTTTCATTCATATTTGCGCAGTGAGAAGTGGTCATGTGTTTGGTCATATGCTTGGGAAACATTTAATGTGTTTGTTAGGCGACCTGAACTGGTACAGGGCCTCTTACAGTCGGTTACGCCCGACTGAAATTTCCTTACTTGTTCGTTTTGCCTTAGTTCTGAAACTATCTTCTGTGAATCAACGCATTGCCCAAAGGACATTTTGAATAGGACATTTCGAAAAACCAGTATTTTTTTAAGATATTGATGCTGACGACAAATTCACCGTCAGAAAATTTGGAAACTTTGGCAACTTACGCTATGAAAGTTTATGTTCCAATGTGCTTCAATGTAAAGTTCTACAGTTCTGTTGCATATGGAAGTGCACTGATTTACAAATTTATTAGGACGATAAAATATTCACCACCAAATCTTCGAGAAATCTTCAGAAACAATTCAATTTTGCTCATTCGGAAAGTGTTTTACTGACAATGTATTTTGATGATAGAAAATCTTATCGTGAGATGCTGTATGACCCAATAAAACTAAGAGCTTATAAAAAGCAGTCTATAAATTTTGTTTGTACGGAATACATATTTTGATTTGGTAAACCTAGATGATGACAATATTTTATCCGAGGCCCCATTAACTGCTAACATTCCGTACGAACACTTGTTAGAGTACATCGAGCTTGACAATCCACCATTGCCCGTTCCAGAAATTCCTTCACATATTCAAGGTACTGAACGGTGTTTACAACTGCTAAGTACTGTTTCACAACACGTAACAGTAAAGTCTCGAGAGGATGTTATGGCAGTTGCTATCGAGAGTCGCACGGAAATACCAAGAATTGACAGCAAAAAGGACTTTCTTAATTAGAAAAAATTAAAAAAAATTTAAAAAAAAATTTTCTAATGCCACTTCTATATTTTGAACATTTAAAAAAAAAAAAAAAATTTCAAGGAAAATCAAAATGTCCTTAGGGCAATAAACAGCGTTGATTTTTAACGATTTTTTTTTTTAAATTTCAAAATAATATATTTTTCAACTGGAAATGCGAGGACCAGGAACTGATTTTAGAACTTTGGTTTCTTGGTGAAAACATCTTAGAATCGACCGTAGATTATAAAAATTTTTTGTGAACATCGATTTTGTTCCTAATATACCTAATACACATATTTATTTTTTAATCTATTATTACTATTTATTGACGTCGTAGTACAATTTCACCCAACGAATATGTTGGAATCTATAACAGCATGTACTGATAAACCTTAAATTTATAGAACAAAGTTGTTTACGTTTATATATCCTACTAATATTATAAATGCGAAAGTTTGTATGTATGTATGTATGTATGTGTGTATGTATGTTCCTCTCTTACGGCTAAACCGCTCTACCAATTCGTCTCAATTTTGGAGTAGAGATAGATGGGATGATGGAAAAGAACGTAGGCTACGTTATTGTTACTTCAATACTTCAACTGCAATAAAATAGCAGGTAAAAAATTTTATAGTTATATCGATTCAAAATAGATGCATTCAATCTACTAATCCTACTAAGAAATAATTGTCAAGTAAATCAAAAATTATTTGAGAGTAATTTCTTTCTATAAAAAATTATTATTATTATTTATTATGGACCGAAAGCGTAAGATAATCTTTCAAAAAAGTCAAAGAAAGCACGAGCAATGAAGGTAGCTTGAGCTGCTGAGACACCGGAACAGTCCCAAGCTCGGCATCAACAACATGCGGAGTATCTGGCGTCCCAAAGGGCTGCTGAAACACCGCAGCAGTCCCAAGCTCGGCGTCAACAGAATACGGAGTATATGGCGTCCCAAAGGGCTGCTGAGACAACGGAGCAGTCCCAAGCTCGGCATCAACAGCAGGCAGCTTATATCGCGTTTCAAAGGGCCACAGAAACCGTTGAGATGGCAGAAGCCCGCAGAAGCGCTGTTGCTGAAAGGGCGGTACAGCGTCGTCAAACATTTAGGAAAAACAGATGGGGTGCATTCGACAATTGCAAGAAGAAACGGCAGGCATGTGTTGTTTGGGAGGAAAAGTAGCAATTTCTACAATAGATGAGCCGGTTGAACCACTGAAAAATCTTTTCTTTAATGAAACAGATGAGTCTCGCCGTTTTCTAAGAAATATTAGAACATATAAATCATGCTTCCATATGACGTCTTTTGGAGCGGATAAAATTGTCTCAATGCCAGGATTTTGTCCGACTTTCACTGTTCAAGGTCAAGTATACCACAGAATTGGTTCCTTGCTCCCTGCGACCAATATGCAAGCTCAATTTTTACAAGTTTACTTCGTGGGTGATGAGGAAGTTGGAGTAATTAGGCGTCTGGAGTACATACAACGAGCAGAAAAGAACGTAGTCCAAAAAATACGAAGAGTTCTACACGCTCATAACGATTTGGTAAATGAATTTAAATCAGCGAAAGATAGATTGCCAAACGACAGTTATAAAGTTGTGATCCATCCAGACCGTGTACCACGTGATCAACACGAGAGACGATTCAATGTCCCGACCACAAATGAAGTAACTGCCGTAGTAGTAGTGGTGATCAAACTGCGTCTCGCGACATCGTTCTTCAAGCGAATGATGGCATGCTCACCAAAGTTCCGGACACTCATAGATTTTATGACGCTCTTGAACACCCAATAATTTTTTGGAAAGGACAGGAGGGATATAGAATTGATATTCCACAGATAAGTCCAATTACCAAATCACCCATACCAAACAAAAAAGTGTCCTGTTAGGACTTTTACGCATATCATCTGATGGTCCGTCGCGCCGACTTTAATTTGTTGCTTCGGTGTAGACTTCTCCTTCACCAGTTTATGGTGGACATGTATGTCAAGATGGAGAGTGAGCGCTTGAGGTTTATATCTTTAAATCAAAAGAAACTACGGGCTGAAAACTACATTCATTTACAAGACGCGATTAGAAACGATGCAGATCTGGATCCAAATAACTTGGGCCAGGCGGTGATTCTTCCATCATCGTTTGTTAATAGCCCAAGATATCTTCATGAATATACTCAAGGCCTGACCTGTTTATAACATTTACATGTAACCCCGCCTGGCCAGAAATTACCCAAGAGGTAATGGCTGGCCAAAATTCAACGTATCGACATGACTTAACAGCTAGAGTGTTTAAAATAAAAGTACAGAAATTAGTTTCTCTACTTACAAAAGGCAAAATATTTAGTGACATGCAGTGCTTCATGTATTCTATTGAGTGGCAAAAACGTGGTTTGCCTCACATGCACTTATTATTGTGGTTGCAGAAAAAATTGCGTCCCAATGATTCAAGGGCCGTTTGGTCCACTAAACCCATCATCACCGTGTATGAAGGATGGAAAGTGTACCAAAATTAAGGTTTTTAACAATTTTCGTTGAGTTTGGTCTCATTTTTACTTGAAGTTTGTAGATGTTTGCAACTATTTTCAACGCAATAAAATACTACTACAAAAATAATACTTTTAGAGATAGCGGACGAAGTCGCGGGTAAAAGCTAGTACTTTAATATAGAGAAATTATACAAATACCAAAAAAAAAAATAATATATAAATTTTTGTCTTTACTGCACTCAAGTATGAACAATTTAAGAATTAGAATTACAGTGAAACATTTCCAGTTTTGTGTTAACCACCTAAAAATAGATGTTTGTCTTATCTGTACAGTCTTAGGCTACAGAAAACATACATTGAAAGGACAAATTAATAAAACAGCTATTATAAAATTTAGGGCTTAAATTTTTTTCAACAATATTAAGTCACCACGCTCTCAACTTAGCTTGGAAAATAGAATTCGGCTCTATAAAGCAGTTCTAAAACAAGTATGGACATATGCCATGCTATTGTGGGGATCGGCAAACATTGAAATCGTGCAAAGATATCAGTCTAAAACACTATGGACTATTCACAAAGAACTGAACATCCCTTTTTTTAGAGATGAAATAGATACACACTCTAAGAATTATATAAGCAGATTGTACAAACACGATAATATCTTGACATTAGACATAGATAATATTAGGGACGCTAGACGTCCCAAAAGGTTTCACGTTTTCGAACCCCCTCATAATAAAACATAAAAATAAATTATTATTGGTTGAGTTCAACAAAATCAATCATGTTAAGTTTAAACGAGTTAATCAATTTGTTTATTGTCAAAATTCATATCTCTAAAAAATATTTATTGATATACATATTGTCTATTAATTTTCCTGATCCCATTAACATGTGTACTATATTCGTCCCTATACATCAAATGGATGCAAAGATATGTTTAATTTTTTTGTATCGGTTGTAAGGTTGATGTGATTTTGACCAAACTTAACCGGATTATTTTCGTGACCCACCCGAAGTAATAATGTATAAATAGCTAGTCGGAAATAGTGGAATGAAATCAAACCGGGATGGTCAGAAATGGGACAGCAAAGTTACTTCTGGATCGAAAAATTCATCGTGCACTCATTTATAGTTTGAAAAGATAAAAATTGGAGGCCCAATTTTCGGGATAGTTCCTAAACATTCTTGCTTTATAGCTATTAAATATAAATTTATTTACATTGTGTTAAAGGTATAAATGCTACGGTTTCAACGAAGTTAATAATTTAGATAGTTATTGATTGTTATGGCTCTTTTGAAAAAAAAAGTATCGTCGTTGATAGCATTCAAGACTTCCTCAGCGAAATCAAATCATCGGAAAAATCGGAAATCGATGGCATGAACTAACCGATATGTCGACATCCTTAACAACTTTTCTAATATTAATTCAAAATTCTTCAGAACAATTTTCTTAACAACTTCAACGTTTTTATTGGTTTTTAACGTGCTGTGGCGTCCAGGGTAGGCATCGTCATTGTCAACGTTTTCAGTTTGTTAAGGAAAATAATTTTATTTTTTTCACATAAAAGTAAATAAAAGGTCCATAATAAATTTTTTCGAAAGCAGACATAAAAAACACATATTAAAAATTAAAGTTTCAAAGTACGTAGCCCGCGGATTTGAAATTTTTTTTTCTCGTTTTAACCAACCTCGTACATATATATACATATATATGTTTATATACACTAATGTATGTACGTATGAATGTATGTACTTACATGCCTAATGCAGTTGCTTGAGCTTTTAGCTTTCGTCTAAACTTCGAATAAAGCTTGACTCTAATATTTCAATACACTTTAAAAAATTTCATTAATGTTTCATATTTTTTATAGTTGCAATAAGAAAAATAAATCCGCTGATAGATATCAACAACTTTTTAGGCCCTGTACCGAAGGGTTAGTTTTGTGAAAATGTATTTAACAGGTAGGTTGCTAATTTTACAAAAACCCAAGTTTATTTAATATAAGTTTTAATTTAATCTAATAATAATAATTTTATTTAAATAAAGAATATAATAAAAGTTAATAATTGCTTTTGGTTTGGCTGAGGGGCCTCGAAAAATGTGCATATAAAGGACAAATATGTAAATGTGTGGTGGGTGTGGTATCCACTGCAAAATTTTATAGTCTAACTCTTATTGTTTCCGAAATTTCGTAGTTCAGACATACAAAAATCTTGTTGATATACTTATAGACTGCAACGAAACCAATAGCACATTATCCAACTACTGGTATATGCAAGAAGAATTATAAAACTATGACTTCGCCATTAATTAACATAGTTCGTCGGCTTTACCTTTTTTACCTTTACAATGTGAGGCCTGGTTGTCGCCACATTGACTTTTAATAACTGTCAGCTCCCTCGTGATGATCGCAAGATTACAACATTAACATCGGTTCACGCGTTTGGAATCTAAAGTACCACAAATAAATCAACTTACATACACATTCATCCTCATTGCACACGTATGTCTGTTACTGATTTAGCTCTTTCAGAGAACTAATTTAATACCACCCAGTTCACGCAGTTTCTGAAGATCTCTACCTCACGACAAAAATCAAATGCCTCTTAAAATCATCCATTATCTCCTCTCTCACATGCACACTATATGATGGACAATTTACACCAAGTGTGTGCCACCTAATACCCGTTCCATTCTCACGCAGGGCATGGAGAATAAGCCATCTCAATATAGATATTGTTCTTAGTCTCACTCTCCTTCTAACAATCAATCTAAAATTAAATTTCCTAGCTGCTTCATTAACTCAATCCGACTGCATAATCCTATGACTAAGATTCTGATTCAGATTACGTATTTTGCGTCGCTAAAATCGACCAAGTGTACCGAAGAGTATCCAACATGGTCAAACAGTTGCTAGTCAGGCAAAAGTAGCATCCTACTGTTTTTTAGAGAATGTTGCGAAGCAATATAAGAGGTATTCACCACCAAAGCTCCCGAATCGTAAAGCATATGGAACCTGGCCAAATCACCCCAGGAGCATGCTTAAACGTCTACCGAAGATTTAAAGGCCAGGTTATAACCTTATGGCTCCACCTATATTAGTCGCAGAAGATGGGTACAAATGGTGCTGGTCAACTTTGGTCAACTGGCACTACGAATGAATCACAGTCAAATATCAAATGCTAAATAATGAAAAGGGTCCAGGTGAAGATGGGCACGACGACATGACTCTAAAAGTGGTACCGGTCAAAGCAGCACTCTCTACAAATGGTTCATAAGGCCGATATGGTTCCATACTGTAGCCCATCGCGAAAGTGTTTGAGAGAAATCTTGTTTTCGACGAGGTTAGCCAAAGGAAGCACCATTTTAGTTTGGCTTCTGAAAGGCACACGAAACCCCTTAGGAGCTGAATAGGTTAACTCTATCTCAGATCGATTTCAGGCGAAGGGGTGTACAATGGCGTTTAGCCTGGACAACCGCCATGCCTACTCTGCAAATTAATAGGTATTCTTCAACTCCAATTGTAGATGCTAGTCCGCAGGTTCCTAACTGGCAGAACTTTATCGCTCGGAAACTAAACGTCTCCGCGCAGTTATTATTTAGAAAAGTATACTAAATCTTACTTTGTATACTATTTTCATTCAGGTTATAGCCACTGTGCGTGCCATCCCAATGAATGATACCAAGGACTTCCTCACTGGCACTTTCGCTGCTAACGATATGCCCATGCTTCAGATATACTTCTACAGTTTTGGACAATAGGTTAAATGCTGTAATCCAACCAGTTGGACATCCCATGATCTCAAAGATAGCATTGATAGCAGGTTTTTCATGTATTGATGCAATGCAGAATCAAGCTTCTCTTATTCCTAAAATTGGAAATAAAACTCGAAATGTTGTTTTTATGAAAGAATAGAACATTTTAAGTTTCTTACTTATTTTTATTTTTTTCTAAAATTTAAAATTGTTAAAATATAAATTAAATTTGTTTGTCTTTTGAATTAGGAAATTCTTTTTCTCAAAAATTTTTATCTATACATACTTCCGGTCAAAACCGGGTAGTCAACTAATTCATAAATTCACAGAAAATGACGAGTATTTTTTGCTCTTAACTGGCTTACATTGTTTTAATTTTATATAATTTTTTTACTGATCAAATAAATGTTGCTCAAAACTATAACAAAAACTATAAATCTAAATCCCTTAAAATGGCACATTTACACCCACTGGGAAACTTAAAATACTCATTAGACAAAGTTCCATTTTCAGATACAACGACCAACGGAATCATACTGTAGACCTGTATGCATGTACTAGTATAGCTTAAAGGTAGATGATCGAGATATTTGCATGTTGTGCCATTACCACTAAATGAAAATTAGAAAAAATTATAAATTTTGTAGTAAATCACCAATGTCAAGTTTTAGTTTAAATCGAACTTACACACACTCCTCGATGCGTACTCTCTGCGTGAATTCATCTGTATTTACAATCGCTTTTGCTCCATTTACTGTATTACCCATCATGGGGGAAATAAGTCTGGTTTTGCTACTGCATAGGAACTCCACTAAAGATAAAATTTATATAAAATAATTTTATAAACAAAACAACTTCGAATTCTTATAATAAATACCATTATCCGCAACTTCCAAAGCGCTTGAATGCTGAAATATTTTAATTTAAAATTAGGTTTTTAATTTGTTTATTTGCATTCAATAGATTCTAAATGTATCTCACCAGTGCAAACGCTAATATAAACAAGTAAACCGCTTTCGAATACATCTCAGTTCTCGTTGCAATGTTCAGCTATGAACTGCGCTACTTATATGCACTTCATCGAGATTTTATTTTACTTTGTAGCCGTCAGTTAATCAGTTTCAAGTTCTCAATGAATTCTCAGAAACATATTAATACAGAAAAAGTTTCAGTTATTGCGGTTTACTGTGAAAATAAATTACAAATGGTTATTAACCCATTAAAGCTTGTATATAAATGGACTTATACGATTTTAATGAAATTTTTGAAATGTGTGGCCGAAAATAAATTAAAAAAAGAGGAAATAGTCGTCTTAGTTGTTAATCAACACCGAAATCAAGGAAAGCACCAAAGCGATCCAAAATCGATGAAGGATTATTTCAAAATGTTCTTTTTAATTAAAGTAGCTACTTGTTTCAGCTCATTTAATACGCGGAACAGGAAGATCAAGGTTTTGAGCTGGAAGAAAAAAAATGTTTCTGTCATTTCCGTCGCATCTACAGATCCGCACCAATCAAATTTTTGCGTTTGACATTTTTTTTAGGAACTTTTATTTAGGAACTTTTCTTAATAATCGGATCAATCATGACTAACCGATGAGCATCATGGAAAACCAGAAGTATACTTTGGGTGCACACCGTGGACTCTCGGGTAGTAATATTCATTAGGCCAGGTGTGTTGACAGATAGTTGTTGAGTTTTTCCCATTGCATAGACGGGGAACAAGCTATCTGTTAAGGTATTCATTATTCATAACAATTCTTTAAGTGTCAACATTTTCCTGGGTATGTAAATACACAGTAGCCTGCAATGGGTTAATTCAAAGCTGATAAATAAATAAATTAATAGAAAAGTGGTTATAAACATTTAGTATATATTGTATTTAAATGCAGGGCTTGAATGATTTACAAATTGTTTACGTTTTCAGGAATATCTTCTTTACATTCTTTAAACTCAACTGCCTTTCTGTGTGAAATACTTCTTCTTTTATAATATTTTGCCCCGCGAATTCTGCAACGATACTGCCTTAAGAGATACCGTACATATTCCCGCCAAATTTATTTCAAAATGTTTCTATTTTCAAACATGTTTCATGTTTCAAATAAATATTTGTTAATGTAGATCAGACTACGGTCATAGATATGTGACAGTCTTATCACATTGCATTTAAAATTATTTGATTTGATTAATTAAAATGGGCAAATTTAAGAAAGATATCTATGAGTCAGAAAACAGACACATTTCATTAATTTAAAAATGGGCTGCTTCGTTGAGGATGACAATTTCGCACAAGATAGAATGTGAAATTCCGTGGTAACTCTGAATTGTTAAACAATTTCGGCCACTTATCAAATCTTTTCATGATCAACAAGTGAGTCTTCTTAACAAATTAATCGAAAAGGTCAAAAATAGTTTGTGGTAGTCAATTGGATAACGACGCCAAGTAAAAATGCAAACCCATTTTGAGGATATAGTAGAACTACAAAGTGATCTCCAAATGTTTCGTTGGCCGGAAGGGCGTGCCATTCTTTGGATTTCCCTATTTCGTGTATGCTTCTATGCTTAATAATGCAAATGGTTTAAAATTTGACCGAATATACTAGCTTCTATAGCTGATACCACAAACTTCTTTTTACAAAACTATAAGCACGACGTTGTGTCATGTCTGCTTCATCCGCGTAGCCATCTTACTTATTTTCAAAAGATATAGCACCTATAGTAAAAAAACAAAAACCACATACTTTACGGTTCGAAACGCTGGGTTAAGTTTATATGGCAGCAACTCTCGTATCTAATTGAAATATCTCGGTGCTAAAGCATTATTGTAACAGTTTCCGATTCGGCAAACCATCTTTTGGCCAGAGAACGTCGCCAAAGTCCACCTAAACTCATATCAGATAATATCCTAAATATGTATATATGTGACATACATCAAAACATCTTAAGTTCTTACTTAAATGTCCTTCAACCGTCTTTCGGTCATGGCCGAATTTAAGAAGGCGCGGCAGCTTCCATCAATTTGTGCGCACTGGCGCTAGTTGTTTTGAACGCCAAGTACGGAGAGATCTCTCCAGACGATCTCTTCCAACGCGGGCTCTATTTCGGTGTCCTTCAATCACCTCACTTGCTATCAAAGGGGACGGAGAGGTTTTTCCCTACCCTGACAAAACATGGTTGGCCCAAACAGCGGGGTCTCCTTTCTTAAGAGAACACTTAGATTCCAGTCATTGGGTATGCGTTCATTGAATCATGTCTTGCATTCTAGTTGATGCATACTCCTAACCAACTCTTCGCCGCCAGTCTTAAATAACTCAGCTGGCAGGCCATCAGAGCCTACCGCTTTGTTATTTTTCAGTTTTTTAATAACTGAATCGACCTCGTTATGGTCCGGTGGCTTTACAATGGTGCCATCATTAACTGGTGGTTACGGTGCGCTTTATCGCCTACGAGTAGGTTAGAAAAATTACTTCTCCATAATCTTAGTAATTCCTGTTCATCCGTTACCAGATTTCCATTTTCATTCTTACAGAAAGTTACTCCGCGTTTAAAGGCTTCAGTCAGACGCTTGACCTTTTGATACTTCATTTCTGTCATATAATATCTCAACATCCTCAAACCCCCGCCTTTCTTGCTCCACTCTCCGTTTCTCTCGATATCGCTCTCTAACAGCTCGCATTGCTTCCGATTGCGGAGTTCGTTGATAGGAAGCGTTTTTCTCTGCAGTAGCATTGCAACATTCCTCATTTTACCAAGAACTACTTGGCAGCCCTGTCCATGGAGCGAGTGATATGTTTCCACTGCTCACATATATCTTG
Organism: Leucophenga maculata; assembly: GCA_035044805.1. NCBI lineage: Eukaryota > Metazoa > Arthropoda > Insecta > Diptera > Drosophilidae > Leucophenga > Leucophenga maculata. The sequence goes on from JAWNNP010001075.1 coordinate 186,015, forward strand.
AGAGGGTGGAGAAGTTTCCCGGAATAGTCGGGGGAGTGTGTTTATAACACTACGGCGGTTTTTTCTTAATGCAACTTGGCGACGTCTAGCTATCATTGCATGTTGGATCGTGCCTTGAATTGCGTACCTTGAATACATGATACAACACGCTCGATGCGTGCCTTCCGTCAATTAAAACGTCATCAATTTGGTTGCGTGTTATTTTATCTGGACTTAGCCATTTAGCACTGTGGATGTTGAGGTGTTGAAATCTGGTGCTGCTAACTACCATGTTCTGATCCGTGGCGAAATCGATTAGCGTCTCTCTATTATTGGAGGTAGTGTCGTGAAGGATAAATTTTCAGACGGCTGGGCCAAAGATTCCTTGCTTCCGAATTTTGGCATTGTGTTTGGGACAGCACTCGTATAGACGTTCCAAGCGCTCATAGAACTCATCTTTAGTTTTTAAGTTTGCCCATGCATATAATGGAGCCCACCAGTAAAGTAAGATGGGAGTACAACCATTTTACCTATCTGACAGTCTTCTTAGATGCTGACTCGATACTATTGAGAGGAGTATTAGACTTTGCATCATGCTTAGTTATATTAATATGATAGCCACCTTCTAAACGACAAAATATCAAAGAATATTGCAGAGCGTCACAAACACGGTGCGTTTCACTAATTGAGGATGGTATCTCTTTTTTGCGAAGGTTTTCTTTTGGCGTTTATTATTTACTTTAAACTATTTCTGGTTCCAAATCTGAACAGAATCATTGACAGCCTCATAGTTTTTAATAAATAATAAATAAATTCACGAATTAACTCTGACTTAATACCAGGATAGATCCCAAAACGAATTTCGTTTTCTAGGTTATAATCACCAATAGGAAGATTTTGACCAAACTTATTATGTGATCTGTCTTCTCGCGATCCTGTGAACATAAATACCTAATTTCATCCCTCTTCCTCAAATAAATGTAAAGATTTAAGGAAGTTTGTTTATTGCTTCCAATTTTAACCAAACTTTTGATGTGATCATTCTTCTACCGGGGCATTAACCCCTCGGATTTTCACCAATTTTAGCAGGATGCAAAGATTTGTTCAATTTTTTTTTATCGCTTATATGGGGCATATGACATAGCCTACCTCCGATTTTAACCAAACTTGATAGGATTCCTTTCATGGCCTCACTGAAGTTTATCTGTGACTTTTACCTCAATCGGTTGAATAGTTTGTCTTCATATAAGGTGTTCGAATTCATTCATCTTTCCAATTAGATTCAGAATCAAATAAAACGTCCCAATTTCTAGGTGTTTCGTCAACTGAAAGCCATATTTTCTTCTCCCCGATGGCACTCCGAATAACTACTTTTTCTCTTGTATTATTTGCTTAGATAAGTTTTTCATAATTTGATCTCATCTGGATTTCTTAAATATTTAGAATATTTAATGTTATATCTGCAGCAACAAATGCTTCGAAAAGCAGAAAATTAAATACAAAATCCTGTTCAGATTCTTTTTTATTTTGTATCTGACATCCAGCATACAAACGTGTATGCTCTTGGCATCAATATGTTGCTCTTATTGCGATTTATGATTACAAATAATCTTGTATTAAGACCAAACTGGATGATGTTTTTTTTTAATATTTTTAAGAATCCATTTCCGTGTTATTCACTATTTCTAGTTCGTATTGTTCAGATTAATTAAATAATTGCTTCTACGCAAACCTTGCTTAATAAATGTTTAATTTTTAACGTTTAATATTAATGTCTAATAATTAACATTTTTAATGTTCAGCCACAGAACTAATGAATTTTTTTGCACTGATTTAAAATAATTCGCATTAAATAACATCTGAGCTTATAAAAAATTACACAACACTTTTGCAAGTGCTACCTGTGCAACAATTTAGGATTTAAACAATTAATCAAACGTCTACACCTAATCTGTTTAATTGCGTGCAATAATCAATCTTCTGTGTTAAAAAATAAAATAAAAATACTAACACATTTAATATCTAATTACTTGATTACGACTGCTTTAAATTGGCATAATTGTCAAATGGCAACGCGACAAAAAATAAACATTGAACTCATAACTCAAACCGAGCGAAGATACAAAGCCAAGTTGGGCGCTCAGAAAGCCACACCAACAACTTTCAGCCAATTGATGGTCAGAGCCCGTGGTCAAGTTTGATGACATTTGACGAAACCATCAACGTTGAAGCAGCGGCCGCAAGATTTACTGGCAAAATTAAAAATTGTAATTTTATTCAATAAAAATTACTACAATCCGACCAAAAAAAAAAAATCGCAAGTGAAACGTAATGTCCACATATACATACATATATATGCGAATATATAACATTTATTTATGAAGTAATAACTAAATATTACAGATAAAATTTAATACACGAGTATATAAAAATACAAGACACTTGCAGATACATAAACTAAATATTCATGTTGACAACGACATGCAACGCTGCACATGCGCAAATAAGAAACAAGAAAATATACTGCAGTGAAGTGTGTTCGACTAAGAGGTGCCCTGTATCTCAATACAAGCTTAAATTTGTATGAGAGATATATTTCTACCTGAGTCGAAGTAGAATCTATTATTGTGATAGATGCATAGATTCTAAGCTTGCAGGCCATAACAGAACAGTAACACAGTTACTATTCAATACCATCATAAATCACAAATAAACCATTTTGGGAACACCCTTTGCATACCATGTTACATTACATAAATCACCATCACTCCATGAAACCATTTGGTAACTCTTAGAACGACACTCTTAACCAACTTGTATCATGTATCCACAGATATAACACTTCTTAGAGCACAGATTCGAATGCTTCGAAACACACTGAGGAAGAACCATCCATTCCATCAAAATCACCTTCCATCAATGTACACTTCATATAATTGAATGATCTCATTAACAACCATACCAACACCAAAACGACAAAATATATTGATGCAAATAATACCGAAACCGGAAAGCCACAGCCACTCTCTGGTAGGTGTTGGCTCGACTACTATTCGCAGTCACTGCTAAAAGCAAGTGCATAACAGCATGTTTCCATTTAACACCTCAATGAAGATGTAGCCATTGCTTCCAGCTAGGTAAACGCTATCGATTATATAGTGATGATCTGTGTCTATCCTATACCTGATCTCGCTAGATGGCCAGACAGACAGACGCACCTGCCCATGTCGACTCGACTGAACAAGAATTTATGAGATCTGCCTCGCCTCTTCCTTCCTGTTACAAACATTTGTAAAAGTTTAATATAGCCTTTAACTCTATGGATGCGGGGTATAAAAATAATTTGAAAAATTAGATGTATGTAATATTTATTTTTGAGGGTAGTAAGAAGAGTCTTAAAATTTAGTTCAATTTGGTTAAAAGAAATTTAAGAACTTAGTTGGTAAGATTACTTCGACCTTGCCATTAAATTTAAAGTAAAATATCCAATGAGGTACAGTGGCGGGTGCCGAAACTGGTCTGTCCATATTTTCACTTTAGCATTGAGTTCCATCTTGAAGTCTTCACAAAAAAGTTCGTGTTAAAGGCGTGTTCATAATATGAGTTTTGATGAGTTGGATAAAATGTTTACATTTTATTTTTTCAAATTGAATATCCATTCTATTCCACTGTATATTTCGCGTTTTGTATGATTGTCCAATTTGTGCGTGGGAGAAAAGTAGACAGAAGTCAATTTTTTTTTAAGTATGCCTGGAAAAATTTAAAAACCCACTTAAAGCCTAACTTATTGATTGAAATTTAAAAAGTGTTTAGCCTCAAGCGGACCAGTTAGAGGTAATAACCTTCTTATCATTTATATTTTTAGCATGTCTGATAAAATCTCTATTGTTGCTCCGAAAGCTAGAGGCGTCAGAAACAGAAAAGATGATCTTTATGATTATTTTCGTTCTAATAGTATAGACATTTGCCTTACTTCTGAAACTTGGCTTAAAAGCAATACATATTTGAATTTAATTTTGTAGCAATCATTGCCACAGAAGAAGATAACCAAGGGGGTGCAGTAGCTATACTCATCAAAATTAGTATCCCTCATTGTCAGCTTTCTCTCAAGCACCACAATTAAAGAAACTATAGATGCAAAAGTTACAAGTTCACTAGGGACACCGATCTATATATATTCATGTTATTTTGGAGGAGACTGGTTAGATCCAATTAAGCAGCAGAGATTCAAAGGGGATAATCAAACCGCGGTTACTTCAAATGACGGCACCAGTCTTGAGGCTGGTACAATGTACACCATATATCATACCTGTACCTCAAATTGATGCAAAGATATAAATGATATGGTTTATCGCTTATATAGAGGTGAGGCGCTGCCCTATCCGATTTTATATAAATGTAGCCCAAGCTACTCATTGGAACATCAGTTATCGGACAGTGAAAGTTTCTTAAAATCAGTTAAGCTGTTTCTGAGATTAGCCGAAACAATTATTCGGACAAACAGACAGACACAAATTAAAAAAATGTGATTTTTGGCACTTGAACCGTCTACATATTCATATGCTGACCCTTCTATTGTTCCGCCGATTACTCCGATTGCACCGAATCCCACTGGTCTTACTGTGGTTGCTCCGCGTAAGTCAATATATATAGTATATAGCTACACGTTTACATCATAAAGATCATATTATAGTTATGGGAGAATTTAATTTACCCAATATACAATGGTCTATTATGGATGATTCTTTCATTTTAATACCAAAGGCCAACAATGATTTTCTAGATAGCCTTCTTGTTCACAGATTCCATTACAATAGTGCCTGCACACTTTGATCCCAACTCTATTTGCAGCATAGTTGTAATACAAGGTGTGTATCAAAATTTTCTGGTTTTTTTTATTTTGAGTGCATTTTCTGGTGGCGCCACCACTTGGTGAGGACCTGCATTGGAAATTTCCACTAAAATTTCATGATATTTAGAAAGGTGGAAGTGGAGTTATAGCGTCTAATGTCATCGATGCAAAATGAGAAAATGTCCTGGAAATAGTTCGAGAAATTTTGATACACACCTAGTACGATTTGGAGGGGCATAATTCACCAAGAGTTCGGTCCACCAGGCCAAACATTTAATGGGCCATTTTTTTGAAGAAGGAAGTTGGCGATTGTTGCACGATAATGCGCCATCTCACGATCGACACTTGTCACTGATTTTTTTGACAAAAATTTCACTTTGACCATCAACCACTCGCCGCATTCGTTTGATTTGGCACAATATAACTTTTTTCTTATCGGCAAGCTGAAATTATTCATGATAGAATGGCGCTATGCTGATGTGGAGGCCATTCAAAACATGTGAACCGATGTCGTAAATGTCTACCTTGTAGATAAAATGATCGATGTTTTAAATAATGTTATCAGAGAAGCTAAAGACTACAGCAACATCCAACTATCTCAAACCCTTGCTAAGAAGCATTTAATCGCCAATTAAGCGTACAAATATCTGCTGTCTAAACTGTTAAATTTTGGAACTTAACTGACTTTGCTGAGTTCAAGTGGATAAATAGTCTTACTGCTAAAAGTTTTGCAATAAAACTTGGATTATTCGCCTCCCCTTTAAGATAAAGATTCTGCCCCTTTTTGGAAATTAACAAAAGTTTTAACGAGGAAACATATGGAAAGTTCTAGATGAAAATCTAACAAGTTATAACATTTTTAACTTGTTACATAACAGCTATTGTTGATGTAGCATCTTGTCCTGAGGAGAATTACTTTATTAGTTTTATTCTAAAAAATCGGAAAACCATTAAGTGCTCCGGGCTCGATCATATTGAAAACAAACGCCTAAAAAGTTAACAAATTTCGGGGTACGTTTCCTTATTTGCATTATAAACTATGTTCCTACGGCTTGGAACAAGTCTTATATCATACCTATAAGGAAACTTAATAAGCCTGCTGAATTACTTACCTCCTATTGCCACATCAATGCATTACCTAATGATAAAGAAAAAAAAACTTTTTAAAAAACTTCTTTAGTCAGTCAAAGTCCTCTGGGATGATCTTGCTTCACACAAAATCCACATTTGAATCTGTATGACATGATAAACTAATATACGAAATGAGTAGGATGAACTTTCCCCAATAGATCTCATAAAAATAATCTAGAGTTTCCTAAAAAATCGAAACATCGCCTTTTAATAGGGAGGAGAGCAAATTAAACAGCCTTGAACATTAATACTGGGTACAAGGATCTTTTATCACCTATTATTTACAACATTTTAATATCAGAATTTCCGTCTTTACCTGTTTATTTTAATGAGTACGAAAAGGCTGGAACTTGAGAAATTTATTTAGTTTAAGGAATTTCTTCTTATCTTCAGGATGTAGTATAGAAAAATTCTTATTGATGTTGTAAATTTTGCTAGAAACACAAAATTGGGGTGACTTTATATTAATTCTTAAAAAATATTCTATTTAGGTCCAGATCGACCATACCAAATGGAATATGTTCTTTTTTTTTACATGAAAATTGTTAAACCTATGATTTAAAATACAATCGTTATGGATAGAATATCTCGTAATAGACTGCAGTGTTCTTTCTTGTTTTAAATTTAAGTTTCTGTTTGATTAATTTTTTGAACTTGTGAAGTTGGTGTAGACCGTTCAGATGTGCCCAGAAAACAAACAGATGGCAACACATTTTTTTCTTCCGATTTGTACTTAAGCGTTCTTGATAACATTTTTGGGAAGCCACACAGTAAACTATTTGAAGAAACCATTTTAACTACAACTGCTTAAAATATGTAAATATCAGGACCAGGGATTTTTTTTTTTTATTTTCAGGAATCGAATTATAATACGTCAGCAGCAGTAAATAAAGAAGCAACAAAACAGTAAGTGATTCACATGAGCGATTCGCCTAATGGTTTTTTGACATTGGATGTAAATACTTGGGTGTTCCATCTGTTGCAAGGAATAATTTTTTGCTTTTGAATTATTTTAGGAATTCTCCAGAATGGATTGGAATAAGGTTCAAGAATATTCAATTTTTATTCCAGAAAGTATTGTTGAGCTCAAGTAATGTAATTTCGATTTGACGGCTTAGATGGTTACAAGGGCGTATCCAAAGGATTATTTTTTAAAAAGATCATCAAAAAATGTTTTTACTACATATTTTCGCACGTTCATAAAATGTCCTTTGATTTATTAAAATATTATTGTTTTACTGAATTAGTGGTTAGTAATTGTGGATTGGTACTAAGGATCTTAAGTACTTTAGATTCCTAAAAAAAAACTTCCCCCTTCGAGGACAGCTGGCTACGCCCTAGGATAGTTAGGTTTAACATTGAATAAAGGATGCTTGATTCTCGTTCATTTCCTTTATGAAATACAAAATCGTTTGACTTAAACAGTTCGTTCAAAGATTTATAAAAAAATTAAGATTCTTGGTATTGAATTTTGAAGTGAATAAATCTGTTCATATTCAATTGATATTAATACCGTTATTTATTATTATTTGTAGCAATAGTAGCAAAGTTTCTATCGCTTGAAAAAATTTTATCAAAAGGTAAACCGCTTTTAACGTCATTTAACATGAAAAATCCTTAGTACAGAAATGTGTTTAGTTTTTAAGCTTTGCCCAACTAGAAATATTGTCATTTTCTCATATTCTGATTAACAAAAATTCAAAAGTATCATCTATCGTATCGTACGCCCCTCGCACGTCGTCCCATATTTTTAATTAAGCTTGAAATATGTCAATTTAACATGATACGTGACAAGTAAAACGCGTTGGTCCCATGCTCCAGGGGCGAGCCTGCTAGCTGAAACTTCGAGAAGCATCCACTGCGCACTACTTAACACCTGCTGATCAGCTCTTGCATCATCGAACGCGCGCCAAGATATGTACATCTGTGCACAAATATGTCGCCACAAAATATTATTGCAAAGTCGTGATTGGCTTAGCGTAGTAAATTTGGTGGTGCTGCCGCCAACTCCATTGCCGCAATTAACTCCTATATTGTGGGATCACATACTCGACTACTCTGCATGCCACACGTTCAAGTGCTAAACAAATATTGCCACAAAGACTGACTGACCACTTGCGAATTGTCGGCGCTGCCATAAGCTTTCACTTTTTGTGGCAGCTCCTGTGCGCACAGCTGCCTCGATTACGACGTCGATGAAGATGACGGCGCACAATGGTCACAAACCCAAAAACGCTGACTAAAAAATTAAAAGTCGGCCAGCTGCATTAGTTAATGGGATTCGTTTAAAAATTTGTGATTATTTTTCCATTTGCCAAAATGTTTTATGACTCTGTTTAGCTCCAGAAAGTATGCCTAATTTTATATCTAATTTAGCACTTAAATAATCATTAAAAAAAAGGGCTTGATTCGAAAAATACTTTAAATACTTAAAAGATTATATTCATGGGAGAGGTCAAATTAATTATTATTTTGCACAGTTGATAATGGTTTTTTTTCAGGCTAGAGGTAAGATTTAATGTGAAGAGTGAAACAATTAAAGCAACTTTAAAAAACATTGAAAGTGAAGAACAAGAGAGATACGTGTTTCGTTTTTCGCTATAAAATCTCAACAGATCGCTTGACTGCGTTAATACAAAGGAGTTTTGGAAGTTCTTTGTCTTTCAATTAAGGAAACAACCAAAGAGGAAAGTAAAATTTTTTGCAAAAGAATGTTTCAGGCAGAAGGAGGCAAGGCAGACCATAACAGATACATATTCGTCTGTCTGGATGTTCGTATGAACAACGAGATAGAAGTAGTTTCGATATTTAGATTCTTCTAATATTATTTAAGGTTTTTTGGATGAGAAATGTGTTGTTTGCCAAATTTGATGTATATTATTTCAATTGAAGTCTGGATCGTACAAATAAAATGAATACTTATCACATAAATCTGTTTCCCTTCCCTTTACTTGTAATTAAAATATTCTATTATGGCTTACCTTAACTTATTTCATCTAGAGACGACAGTTATATTCAGTTAGGAATATATCCTCGATCGAAATCTAAGGCTCAATTTGGGTAGAGGGTATGTTAAAGTTGAGCACTCTCGACTGCATCCTTTTTAGGCCCTGTACCGAAGGTACAAGAGCCTATTGGTTTTGTGCAAATGTATGTAACAGATAGAAATAATGGTCGGAGACCCCCCCAAAGTTACCCCCATTATGGTCAGGAGTGATAGAGGAGTCGATATAGCCATGTCCGTCTGTCCGTCTGTATTAACGAAAGGATCTCGGAAACGGTAATAGATAGAGACTTCGTGTTTTTTGCATTCGACTAGGACTGCTCCGGAATTTCACAAGTTTATTTTAAAATTTTGACCCTAACCACCCCCCCTCCCCCCTCGCCATAAAATCACCCCCAAGGAAAAATATTTCTTCGGCACAAAAGTATAAAGATGTCGTCCCTCTAAGCAAAAATCTAAAAAGTTAGGCGACCTGAACTGGTACAGGGCCTCTTACAGTCGGTTACGCCCGACTGAAATTCCCTTACTTGTTTCTTATTAATGGCACTGACTCGAGAGATAATAACTCAGGTAAAGAGTTCGCTAACAAGATATTTTTTAATGCTAACAACTAACCAGGTAGGTTGTTCAGATTATGCTGTGGCATTCAACAATTGAAGATCAGTATTCAGAATCGAACGGATTTGAGCTCGGACCACTTTTCTGACACAGCTGCAACGACGAAGAAGTCCTCGGAAAGATTAATTGACCAAGGTCTTTACAGTCCTAGATGCTTTCAAAAGGCAATTGGATAATGAAATTTCCTCGTAGTTCTTAATTCGGCAGATGAAATTGAGTTTGCACTTCAAATCAAGTGCAAAGTCAAAATCTTCTGCCGACAACAAATTCACACAGCAGAATTTCGTCGCAGTATTACCAGAAGTAGAAAGCATTATCGTGATATTAACCTTGATGACCACTGGGCTGCGCGGTCTCCTACAAAGAAATCATCTCCTACGAAAGATCTACCAACTTGCAGATAAGGCACTGCTCATGCTCGATCATGGAACCAAATTTGTTGATGTAACGTTCTCATTTTGAAAAGTTACTTGTAATGCCAAGCATCAGTCACCGCGACAGTCTCCACTACAAAACATCAAGAGATAGTGTTGTATATCTGACACCAAAGAGGCAAACGTCTTCGTAATCGAACATTGCTAAGTTCGAAAGACACCTGGAAGCTACAATCAACCTGGACACCTAGCCACAAAAATCGCCAGACCTTTGGTCCTAGCACGTACTTTAAGGTGTCTCCAACGCCGTCATTTGACTCCTTAAATTATAGATAACCCACATTTATACAGGACAGTAACCGGGCCTTAATCACCTTAGGTTCACTATAGAAGATGCTTTTTGTTTTCTAGTCCAATCTGTATACAATTTTAGCCTGCACAGAAAAACGAGACTCCTGTCAAGACACTCGAACAACGCTAAATTCCTAAGCCACCTGGAAGCTACAATCAATCTGAACACCTATCTGGTCTCAGAGGTATATACATATTGACGATGCTCTCAATATTTTTACCGGAAACGTGAACACAGCAGCATTAACCCGCCCTCCCACGCCCAAGCCTGAACCTCAGCACCTTTCAGTTTGAACGCGGCTACAAGAAAGCTAATCCAGACAAACGGCATATCAAAAAGCTGCTTCTGTTTTGAAACAAAGTCTGCGACGCAAAAGGGCTGAGATCTTCGAGGAAAAAATGGAGCAGATGAACTACAAAGCTGACGCCAACTATTTTCTGTGGAAAGCAACAAGGGCAACCAAAAGGCAGGCTTTCCGACAAGTTCCAGTCAAGGACTCCAATGGCGTGACTGCAAAGACAGATTTAGAACAAGCCAACAATTCGCAACGCATTCGGAAGATAGGTTCACACCCTTTTCTTTAGCAGATGACAGCGACACTGATAACGTGTTCCAGGCTCTCGAGACCTGGAATTAAGGTTGTTCGACCTGTGGAAGTAGCTGACAAGGCCCTATGACACGACAATATATGTCATAGAACACTAAAAACTTTGCCAACATTCTCCAACCACATAGAAGATAGCAAGAATTACGATGTTCCACAAGCCTGGTATGCCTGAAGATCATCCAAACTCGTATCGAACAATAACTCTCCTATCTTCTTTGTCGAAGGTATGTGAACGACTTTTTTTCGTCGCGAGTTACTGAGCTGTTAGGCTATCAAAAAGTCCTACCTGACCACCAATTCGGCTTTAGATCTGGTCATGGCACATTGTCTTGAAGACATGCGACGTCAAGGATTACTGCAATGGGATAATTGTGGATGTGCAGGAAGCCTTCGATAGAGTGTGGCATGCCGGACTCCTGGCTGAGATCAAGGCGCTACTCCCACCACCCTTTTTACTGATGGTCCGATCTTATCTGGAGGAACGCCGCTTCCAGGTGAAAGCGAGATAAGCTGTCCAACATGCATGCTGTAAAATCTGGTGTCCGCCAAGGAAGCGTGCTGGTTCCGCTTCTGTACTCGTTATATACAGCCGATCTCCCTGAGCCTTACGTAGACATAATGATGCAGGGTGCTGCAGATGTGCAACATATAACTAAATATGGCTTTACTCTGCGCAGAAGGAGTCCTTCCAATCAGATAACTTGGGCTGACTCTTGACAAAAGGTTGACGTTCGCCCAGCACACTCAAAACTTGGTCGCCAGAATGAAGCAGTTCTACTGGCTGGTAAACAGACGAAACAGACTGGCCTCGCGATGCAAGAGAGCTATCTACACACTTTTTGTTGCTCTCATCTGGATGTACGAGGGTATTTGTGCCAAAATACACCGAAATCACATACAGGTGATGCAAAACAAAGCCCTCCGGCTGATGAGCGATTGTCCATGGTTGGTTCGGAACAGCACGCTCCACAGGGATCTCCGTGTGGAGAGAATTGAGAAGCAAATTGTGCGCCACACCAGTCGTTATAGCACAAGACTGAGTACGCACTGCAACAGATTGGCTCGCACTCTGCCAAACAGGCGGCCGATCAGGTAGCTAAGGAAGCGTAAATTCTTCACAGCGTCGTTATCCACACGTAATTGAAGGCTTCAGGCCATTAGACAGATTACTCTCTATGGAGTCCACGTAGGAATTCGATGCGAATTGGTTCAATAAACTTTCATTATTTATAATCAAATTTCTTCTTTTATAATCAATGACTTCCTTCGATGTCATATCAATGAAGAGGGTGATATATCCGTACTACTCACATATATCTTGCTCACGTCTAGCTTTCATCATGGGAAGTCCTCAACGTTGAGCCTAGTGCGATATTGGGACATCGAAACATTCAAATGTACTATATGCTCGACGCATGTGTCCCGTTAATTACTTCAAGATATATATGGAAGATGAATAAATCTGGTGCACTAACTACCGTATTCCAATCTGCGGCGAATCGAATTGTTTCTCCCCAATGTGTAAAAAACAACATTTTCCGACTCAAGGGCCAAAGATTCCTTTCTCTCAATTTTTAACTTTGAAAATGCCAAGCAAGATTTTGACGACGTTTTTGGGACAGCGTTCGTGGAGGCTTTCGAAGCGCTCGTACAATTTCTCTTTGCAATCGTCGCCATTCTCTCGGGAAGTGTGCTTTATCACAATTTTTACACCCCACTCTGCGAATATTTTTCCTATAGGACGTTTGTGACGATTTAGACATTTTTAAGTGAATGAAAGTTAATTTCTTTCCCCACTAAAGTGAACTTTTGTAAACGACATCATCACTTACCTTCATCATCACTGATGATAATTTGAATATTTCACGATCACGATCACTGATCATTGCGTTCTCGAGAAAGTGACTAATAATCAAATCGCTCTAGTAAATATTTCCTAAATATTTTGATGCTTTTTACATATAACTTCAACCACTGTCCAACTTCTCGCTAGCCTATAAACACACAGAGTTCGCAATTTGTAAACGTCAATACGGTCCGATGGAGTACATGCACATGCGGGATTAAGCCGAATTTATTATCTCGAATGGGGAACGTCACAGCTTCCGCCTATGCAGACAAGCTGCACTACGAGTAGATAAAATATAAAGGAAAACTGGTGTACATACATACTTCCGATTTGTGGAGACATGCGAACGAGTTGCCATTGAATTGAATTTATTTGCGCCGGTAAAGCAAGGCGACAGAAGTGGGAGGCGGCGGCGTTTGATGCTGTTGAAGTTGAAGTTCAACTGAATGCTGAAGACAGACAGACTATGTTGCAGATTGCAGATCGTATTGCGCAATCGCGCACACCAAGCAAACAAGCAACTCTGACCAACAAGAAAACCTCCTTTTTTTACGAGTACGTTCAGCTGCAACTTCGAAAAAGAAAGATGTGGAACAACGCTCCAGCAAATGCGATTGATAGCGAGCAGGAAGTGCTGCAACTCGTTAGCGCGCTTCTTTAAGCTGCTTTTATTTCATTTTATTTTTCTTTATTTTATTTGGGTAATCCCAGAGATGCATTCATGTGACACGAAGCCACAAATACATACGTTACACTCTAAAAACTTTATGTATTCCATTAATTAAACATTTATGTGGATTGCTTCGCTAGCGTTCGCCGAAATTCAGAAAGCCACCATATACTCGTAAAAATTAAATTAATAGCATTTCAGTGTTGCATATGCCACAGACACATTTCTTATTTAACTTTTGCATACAATATTTAATGCAGTAATTGCCACACGCTGCGCGCGCTGCTTCTGCAGCAAACTTTGCGAGTATCATCAGTCACAAAACCAGTTGCGCGATTATTGCAATTAAAAAACAAAAAATGAAAAAATTTAAATAAAATTTACTCTGTTGGCTTTTGACGAGGCGCCAATTTTTCCACATTTGTGGCATATTTAGCATGCCACTTCCTTCCTGCTGCACTAGTGCCAATTGCTAGCTGTTCGACTGCATATCGAGTACAAATGTGTGGCAGTATGTGTATGCGGCTCACGTTTTGCGTATGCGTGATATAATATCCTGCGCTCCAGCAACATCAATATTAACCATTAAGGAAGTGCGATTCACTTTCGCAAAACCCTGCGAATTTTAATTTCATTGCAAAAAAATTTAAACTTTTAAGTCATTGTCTTGCAAAGCGAATTCCATTTCAACAAACATTTCAAGCATTTCAACGCCAATCAAGCATAACAAGATGCATTCAATCAAGTCTGCAACTCGATTTAAGTTTGTTTTGTATTGATTTTTTTTTTTGTTCAAGCTGCATAAATGAATCTTTATGTTTGTGTAATTGACTTGAACCGCAACATTTGTCGAATCGCTCAATCATTTAATCAGTTTAGTTGGCGACGCCATCGCCAGCAGATTGTGAACGGAAATATCGCATGAGATACGCTTTATAATGATTTATCTGTTTATAAGTAGTCCTGTAATTATGTTGGCTGCCTTTATTGTACGCAGTAGCCTCCCATGATGAGTGGAACATTGAAGTAAAAGCGACGAAAGGCGAAAGACATAAGAAAAACAAGATTGACAGTAAAAGTCGAAGGCACTTTAAAATCGAATCGCTGATGAAATTGCGAAAATCAGCTTCCATAAGACGAAGTCAGTATTGGCCTAATGTGATACAATGGAATCTCTCCTATTTTTTCTACAGCATCTCTCATCAAACACAAATGGTTTGTGTACCATAAACTATCTTCGTATCATGATGCTGCAATGTAAAGGCAATTGATTAACATTTTCGGACAAAATTAAACATTTTTATTTGCCCACCACCCATATAAGCTAAAAACAAAATTCGTCATATATTTGCATCCAATTGGGGTACAGGGATTAAATTTGGTGTACATATTTTTGGGATCGGAAGCAGTAAGATCCATTGGAAGAGTGAGGATGGTTTGACTTTACAGGGCGCAGCACATCCTATGGGTAAAGCTTGTCGCTTATATAGAAGCAAGGCATTGCACCCTCTGTAATAAATATATTCTATACGACGAAGAGAAACTTTTGATCCATCACTTTACCAAATTTCATAAAAATTTGGTTCGGCGATTTCATCTCACGCTGGTGCGCTGGGCTTGGAACCCGCCACTTTAAAAATTAAACCTCCAATGAATACGAATAGGACGCCTCGGAAGGAATACTATTATGACGATATGCTGCCCCAATCGATAAAATTGTTCTGTTTGACCATGGATATACCGAAAGTTGTGGTCAAGTTAGGCACTCAAAACGTCACTTACTGCCAGCAAGCGTGAAACCTTGAAACCTGAAATATTCTTTCGAAAAATATAAAGAACGTCGGAAACGAAAAGGAAAAACCAGTCCTGCAGCTCATCAGAAAATGCCACAACTATCTCAGCAACTGTTTTACACCACGTAGTGTCCTCGTGCTTTAGAAGGAACCTCCTACGTGACTGCTGTCTGACTCGTAGTGTAGCGATCTATAGGCTTCATTAGTGTCTACAAAATATTCGTACGTCATACAGAAGTTTGAATTGTTCGTAATCCTGCCTGCTCTACTGGATTATGCGAGAGCATATATCGCCTATGTAGTGCTCACCAGATCTGTAATCTCGGATTTTGAAAGCAGGTAGGATGATCTGGAAAAGCACCTAGATTGCTTGGCATGCATGGAATATTCAGCTGCAGCGTATATATTTAGCACAAATTACTCCGCTGAGGCGCCGATATCACTTGGTGATTTCAGCTCCATGATCAGCTGCTACAACCTATTCTGGATTCAGCGAATATAAGGCTTCCAAGAGAAGACACTCGAAATTCAACAATAAAAGGAATCAGTTCGAAGCTCAACTAAGTTCTCTCTGAGATAGCAAGACTGTTAGACCGGATCCCGGAAAAAATAGCAAAGGCGACTACTATGTGCGTCCGGTTGATGTTAATTTTTGTAGAAAAAATGCCAGAAAGAACTGATAATTTAATACTGTTTCTATATTTGTCACAAAAAGTGTGAATTTTATAATAATTTTGTATCAACGTTCGGAACGCCATAAAGTATATATATTACTGATTAACTCGATAAGACCTCTCACCATGTCTGTTCATCTGTCTATGACTTTTCCGTCAGACTTTGATACATCGGTTTGGGAGGTCGTATGGAGTTTTTTAACTTAAGGAACAGAGAATATCGCCGAAATATGGCCAACGTATATATTTATTATTTAAATTAAAGCAATTATTTTATAAAAGATTTGGTCTATATCCCGTTAGAAGTGGGCAAGTGTGAAGAGTATTTAAGCTTCAGTCTTTTCATGTTAAAATAAAAAAAAATTTTCCACTTAAATCAGCTGTCAACTGTCAAAATAGTTTCGTTAAAAACAGTTTTACTGGGTAATCGTAGTTTAAAAAAAAAACTATAGTAGGGTGGCCAACCGGTCGATCGCGACTATTAGTCCAGTCGATCGCTACGAAACTCCATTGGAGTAATAGTCGCGATCGATTGGTTGACCACCCTACTATAGTTTTTTAGTAAAAAAAAGTTATATCATTATGCGACCCCATAAAGTCTAGAAACGTACTTTCTTAATCAGCTCAGCAAGACGTATCGATCTAGTCTGTCCGCTTGTCTGACCGTCCGTCCACATCATTTTTGATTTGAAATCAATTTTAAGCTTTAATTTACACCAATCCGTCCGTACTACTTTGGATTATTATATAAATGTCTTTGTAACATTAATATTTGTTTCCCTTATTGTCAAAATATGTGTAAATAAATGTTGAAGGACGCAGCTTCATCCAATTTGGCTCCACCAAGTCCTTTGATACATCTTTTACAGATATCTTCATAAGATTATATTAGAAAAGAGCAAAGGGGAGGGAATGGGCCATGGTGCTGATATGTATGGCCTCTTTTTGAATATCCCGATTATCCACTTAAATTTGTATTTTGACCAAGTGTGCTTAGTCTATATATATAAAACAGAACACTAAAACAATGCATTAGGCACATTCGATCCATTCATTAAGTTGATTTTTTCCCATAAACAAATTTTTATTTTTTTTTTTGTATGGGAATATTCACCAAATAGCTTTTTGATATGGGCGATGGAAAACTTACAAATGATCCGACTGCATGTGATTTATTATATTTTTTGCCAAACTTTTCCCAAAAGCAGTCATTCAAAATGTTGTACAGAAAGTTTTTTCCCATTACAAACAATTTCAAAAAACATGATTAGTTTTGCGAACGAGATACTTGGCTCCGAAGAAATATGAGGTCAACCAAATAAACCATCAACTTCAATTGAAGCTGCCTGATGAAGTTGAAAGTATAATTCGATTAACACAGTTTTATTTGTAGATGAGGAACAAACTGTCAACTGCCAAATAGAGTTCCTTAACTCTTTCGAAGCATCTGGAATGCCTTCAAATATCTTAACTTTAAAAGTTGGTTCACCGTTGATGATCATTCGCAACTTAGATCCACCGAAATTGTGCAACGGAACCAGACTTTCTATTAAAGCCGAATTTAAATAAAGCCACAATCATCAGCGGCCAATGTAATGGAGAAGTAGTGTTGATACCAAGAATTCCGATGACTTCAACCGATTTGCCCTTTGATTTTCAGTGATTACAGCTTCCAGTGCATACGGCTATTGCCATAACCATCAACAAGGCTCAAGGCCAATCGCTAAGTGTTACTGGTTTGAACTTAGAAAATTCCTATTTTAGCCGAAAAATCTATATTTTTCACAACTATCCAAAAAACATAAAAAAATTCTCTAAGTTGCAGCATCTGGGATCGTATATACTTCCGCTTTAAAAGAGCTACAATGGTCTGGAAGTCAGACTCTGTTCCTAAAGGCTGTGGAAATAGGGTCTCCACTAAACCGTACATAGGTTTTTGAGCCATGAATGAAGTAATGTTAGATTTTCTCATAGTAAACTAATAGGGATTTAGTTCATATATTTTATTGAAGGTCATAATCGAGATACAGTTATCTATTTTAGCAGGTGTTTTCATTGAGATGGTTCCGTCAGTGTAATGAATGGAGCTCCTGGCGCCCACCAGGCACATACTCTAAAGAGTAGAGCAGTGGTTGTGTATAGTCAGTGAAACATAGATGGGAGTATTCGAAACTTCTTTAGATGGACCTATCCGCCATATAATTTCTTATGTTGGCATATTTCTTTACGCATTTGCTTAACGTGAAGATTAAATTTATTGAAATAAACCCAACTATACCGATGCGAAACATGAACCACTTAACACTACTGACATAACAGATAGATATCACTCCCTCTTAAATAAACTACGTGATCATCAAACCGATGAAACATCTGGTTAATGCCTATGTTTTACCTTTTTTCCCATTGTTCAAACTCGCGAAGATAAAGTTGGAGTATGTCAGTCACACTGTAGACCCATTTGTCCCTAGCCAGGATGGCTGTATCATCATCAAATGTAGCAATCATAATGTCCTGCGGTTCATCCGTAGGAAGAGAAGAGCTTGTGCGAATATCGCTGGGGAAAAGCGAATCAAGTGTAGGCCCTAGTACGCTTCCTTGTACTATTCCAGCTTTGATTGCTCTCACCGTTGACTCTACTTCATCCAGAACAACGGATAACGTTCTGTCAGCCAAATAACTCTTTATTTGCAAGAACAATAGAGGTGGCAGTAGACACATGAGTTTGTATAAGAGCCCACCACTACGTAGTTCTTGGACTGATATCAGACTAATTGGTCTATATGACTCCAATGCTGAAGGGCTTTTTCTGGCCTTCTTGAACATACAAACCCTTGCGTTCTTCCATTATGATGGAATGTATCCTCATCTAAGCACTGCATTGAGGACCAGGAAAACCACCGCCTTTTACCTTTCTCGTGATAACATCCTCTCCTGCGGCCTTGTCTTCAGAACTTTTATATGCGCTGTAATTTCTTCAGCAGTGATGGGGTCGACTGGGAGACACAACTGGCCACGACTGTCGAGCTTTGCCTGGACAATGCGTTTTCTCCTATTGGAATTATTATCGAATAGCTGCTAGTGGCCCTTCAGATCCTCACTGAAAGCATCTACAAGTTCCTTAAAAGACTAAGCCCAGAAACCATTAGCCCTACTGATCGGAAATTTCAAGAACACTTGCTGTCTGTAGCTCTTTGCCAGAGTCCATCACGGTTAACAATTTGTAGGAAACGATCGATGTCCTTCTGCCTCTGCAGCGTCACAAGCTTCCTGATCATATTGGCGACTCAACGGTAGACTCTGTTTACATTATGGTCCCTGGTGCGGCAGTATTGTTGCCTTAGTCTCCTTTTAACCTTAATGCACAGTAGACACAGTATACTTCGAATTGGTACTTCGCGGATAGAGAGGAACGTTTATTTTCGGGGGAGACTTCAACGCTAAACACAGACAGTAGGGCAGCTTCAGAGCGGACAGGAGACGCAGGTGCTTACAGGAAACAGTACTAAACTCTTCTACCCAAATCATGGCTACTGGGCAAGTGAAATATTTTCCTTACGCCCAAGGTTGTATGCCCAGTGCAATTGACTTTTTCATGTTCAATGTCTTACAACCGGAGAGTCACTAAGAATATATAGTCTGTTCTCTAAATTACTTGCGGTGTTGAAGGAAACTATGACGCTGATACGAACCTCCAGTTAATGATGGTTCTATTATAGAGTCATCGAACTATAACGAGGTAGCTTCGGTTATTAAAAACTGAAAGAAAAAAAAGAGTCGGCAAGCTTCGATAAGCTGCCAGCTGAGTTATTCAAAGTTGATTTAAAATTGTGGAGAATTCCAACTGCAGTATTGTAAAATCCTTTACCTATCTGGGAGCGACAATAAGATTAGTCTTGTGATCAGGTGAAGAATTACGCTTGCTAACACACCGAATTAGTAGTAGAGCCCTCTCTCGAACGATAAGAATTTAAATCTATAAGACTCTCTATAATAACGGTCCTGCTCTATGGCGCAGAAGCATGCATCCTGATTGAAGCTTCGCTAGTATTCGAGAAAATGATTCTTCGTATGAATTTTGAACTTACAATTGCGGGGAATTTTTGAACTTAGATTGCGTATAAACCACGAGCTGTATAAACTGTTCGATAAGGTTGATATAGTCCAGCGCATGAAATTTCACAAGCGGCATTGAATAGCACAACTGGCGTCAGCGTGCAGAAGATCACAGCAGCTGGTGGCTTTCATAGTGCGATCATGACCGAACAGCGGTGTCCAATTAAGTGGGCAAGTACGTTTGTCACAGCTACTAAATTTACTCGAATCACCTTTTTTATATTATTGAACAATTTATTGTCGAAATTATTAAAAGAAGTCTGCCATCATCTTCAGCCTCTACACCCTATAAAACACAATAGTTGTCAACCTATAAATCAATAATTTTTGATTTAAGATTTAAATGGAAAATATTTGAATTTTCGAATGTTTGTGGTCAGCTGCTTATTTTTTTTTTTTTGGAGTAACAGCCAAGTGAGTAGCACAAGTTTTAACAAAGACTATCTTTAATATTTAGCTTTGCGTTGGAGTACTTTCACAATTGCTCACCACACAAAAAGTGCATAAAATTTTAAAGGGTACATTAATTTCGTTCAGATTGCATTGCATTTAAACGTTTATGCTTCATATTTTATTCATTTATACTCATGCACTAAGCTGTGTGCAATTGCATGACTCGTTGACAATCAGACAGCATACAAACCTAAAAATCTAAACTGAAAAAGACCGAAATTATAAAATACTCGAAAAATAGTTAAAAGCAAAAAATATTGTTTTGTGTAATACTCTCGCAAAGTGGACGAGCTGCATTTCATGGCATCCATCGCACTGCATTCGAGCACATGTGGCGCCCAAACTGATTACATGAAAATGCATTTTCATTTTGCTTTCATTTGCAAATAATTGTACGAGTATTTATTTCTCAGATTTCCACAACATTTTCGCAAATTTACAATTTGTTAAAAGCTGCAGTTGCTCGACGAATATTTGCTTTAAATTGAACTCATTTAATTATTTAGTTTTTTCTTTTATTATTTTTTTGGTTAGATAACTTTACATGTACGCGTTGTACATAAATATTGTTATACTTAGTAATATAGACAGACAGACAGACAGACAGACGGACTATAAAAGTTGTTGACATAGCACTTAGCGTTTGCTGACAAGTTTCACTGAAGTACCACATCCACATAGCCGCCAGACTATTATGGAGTGTGGTAGAAACTAAAAGCAAAACAATTGTCGCTTCTTCATAAAGTTACTGATGGATCCACAGACTCAGTCAGCAGCGTCTTCATTCACATATGTAGGAACTGTTGTCGCTTGCCTCGAATTTAAAATTCGAATGGGTTTCCAGTTTGAGCTGTTAATGACTTTTGGTGTTAAGTTGTGGATCGTCGTTCATCTTTTATGTCGCTATTGCAGTCGATATTTTATAGTTTCTGTTGCAGCTGATGCTGCATTAATTAGTTTACATTGTGACCCTTCTTTTTTTTGTTTTTTTTTTTTTGTTTAACCATTCACAGCATGGTGTAGGCTATTATAAGTTAGTCGAAAAGTTTGTAACAATGGAGGAAAATCTTTTGATTGATGTGCTAATCTAAGGCTATGCAAATATGATGAAAAGAAGACCAATTGATAAAATAATATTTGAACAGATAAATTGTAAGATTGATGAAACGATGTTATTATTATTTAAAAAGGTCTTATGGTGGCTATAATGTCTGAATATAACATTAAAGCCTTGATATTTCCTAATTTTAGCTAATTTTAATTAAATTTTCTTTATATTTAGCATTACTTATTAATGAGTAGTATTTATGTTAGAATCTATATTAAATTATCTCCAAAAAGTTTAGTTAAGCCTAATACATTTCAAAAACTTTGTTCAACACCAAATTTCTGTATCTCTATTATGCTAAACTCTTGCACGTCTATTGCAAAACACTTTAACATATCCAATTAAGCTTAAATTGTTCTTACTTAAACGGCCTTCAACTGTCCTTCGGTCATGGCCGCATTTAGAAAGGCGCGACAGCTTGCGAAATCTTGTGCGCGCTTGCGCCAGTTGGTTTGGGTGCCAAGTACGAAGAGATCTCTCCATACCTGGTCATTCCAGCGCGTGCCGGGTCGTCCTCTATTTCGGCGTCCACCAATCAAGTTTGGTCCCCCATGTAAGCCATGCGTGCTGGAGCTCTTTCATCTAATCGAATGAGTTGCCCAGCCCAGTGCAGCTGCTGGAATTTTATGCGCTGGACTATGTCAACCTCATCGAACCTGGGCTATGTCAACCTAAACTCGTTGCAGACTTTAATAGGACCAAAAATCCTGCGAGAATCTTCCTCTCAAAGACTTCCAACGCTGTTTCATCTGACTCAATCGCCCATGCTCTTGCGCCATACAGAAGGACCGGGAGTATCAGCGTCATATTGATCTTGATTTTCGTCTTTCGAGAGAGGGCTTTACTCGTCATTTGCCAACCGTTTGCTGACCGTCCAAGATGCGATGACGGAGTGCGGGAAGAAACCAAGTACTTCGTGTTGTCTTCATTCACCGCCAGACCCATGAGCCGAGACTGTTTTTCAATCTCCGAGAACGCCTTGCTGACTCGCCGTTTCTGCGTACCGTTGATATCGATGTGCGCTTCATTGACTACGAGTAGGTTAGAAAAATGATTCCTCCATAATATCAGTGATTCCTGTTCGTCCGTTACCAGATTTTCATTTTCATCCTTAAAGAAAGTTACTCCGGGTTTAAAACTTTCAGTCAGACGCTTGACCTTTTGATAGAATTTTCGAGCTTCATTTCTGTTGCGTAACATCTCAACATCCTTAAGCTCCCGCCTTTCTTTGTCCTTTTTCTTGCGTCTTACAAGGCGTTTTCCTTCTCTCCGCTTCTGTCGATATCGCTCTGTAACAGGAGGTGTTCTTCTCTGCAGTACCATTGCGACACACCTCGTCGTACCAAGAATTAGTCTTATGATTTGTATAACCCATGTCGTCCTTGGCAGCCCTATCCATGGAGCGAACACACAACTAGCTCACGGTTGTACAGACACAATATCCGCCCATTTCATTGGTTTTTTCTCTATAAATTTTAAACCATATTTAATAGAAAGGAGATCAAAGAGTTCCCAGGCCATGTATTCGCCAAGTATTCCTTCTATACAACAGATCACCCTAACAGTGTTAACCGCGGAGGAACCGACATCATAATCAAAAATAAATTAAAACACACTGTACTTGAAGAGTATCGAACGTGCCATTTGCAAACAACAAAAATGTTAGTTATGGATCAACAACTGCCACACATAGTAGATTCATTTTACTATCCACCTAACGAGACAATTAAATGTTACCAATTTGAAAATTTCTTTGCTACACTAAGCACAAGGTATTCAGTTGGAGGTGACTACATATAATGCGAAAAACACGTAATGTGACTCTTCACTGAATTCGTAAAGAGGACAATAACTGCTTACAACAGTTGAACTCACCAACATGACTCACGTGTCTACAAGTGATTTAACTTATTGTCTAGAAGTATCATCAGATCACACGTCTTTAATTGATCGAATCAATATTGCTACAACACTCTAACAAAATAACTAGCTGGAACTATTTTAGGCACTTTATAGATGTGAATACAATTATAAGAGCTAAGAGCCCCATAAATCTTATTGGATTATCTCCTTCAAAGGCGACAGGAAACATTTGCTTAGCATCTTTCCAACGTGTTTAAATCGTTTCCCCACTACAAGCCCAGATATATCAATCTAGTGCTTTGACAAAGGTGAAGTTTAAGCAGTGATTAATATTAAACAAGTAAGGAAATTTCATTCGGGCGTAACCTACTGTAAGAGGCCCTGTACCAGTTCAGGTCGCCTAACAAACATATTAAATGTTTCCCGAGCTTATGACCAAACACATGACCACTTCTCACTGCGCGAATATGAATGAAAAGAAAAGGAGGGTCGTTCAAATTCAATTGCTTATAAAATCGTCATTTATTATCCGATTTTGATGAACTTTTTGGATTTTGACTTAGAGGAACATTATCTTCATACTAACATACTCCATTTTTTTTAGCCGAAGAAATTTTTTGCCTTGGTGGTGATTTTATGGAGAAAGGGGGGAAGGGGCAAAATTTTAAAATAAACTTGTAAAATTCCGGAGCAGTCCTAGTCGAATGCAAAAAACACGAAGTCTCTATCTATTACCGTTTCTGAGATCCTTTCGTTCATACGGACGGATGGACAGACAGACGGACATGGCTATATCGACTCCTCTATTACTCCTGACCATAATGGGGGTAACTTTGGGCGGTCTCCGACCATTATTTCTACCTGTTACATACATTTGCACAAAACCAATAGGCTCTTGTAACTTCGGTACAGGGCCTAAAAAAATGTAAGGCAGCAGGCTATGACTCAATCACTAGGAAAACTCTTAAAGAACTTTCAGAATGTGGATACAGTGTTATAAACCATTATGACCTTACCAGGTCAGTGAAACATTGTGAAATTCATTCTAATACCAAAACAAGGCAAACCTTTAGAATCGGTATCTTTAAACAGTCTGAGAAGTCTACAACCAGTCATCTCAAATTTGCATGACTTTGGCTTACAAGACTTAGGCCAATCGTTGATAGTAAGCAACTCATGCATTCACACTAGTTAGGAGTCCGTGATTATCACATATAGTCTATACATATGCAGAAATACCCTGGAACGAAAATTATACTGCACAGCTGTTTTTCTAGATGTATTACAATCCTTTGATAAAGTGTAGCATCCTGGCCTTCTTTATAAACTGAAATGGTCTCCCTCACAACGTGTATAACATTTCTAAGTATTACTTCGAGGATAAATAATTTTTTTTAGTGTATTCATGTTCTAACCTGAAAATCCTCCAAAGGTTTCAGTCGAAACTTATCCGCTTTTGTGTATAATCCACCTAATGGCCTAAGCGTGCCAACGATTTTTGGAAAAACAGCTAAAATCAGCAGAAACTACTGGACCTGACAAGGTTAGGAAACTACTGGACCTGACAAATCGCACATCCATTTAATCAAAATTGTATATTTTTTTTATAGTTAAGAAGAAGAAATAAGTTTATCAACATTTTCACACCACATAGCAACTGCACATATGAATCTATGAATGTTATCTCTCCAATGTAACCAAAAATTTACGCTACAAGAAATGTCGACTTAAAATTCGAAAATGATGATTTCCTATGAATATACGCTTCGCTTAAATATCTCACTCACTTCTAGGCTTTGTCGCCATATAAAACTTTAGTTTAGAAATACATGTAATTTTATTTTAATTAAACCAATTTTTTTTTTTTTTTTTTTTTTATATAGCAGAAACATTATGTGAAGGGTATTGAAGTTTCGGCGCCACCGAAGTTAATATTTCGTCTTTTTCTTATTTATTTTCTATTGACTCTGTTGACTGCTGTAATTGACTTTTGATTTTACGATTCGTTTTCAGTTTGCCCGTGTTTTCGACTCCCATTTGATGCCACCGTTGACTTACTGACAGTGAACTTTGCATAAAATTTGAGCGTTTTTCAAGTTGCTGTCGGAATATTAGATAATCATAAACGTAGGTCAATAATTCAAGTTTTGTTTTATTTTTTATTTTGTTTTTTTTTTTTCGAAATGGTTCAATCGACGTCAAGGTTAGTGCTGAGCTTTAAATATTATGAGATGTAAGTTGTAATTGGCCTCAAGATGTGTTTCAATGCATTTCATTTTGTGTAGCTAAGTAGGAACATAGGGTGTACGATACTATAGAACATATTTGATACAGTTTTCTATTACAATTAGGGATACAGTTAGAGTTGTGTTACTATTCGGGCAAACGGATGGTGGGGTTTTATTTAAAATGAAGTCTGACTAATGTGACCCATTCGGAGTCTCATGCATTTTTATGATGTCGAGTCGTGATATATTTAAGACGGGAAGATTGATTTGCGGTATTAGTTGTATATGAATTTCAGCTATTGGTTCATAGCACATTTACAAGCGGTTAGAATGACTGAGATTTCAGCAGTGAATATAGATGTGAAATAGCTGATAAGTCCTTATTTCATTTGCTGTTGTAACACAGTATATCAGATTTGGAGCCATCGGTATATACAAATTTTCTTTGATAGAGGTAATTTTCGAGTTCCCAAAACTTTTGTTGGTAAATTGTAGATGGAGTATTACTAGTGAGAGTTGAAAGACCAGGGAGGTATGGATTCATTTTTGCTTGTAGTGGGTTGTACATTGATTTGGAGTTTATTGTATACTAGCTGTACCCGGCACGCTTTGCTGTGCCCCGTAAAAATTATTTTCATCACACAATATATTCTCCTCCTACTCGACTCCAAGCACTTCTCTACTTCTTTCAGCAATATTTAAAACCGATAAATCAAATAACTTTTTTTATCTTTTAAACTATGAAACTTTATTCTCTTATTCTTAACTTGATTACTTCATCCGATCCCATTATCATGTATACAAAATTTCATCCATGTACTTCAAATGGATGATTTTAACCAAACTTAACACGATTACTTTTCCCGATCCAATTAACATGTGTTACAAATTTCGTCCCCATACCTCAGATGATGCAAAGATATGGTGAATTTTATTTATCGCTTGTATGGGGGGTGGGGCACAGCCCCCCCGATTTTGACCAAACTTTACTCGAACACTCTCCTGAATGAACTGAAGATCGTCTGTGAATTTCAGCTCAATCGGTTGGATGGTTTTGCTTCCTATAAGGAACATACATACATACATAGATATATACAAGATTCATTTTTATATATATAGATTATAGGGAGGACCTTTTTGCTTTTGCAAATTTTTAATACATATTATCTACAAGAGAGTGTTTGGCTTTTATTATAAATAATTTTAAAATAAGTTAGTGCTGCTTGACTACGACTTGTTTCAAATAGTTTTACGTTTTCTTCGAATAGCAGGTTGTTGATTGGCGAAGTGCGACAAGTGCCAAATGCAAGTCGTATTGCTGCATGATACAAAAATTTTAGATTATTAAAAGTAGATTTCGAAGCAATTCCATATAAGTGGAGACCATAGACTTTAGATTGCATAATTGGATAGGCATTTTATTATATAACAAGTGATATAATTTTTTATTCCAAAAACTAATATTGACCCGATCTTTAAATGAGGAATTAGGTGTCAAGAATCATGTTCCACTTTTTTGTCTATTCGGATAGAGTTTAAACGCTCATGGTAAAGTCACCGGGTGTTTTGAGTTGCTGAAAAATAGATTTTTGTGTGTAAGCTGACCAATTCGTAAACAAACAATTATGGTCCACTTATTTTTCGACGTAGTCGATGAGAATCTAATACCAGCACGGCTTATATCTTATATCCATATATCTTATATTACGGTGGAAGGTAGTCTAACAGTCCAAAGGACTTATCATCAAGAGGGTCAAAAGTGTTTAGTGGAGAGTACAGAGCATGAAGTGCTGCTTTGTCTGCGTTTTCATTCTTAAAGATGCCTTGAAGACTCGAAAAATACTACTAGAAAAACTCGGCTTGCTCTAATACGCCCCATCTTTATGTTCCTTTTGTATAGGTGAGGCATCGACGAGAATGAAAAATTTCATACAGATATAGTTTGAGGCAACTGAATTGCATGCAGTTTGAAAATAGTTCGAAAAGCATTAGTCTTTGCAAATTTTTAATCTAACAAATTTAATTTATATTTTAACATGTAAATCTTTTGACTCTTCTGACCGATTTTGATAAAATAAACGCTAAATATTTCTCACAATTAAGTTTTTTAGCTTTCAGTAGTTTGATTTTGAACCTATTGAATGACTTTTATGCAATGTGCGCACAAACAGACAAAAATATCGACTACGATTTTCTTATATTTACTAATTACCATTTATCTCTGTTGTTGAAGATCTGTAGATGACAATGTGAGTAGGATAGCGGCTTTGTGGCTAAGGCAGGATTAGTAATATTCATCTCTTTAATATTCATCTCTTTAGCAAGGTTCAAACAGGATTTTATAAATTTATTTTCCTGCAGCATCTCATCTGCATATATGAAGAGCTTAATATTCTTAATATTATTTGGAGTTTCAAATGATATCATGAACATCATCGGGGCAACTTGGACTCAAGATGAGCGTCGAGTTATGAAAGCCTTTAACAGGTTACAGAATCTTCTCTTCAAGCTGATTTAAAACCGCATGAAGTCAACACGAAGTGGCGAATTTGCAACACAGCCTCTATTGTACTGTGATAACTTTTGAAGGCGACTTGGGTGTGGGAGATAAGATCATTTTTATTTAATATAATATCTATTTTTAGATAATATCTTAGATTTTACATTGACAGCACAATAAGGATATCGGTCAAAAGCTTCCGCAACGTTAGAACTCTTATGTGACTTAAAAATGGGTGCCAAATGATGCCATTAGTGAGCAGGTGTGGGTTAGGACTGCCATAAGTTTTTTTATATCGGACCAAACATTATTTATTGCGGACTGAGGTGAGTAAACGTAAGTAAGCATCCTCTTTTTGGCTCATCAAACTTCTTCGAATTCTGTTTTTACTCGCTTGTAGGGAATGAGATTATCTTGCTTGGTGCTTGGAAGGATTTTGGTAGTATTAACTGTCGTTGTTACGGGGAATGAATGTTGGGTAGCAACATATGTAATGCAACATGCATGACACTTCCATTCTTCAATCTGTCAAGAATGACCTTTGAAATAAGTTTCCTAATCTCGGATGTTTATATACATACCGAACCCCATAGTCTATTCCAGAAGGTAAAGTCTCCACTTAATAATAGTGAAGTATTCATGTTGGTAATACTAAAATAATTATCCCACATAATAAAACTAATTGTAAGCATATAAAATTCAAGTTTCCTTCTTAAGTCTTTTGTTTGTTTTTTTTTAATTTTTTCAACACTTTTTTGCTCAAACACAACAAAAAACAAGTAAGAAAATCGCAGTCGGGCGTAACCGACTGTAAGAGGCCCTGTACCAGTGCAGGTCGCCTAACAAACACATTGAATGTTCCCCAAGCTTATGACCAAACACATGACCACTTCTCACTGCACGACTAAGTGCCTTTTAAACCATTTTTTTATGTATGAAACGAAAAGGGGGGTCGCTCAAATTCAATTGCTTATAAAATCGTCATTTATTATCCGATTTTGATGAACTTTTCGGATTTTTGCTAAGAAGGACGATATCTCTATACTGGCATACTTACTTTTTTTTTGTGCCGAAGAAATTTTTACCCTTGGGGGTGATTTTATGGGGAAGGGGGGGGAGGGGCAAGTTTTTAAAATAAACTTGTAAAATTCCGGAGCAGTCCTAGTCGAATGCAAAAAACACGAAGTCTCTATCTATTACCGTTTCCGAGATCCTTTCGTTCATACGGACGGCCAGACGGACAGACTGACAGACGGACAGACGGACATGTCTATATCGACTCCTCTATCGCTCCTGACCATAATGGGGGTAACTTTGGGGGGTCTCCGATTATTATTTCTACCTGTTACATACATTTGCACAAAACCAATAGGCTCTTGTACCTTCGGTACAGGGCCTAAAGATGCACATAAATAAAAAAAAAGAAAATGGAAAAAAATATTCAATTAATCTACTTTGGATTGCGAATTTAGTGAAGCACTTAAATTATTTCAACATTCATATTCAGATACACAATCATGATTATGATCATTTAGATAATGATGATGAATATGATGATGATGATGATGAACTATGCGGTAAACATAATGAACTCTTAGCACACGTCTCAGACACATAGATACACACACACACACACACGTGCGTATGGCGTCAAGGAAACGCAATGGGTCGCCCGACAACGACAACGAAAACAACAACAAATTCAACCAAAAATGTCAAAAACTTCAACGAATAAAAATGAGCACAGCCGAAAAAACAAAAACAATAAAACTACAAAGAGACACTTGGCGAACGAATTTATTTGATTTATTTTACAATTACATGGAGTGCACCAAAGAGAGTGAGAGAGAGAAAATGTATCCAACAGTGGTTCATTTTGTATTAAAAGCAAATGAAGACTTAATTACCTGATTATAGGGCAGAGGTTTCTTGCTGAAACAAACCTTTAAACTTTACGAAGTTGTGAATTCAGGAAGCGAAATTCTTATAAAAGTAATAAAACGTGTATAGAATTTTTTTGTTTTCTAAAGGATTCAAACAAACCCACAAATTTCACTGAATCGTGGAGAATTCTAAAAAATCATAAATTTTGTGTGTGTTTGATTCTCGATCCTTGACCCTTGATTTTCAGCTGGCTGAAATGGTCTCAGTGTTCAGAATAAATAAAAAATAGGTTTCGAATGGTAGGTCATCTACAAACCTTATTTCCTCCTGGAGGAAGGTATTTTTGACTACAATCATTTCAAACTGGAGGTATCCGTTGGATTAATTTTGCAAATGTTACGAGTATTTTAAAATTTTTTTTTTTTTGTTCTACCTTTGGTGTGTTTTGGTCTTCTCGAAACGAATTTCCGTATAGCGAATTATTCTCTGCAACGAAGACATTTTACGGGTTAAAATTTCATAAAAACAAGTAAGAAAATGACAGTCGGGAGTAACAGACTATAAGAGGCCCTGTACTAATGCAGGTCGCCTAACAAACACATTAAATGTTTCCCTAGCTTATGACCACTTCTCACTGCACGAATAAATGCCTTATAAAACATTTTTTTAAAGGTCTAAATATCTATGATGCTTCAAACGAATAAAATCTCAAGCTGTAGATTATGAGTCCAAGAAGAAAGCAGGGATGACAATTGAAATTTGTATGAAATGGACTTTAAAGCTGGATAAAAAATTTGCTTCTCAAGAAAGGAAGATTTTGCTTTTTATTGAGAACTGCACTGCTCATCCTAAGGATATAAATATAAATTGAAAAATATTAAGCTTGCCTATTTTCCTCCAATATGACTTCGTTAAAATAACGTTACAAAAAGCGAATATATTGACACAAATAAAGGAGAACAAACCTTTTATGTAGCACTAGCTTTTACCCGCGACTTCGTCCGCGGATCTTCCGATAAAAAGTAGCATATCTAATTAATTTTCTTATTTTGCCTCATTTGTGAAACTATACGGGGGTGGTGTACCGCCCCTCTAACTTAACCCGTTTACTTCTCATGATCCTCTTAACATGTATACCAAATTTCATTTCTGTACCTTAAATGGATGCAAAGATATGACAAATTTTGATTATCGCTAATAGGGGTGGTGGGGCATCACCCCATCCGATTTTGTCCAAACCTAACCGGTTGACGTCTCCTTATCCTCTTAACATGTACACCAAATTTTATCTCTGTACCTTAAATGGATGCAAAGATTTGACAAATTTTGATTGTCGCTTATATGGGGTTTGGGGCAACGCCCCCTCCGATTTTGTCAAAACGTAGCCTATGTTCTTTTCTTTTATCCCACCTATCTCTATACCAAAATTCAGACGTTGAGCGGTTTAGCCGTAAGAGAGGAACATCCATACATACATCCATACATCCATCCATACATCCATACATACATCCATACATACAAACTTTCGCATTTATAATATTAGTAGGAAGTAGGATGCTATTCGAAACTTAAGCAAAGTATAGAATGTCAATGTAAGATCACAAACAATAGCGAATTGTTTTAAAAAAGCAGCACTTTAGCATGATGGCGTGCATACTCATTGGAATGAAGATGACTTTCTTCCGGATGATGACACCATATCACACGCGTTGAATGCTGTAAAGAATGAGGCATATCTATCGACCATCCTTGAACGCTTTATACCACTCGTAAGTCCACGTTTTTGACAGAGCAGAGTCACCAAAAGCTTTTTGCAACATGGCACAAGAAATTTCGTTCGAAAGAGAACGCAAATACGTTGATCAATATTTTCACTGATTAAAAACAATTGCACTACTTATATAATTTTTGGCTTGATCTTAATTTATCCTTTAATTAATTTATTTTTTGCTAGTTTAATCAGTAGAAGTTGTGTCAAATGAAATTTCACGATTTGTACCGGAAAGTCAGACGGGCAGCTCACAGCTGACTGCCAGAAGAAAGATAACAAAACAACGTTTTAAAATGTATTCATACATGTTTAAAAATATAAAACGATATTGAGCTACCCTAAAATATATATGTAACTGTCTGGATTAACTAAATTTTTCACCGCACATAAACCACTGTGCGAGCAACAATTGCAGTGGCGCCTAGAGCACAAATCACACCAACAAAAACAACAAATAACGCACAAAACAATTCAAATAAAAACAAAATCCAAACAAAGTTGTTGGTGGTCTGCACCGCTGAGCTCTGCTTTAAAAGACGCGGCACACGCGTCGAACGGCAACAGTTTGAATGCGAAGCCGCTGAAGTAACAACATAACAACGTAACGTAACAGCTTAACAGAATAACAGTACATATAACATTACGTAGCGGGAGTAACAATTGACAGTGTTGCCAAAGCGTAGCAAAGAAAGTGCAAGTGAACGCGAAACGAAAGCGTTGCAAAGAAAGTGGTATAAGAGAGAAACGAAACGAAATATTTTATGTGTTTGTGTGTGCACGTGTGGGAGACGACAGCTCAAAAACAAGAGTAAAATCAAAACGTGGAGCGCGAAAATTAAACAATAACAGCAAAACGGTAATCGAGTGAAAAGAAATAAAGAAAATATCGAACTCCGGCCGAACGCAGCCCACCTCGTCTACCTCTTTCCTTCTTTCTCGCACACAATTCGTGGTCAGCTCGATTGAGCCAATCTTTTAACGGCTTCTTTCTGCCTGCGTCTGCGCTTCGTTTCGTTTTGGTTAAAAGTGAATCTGCGCTTGCGCACAACGGACGTGTTTGAAATTTTGCAGCGCGAACAGCAACGAAATCGAAAGAAATATCTTTTCTCAATAATTAAAACGCGGGCAGCAACATTTTGTATATTTTATGTTGTCGGTTTTGTAATTGTGGCGTGTGGATTTGTTGCGATTTTAATTGAGTTGGATTAGTTAATTGAAAATTAATTATACGCCCCGCACTTCAGCAGCAAAAAGAAAAAAGAAAAATAATCTAAAATGCACAAAATGAAGGTAAGTAAAGTGGAGCAAAATAAAAATTAAAAAAGAAAAAAAAATCGCATTCCAGGCGCAAAATAAATTAAATAAAAAACTCATAAAACAAGTAAAACAATTCGAAGCGATCAACAACATTATCAAGCTCATCGCTATGAATATTATGCACGGCTTTTTTTATTTAGCTTTATAAAATAAAAAAATAAAAAAATTAACACCAGCTGCTGCGGCTGCTCTTCAGCGATTGACTGTTCAATGTTCAAGTGAAAGCGTTTCATTTACCAAGTGACGACAATAACCAAAATTGTGTTCCAACCATAAGCGGCGAGCCTCGCGCCACAGTCGTACAATATTTTGAAAAGTGAAAACCTTTTATGTGCATAAAAAATATTGATATATATTAACAAAAAACAAAACAAAACAGCAGGCAAAATGGCAAATCAAACAAATGCAGTAAAATCAATCGAACAATCAATCAATCAATCTCACAAACCATAAACTAAATATTTGATTGTCAACAACAAGTTCAAGTGCATGATGTGTCCAATAAGAAAAATATTACAAAAAACAGACAAAAAGAAAAATCCAATTAAAGTCAAATAGTGAAAAGAGCTTACAAGAAGATACATTCGCAGATACGCAGATATATTTCCATCGTCTTGCCGTGCCGACTTATAAATCACTCAGCCAGACAGTCACTGCACCGCCACGCTTCAGTGCAGCTGCGATTATGTTTATAATAAAAAGAAATGAAAAACTTATTAATTTATAAGACTTGTATTATGCAACAATATGCAATCTAACCCAAAAATCCCAATAAACAAACACAAAAAGTAATAGATTGAAAGATTAGAATAAAGGGTGTCGCAAAAATGGTGAATTACAAAATTTTTCACGAAGTTTTCCATTTCGTTATGTAAAATATGAACAAATATTATTAAAGATATGACATATGAATGACTTCGATAAATGTCTAAAAATGTCTGAAAAGTAGATGGAACACAACCTCCAATTATTTTGGATCTTGCCATTGTGTTCTAGTGGAATATAAAGTTTCCAGTAATTTTTCCATATAACAAAGCGTATCAAATATTCATCAAATAGTTTTAGGAAAATCATCTCAATTTTAGTTTTAAAAATAACACAAATTCCTAGTTCACTTTTGTTGGTTAGATAATAAATTACCGTTAACAGTTTCAAGTCATAAAATATGTCTTAGTTTTATCCAGATTGTCACAATCAATTGAAAATATCAAATTGAGTTATCTATATTCCGGTAGCATAATACCAAATGAAAAGTTATGATCGTGATTATGACATCTGGTTTCCGCCGATATTGTCTGAATTTCATTTTCACTCTCTAAAGATTTACCCTCTGAAATCTCAAGATCATAACGAACAGGAGCAAAAAAAAAATTGCACATATTCATGGTTAGAGTCGTGAATTATAGTCTTGAGTTCATACAAAAATTCTATACTCTTTTTCAGTTCCTTCAGAACTTTTCATGTCTCCAGGCAATTTTGCCCTTTTTTAAACTAGAATTTTTTTTCCAGACTATAACGAGTGTTTTTTATTATGGGTTATATGTTCTGGTATAAAAAAATTAAAAAAAAGGTTTTCTAAAAAATATAAAAAATACATAGCCCCGTTCGTACCTGCCGGTTTTAAACCATTCAGCGACCCACTCAAAAACACACAAAAAGATTCATCAAAATCGGTCCAGCTATTTAGGAGGAGTTAAGTGACAAACACATTCTTGCCATAGCTTAAGATCAGAAGCACTTTCGAATTTTTATATTCAAAATTTCGGCAATTGCCATACCTTAAAAAAACCCTTATAACAGTACTGCCAGCAATTTGCAAAACCAATAAACCTTAGCTCATAAAAATATTACTTCGTGAAACAAGTAAGATTATTTTTAAATTGTTAACCTACCATTCTTAAAACTTCATATTTTAAATTAGACCGAGGTGTACCGTAGAAGCTTAACATAAAAACCAGGAGGTGCGTGGCAACTTCTTCTTCACGAAATAAAACTTCTTGAGATGTGTAGAGATGACCTATATAAAATAGCCAAATACAAATATTAACACTCTTTTAAAACCCCCTTTTGAAACGTTTTCAGTTGGATTAAAATGTAGTTTCGTCGATGTTTACTAAGGATATTCTTGTTTTGTGAATACTGAAATATGATACGGATAAAGTCAACTTCACGTTGAATAAATATGTGGATAATTTTATTCCAGAAATTCAATCAGGGACGCACTTCTGAAATAGCACAGTTCACGTTGAAACCGCCACTCAATACCATTGGTAGTTTGTCACAATCTTTTATCAGTACAGCTGAAACTTCAGGGGTGTAGACAATCATAATTTCACGGATAAATTGTACAATAGTCTTCATCGAATGATTTAGTGATGTATATACGACGAAAGTGATTCACACTTTTGTGTGAACCTTTATATAAAGCATCACTAAAAAACCCGTCACCGTTTTCGTCTCAGTCCGTAAAAATAGAGTTACATTTGTTTATTGAATACTGAACATTTTGATTCAAGAAAACGGGATGAAAAATAATCTCAAGCTTCATTTCTTAAGCTAAAAATTAAAATTTGAGCCAACCTAAGACCAAAATCCAGAAGGAACATAATCTTGAATTAAGATCAGTTACTCTTTAGATTGTATAATCAATTTGTACGAATTTTGGTATAAAAATAGGCAGAAGATTAAAAAAGAACATAGGCTACTTTTGGTTAAAATATGAAGGACGTAGTCCCATCCCCCCTATTAGCGGTAAACAAAATTTGTTTTTTAAGCTCTCCCGTGATGGTATCATCGATTTTAACAGTTCAAATGCCTTGGATGCTAGAAATCCCTTTATTATAGTTGCTCAAACTGCTGATCCAAGTTGAGAAAAAGTCTGCAATCGAGTGTGCTCGACTTTAAGAGCCCCTGTGCTCCCATTGAACCCTAATTTGTATAGGAGATTTCTTACTATATAGATTCTTATAAAGTTTATTATTAGAATAAATATAAGAGACACCAAATTTGTCGTTTCACGCTAAGCTCAACCACAACAAAATAATTTTTTTACACAACAACAGGTGAGGAGACAGATTTTTATGTGGGATATCTATTCTAGTTGTTTGATATGGACCTATATGGAATATTTCATTCGCAAAGATACACCAAATTTTTAATTTTTTGCTAAAATTACAAAATAAAATAACAAAAAAGAAAAGAGGGGTACATTTTACGGTTTATTAGAGAGGTGTTGGCATGATCATTAAATCAAATCTGTCTGAAGAGGGAATATGTAAACTGAAAGGCTCTATATTTTGAAGATTCCAACCAACTCAGACGGAAAAGTCTATACTCACTAGACTTTTTGAAAGATGATACTTTCGTAGTGATCCGATTTGGCCCCTAATTGAATACTTTTTAGGATTGACACAAAATACACCAATTTTCTAATTTCTACTTAAATTAAAAACAACAAAATACTTTTTTTTTACATTAAAGCAAGATTTGTTGATAGACGTATAATCTAATACATAGTTGGATGAACTTGATTGCACTTTATGTTTGCATAAAGAAAAAAAATAAATTTCGAGTTTTTAAATTCATTTTAAGTTGAAGATGCAAATAAACGAGTCCAAATCTACAGCTCGAGTTAAAATTAACTGAAATTCCAAAACACATTTCATGTCAAGTTTAACCAAATTGAATTTAAAAAAAAATTCTCAAAATGTCTCACAGAATAACTGTCTAAAATGGTTGAAACAAAATTTAATTAAATAACTCCATTAAAAAAAAAATATTTATTTTTTTTTTTTTTTTTTCTAATCCAATTCGTCTTAAATAATATTATTTTTTAAGTGTAAATACTTTTCTGATGTGACACCCTGTATCAAAAGACATGCAAAGCCACATTACATCATAAGAAACTAATGAAAAGAAACGCTCAATGAACAAGTCCAAGACAAAACGATTGGAACCACACGTCGAATGGATGAGTGACTAAGTGGCTGGCTGTGCGCTGGAGTCAAACGGCTGTGCATAATAATTATGTCAGCTGAACTTGTTTCTTTTTATATTTATTTTCGACACTCGAAAACGAAAATATTTATATGCAAAATAAAAGAAAAAAATACAAAACACAAAACAAATGTAACGCAGACAGACAGAGAGACGAACGGACATATGAGCTAGTAACAGCTTATAAAAGCGGCAAAGATACTCTTTCATTTTTATGTAGTTGCAGATACTCATATGAAGTAACCGAAATAAGAGCAAACCTACGACAATTATTTCATAAAACTAGTTGATTTGACAGATGATTGGAGGCATTCAACCAAGTTCAGTCTGAATTGTGAAATGTGCAGAAATGAATTTTCTTGGTTTTGTTTTTCTTTTATCTCAATTTGACTATTGTGAACGAACCAATTTGTGCAGAAAATTTTTTTGTTTTTAAATTTGTTTTTTTTTTTTTTTTACATTTGACCACAACAATGGATGAAGTCAGTGTCAATCTGCCAGTTGCCAGTCAGTTACTTTCACTTGTTCACTTCTATCTTTTTATTTTTTTTAGGTAGCTTTTGTGACTTGGCAGATTTGGGTTTATGCCGCCGAAAATTAGTCTGAGAATTTG
The DNA here is from genome assembly GCA_035044805.1 of Leucophenga maculata. Classification (NCBI taxonomy): domain Eukaryota; kingdom Metazoa; phylum Arthropoda; class Insecta; order Diptera; family Drosophilidae; genus Leucophenga; species Leucophenga maculata. Next base: position 223,767 of record JAWNNP010001075.1, read on the forward strand.
AAAACATTTTGTTTAAAGTTTTGCTTTCATTTATGTCAATTGATTGCAATTTATATGATTAGATATTTGGCAAAGTTTTTATTATTAAATAAAATATAACAACTTATTTAAAGCTTTTCGAGATTAAATGAATATTAATAAAACCGTTGAATAATTTAAAAGTTTTATGCCGTATTTACTAATAGAGACGCCTTTTTCAATTTCCGTAGAGTTTACTGTCACTATTAATTGAATTTTGTTCAATCTACAGAGCGATCTAATAGCATTTTATTGTCAAACACTTTTTTCTTTTCGGAGATCTTTAAAAAAAAAAAAAAAAGTCTCAACTGGAAAGATTTTCGGAAGACTCTCACCAAACTCTCATTTGGAAAAAAATTAAACAAAAACAGGGGATAGCGTAGTATATAGTGAGATGTTCGCAAAAACAAATTTAGTATCAAGCCGAGCGGGTGCTCGAAATCCTATCAAAATATTTTTATAATTCTTTGAGCATGTCGAGCGAGGATCCAATATTTTGATCCTAATGGCATCCATTAATCAATTCCGAGAGAGAATGATACATATCAGGACGTGCATAGACACTGATATGAGATTTTTACACAAAGGCTGCGTTTCCTCATATATGAGAAGATTAATAAAGCCCAGTACACACAAACTATTCAATCGATTTTGATAAACTACATTTTTTCACATTTCCAATAAAAAATACAAAGCGACTTTATTATATTCAAGTCAAATGGTACTAAGTGGTATGCACAATAAATTAAAGTAGCCAGAAATTAGTGACTGAAAACTTCATTTCCTTTAGAGACTTCAGCAAAAAATAATTCTACTTTATTCAAAACCTTATAGTGATGGGGTGTGTCATTTGTTTGCAAAAATAAATTCAGAGTTCTGAAGCCATTTCGCACATCATTGTTGGAAGACTTATGTTAGAATAGTGTCCTCCTATGAAACCTCATATTCACTTTCCATTTCCTTTGTATTCGTTGTCATATTTTGGAAAATCTGCTTCAAAAACTTCAATACCTACTTCAATATAATCTTCAAAAGTGCCGTTGAGAGTTGAGTTTTCATATTCAATTAATTCATTCAAGAAAATTAAACATATATCGTACTCTTTGTCCCATGGAGAACACAGACCAAAGCCAGATTTTGTACATCAGTTGAGTATTATTGAGTTTATGTTTAAAGCAATTAGTAAGTGTAACAGTGTAAAGTGTTAAATTTTGAAACACTTCCTGGTTGCTGTTTGAAGGTCATATTTGGGTGTTTTGGATGTGCAGGACTATAATCGACAAATGTTAAAACCTTTCATTTTTCGCATTCGAAGAGCTTATCCAGTTTTCCAATCCATTCTTCAAAAAACTTCAGATACTTACTTTATACCACGAAAGCAGCAAGGTTTGTTACTTCTTCCAAAGAATCTAAAATCTTTTTCTAAGCCGTCTATATGTAATGCTATGATACATGTAACCCGCTGATGACCTCTTTTGCCACCAAGCATTTTTCGAGAGCTAACGTTTAGTCTGGCAAACACTTAAAGAACACTTCGGTTTTATTTGGTTTAAAAATATCGCATTCTCTGTACTTTTCTAGTAAGTTCGAAGAAATTGAAGTTTTCCATTTCTCGCAGTCCTCGTTACAAACGTCATTAATCTCACCACACACGCTTTTATGGCATACGCCATGCCTAAAATAAAGGACAGTGTCCAGTTTAAATAAAGATTTTATGATTTACACCTTTTAATAAGTAGCTCTGCTTCCAATTATCATGCCAACCTAAGCTTGCTTGAAATTTTCATTGCCAAATCGCTTTACAAACTCCATGTTTTGATTTCTAGACTCTGTAAACCAAACGAGGATAATTCACATTTTCAAAGGTGGGTTGCTTCATTCTTTTGTTCTCTCCAGAACGACAATCTTATTTCTTTATTTTTTTATATTGTGCCATATTTGTCAGCCCCTTCTTTAGTCTATTTCCACTTTCGATTTCTTAAATTAATTTAAATTTACCATTAATTACCATGACAAATAATAAACATGTATTCTACGAAGAACTGGTTCACAAAAGAACAATCGTCAAAAAAAATTGGTTTGGAAATACGGACTCCCCCGTAAAAGAACTTCGCTTGACAAATAAAACTAGCACAGATTCTTGGATAACCTCTATACATGCAATTCGACTTAGAGAACTACGTCACAAAATTTTTATTGTGGATAAATTCGAGTGATAGAAGTTCGAAATATGAAAGCCGAAATGTAACAATGTAATACATTGCTCCCTAAACGCTGTTGCCACTCGTTAAAGATGCTTGAGTTATAAAAGTTTGACTTTAGTTTGATGTTCATTTTTGGGAGAACTTGGCGATTTTAGATTTTCAGTATTGCAACTCAAAAGAGACTAATTTTAATAAATTAATTTGCCGAAAATCTTAGCGAGAGTAAGAAAATGCCTACAAATTACCGCTAGAAATGTCTTGTAGATTTGTGGTATTCCTAGGAATCCAATGTCGATTGATGCAATGAATTTTGGGATATATGATCGCACACAAACTGAAATTAGTGGCAAGTAGAGCGCTCAGTTCTGATTTTAAGGAGAGTTAGGCAGAAGCCTTCAAATAATTAGGGAAACAAATAATCAATCAATCGTCTTTTTATACCCTGTTCCCATGGGGAAACAGGATATATTAAGTTTATTTATACATAAGAGGCAAAAAAAGGCGAGACAGACGCCATACAGAATATATATTCTTGATCAGCATCAAAAGTCAAGTCGATATAAACATATAGGTCAGATCGTCTTAATGTCCTATTCATTTTTCAGATAACTTTAGGTAACCCTAAGGGGGAATTGGGACTTACCATGCAAACCTACTCCATACTTTCAGTTTTTGAATGAAAAAAATTATTCTTATTGTTAATTTTGTTAAAAACACTAAAATTGAGCAACTTTACCTAAATCCTTAAATAAAATATGAGTGTTCTATTAAGGTGCAGTTCGGACCACTATAAGAGCTAACTCGCATACAAATCGGTCAAACCTTTTTGAATTTTTGTATGAAAATATTTTAAAACAATAATTTAAATATATTCATTAGGAATAAGGTATCTCGTAGTGGAGTCCAATTGCCTGTAGTGTTCTTTCTTATTTGTGTTTCGAAACATGAAGAACATACTGCATGATCAAAGATGTTTAATAATAGAAGAAGGAGATAATGGATGAATATTTCAAATGGCCGAAAAAATATTAAACTGGAACGATTTCGTTTGGTTCATTATTTAAATAAATATCGCATCAATGAAAATGTTTTGAAACTTCATTAAGTTATTTATGTTACACCTCCGCATCGATAAATCATCTATAATAGTTAAAAAAAATTGTTTCATAAATTGTTCATTGCTTGTAAATGGAGATTTAATTCAATTGTGTAATATCGTAATTCATTTGAAAGATCCATTAGTGTCATTTACACCATATTTACACCATATGCTTCTCTAAGAAGTTGTATTCATAAAAAAACAGTCCCTTTTATCTTAATTTTTGCTTGGATAAATATTGGTTTTTCCTTTCATTTTAGTTAAAATTTCCCAATATGGTGTACCTAACTTAATATCTAATGAAATATTCTAGATAAGTCCATATCGGATCATTAGAATTGGGAACTATATTTCAAATATGTCCTTTTTCTGTACTGCCCTTGGTTTTTGTAAGAAAAATATTTTGTTGTGTTTTAGTTTAACTTGAAATGACAAAATTTGATATAACTTATACTAATTCTAATAAAATATCACACACGGATTCTGATTCGAACATTTCACATATACAAATTTAAGCTTCAAGGGTATCTTCTATCGTCGAGCATACTTGACTGCAGAATTTTATATTGTTCGAAAGTGTTTGGCAATATTGTTCGGATGTAAGTCTTTGCAGAGTGCGCTTCACAAGTGTAAAAAATCTCTATTCGAAGAAATATCTGCTATTGATTCACCTGTATTTAAAATTGTTTGTGCCTTAGGCACGCCTGTCTATTCCAAGCTATTTGCAAGTTCATTGACTTTATTATTATTATATTTTTTTATTATTATTATCAACTATTATTATCAAACATCCATTGACACATATTTTTACTAATAAACATTTCCTGTTTAAAAAAAAAAACTAAAAATATATGACTTACTTTCATAAATTACATCACACCCTTAAGTGATGGTAACTCCCGTCAAGCAATTCATTTTTGGCAAATTTTAATTACTTCCACTCGATTGCGCAACTTTGCAAAAGCTAATGAATCAATAAATCAATGAATCGATAAACCAATGTTTGCCCTCAACATGCCAACATGCGCCGTCAAAGTCAAAAATCAGCAGAATCGAACCAAACGAAAGTCATTTTGACGAACATATTTTTAAGCAGTGCATTTATATTCATATTGCAATTAATTATTTTGATTCGTATTTGTTGCATGGCTCTCCGAACTATTATGGCCAATTTTTACAACGTATAGCAAAGGTCGTAAATTGTTTGTGGCACACACGGCTGCTAGTTGCAATTTGGCACATAAAAATCTGAATTTATATTTCGCTATACTATAGAGTCTGACTATTTCATAAGTCAAAATCGAAAACTGTTGCAATTAGAAAGTAAATGCCACGCGCGGCATCTACACTGCGCCGCTGAAGGCATTAAAAAGTCATTAAGACTTAATTGCATGAAATATGATTATAAATTGAGCGCCAATTTAATTCTTTTTTTTTTTCTTAGTATCTCACCTAGTAACCTAAATTTGAGATTAATAAATTATTGCGATAATTAGTGATACGAATTAATTTCGGGCGTTTAATTTTTGAGCACTAATTTATTAGTTTATAATTGAATGAAGTACAATGTAGTCGCAGAGGTAATCAACCTGTCGTCGGTAGGCGTTTGTAGCTTTTAAATAAATTTGAGCTACCACTTATACCGTCTAAGGTCAAATTTTGTGCAATTTCTGCATCATTAAATTTTGGTTTGACTACAACTGAGCGCTGACGGAAAAGGCAAATAGACGCATAGACAGCAGGTGGTTTCCGAAATTGAACTCAAATGCAATCGTCTGACAACTTGTTAGCAGATTTTGGCGATATATGTTCAAGTTTTTTTACAATTTCTTGAGCGCGTACGAATCATGAATGCATCCATCATGCGAGAGAATAATCAACAAAGATAATAAAAACTTAAGAGGGGTATTTGTCTGCCTTTCATTATCTGTTTTTAAAAGTTGTTAAATAAAAACTTAATCATGCAGATTACTCAAAAACTGCTCTAATAATAATTTATTCAAAAACTTTAAGCTATAACCGATATTCAGGTCGGCTGCTTTTGGAACTACCTTGAGCATGTCACACAACATTAAATTGTTAAACTGAATTGAAACACGATTATTTATGTTAAGTTATTATTAAACTACATCGCAAGTGTTAATCGTCCATAAAAATGTTAGACGCCGGCGCAAACGCCCCAAATTATTCAAAATTCAGCCGCGTAGAACACTTTAACGTTCATTTACTTAAAAGCTATAAATTTTAATAATGAATGGAGATAAACGATATTATTTTTCATTTATGAAGACTTTTTTATTAACTATCTGCAGATTTATTTAGCCTTTTAAGAACTGGCATAGAAGCTTCCTTATATATTCCTCAAATCGAATAGATTTATTCATATCCTCTCATCTATTCTTAATTTATTTAAAGGCCAGTATGTACTACCAAACACCTTTTATTGACCATTTTGTAATTTCAACTAATTTCTGCCTAATTTTGTGTAGAGTTTGTTATTAAAAATGCAGTCGAAATTACAAACCTTCCGATTATATTTATGAATGATATGCCAGCTTGGCATGAACAAGCTAATTCCAAATTAATAGCTCACAATCAACACTTGACGCTTACCGTGTAAACCATTTCAAGTGGCGAAATGTTTAATAAATAAAAATCATACAGAAAAAAACTTCACCATTCGCAGCAAATAACACTTGGTGCGCTTTAATTAAAATCTATATTTGAAAAATGCTTGGTAATCCAGTAAATGTAAAATTATGACATATTAACAATCTCTTCGCTGCAATGATTTCGAGGTCTTTTAAATCAATTCCTTTTAATTAGTTGACGAAATATTCATAAGTTCGACATTTTGACGATTGTTGATGTGTTAGAGAGCTGATGATTTAAATAGGCTTGAATGAGCTTGCCACCACCCATTTACCGAGATTATGTAAGACAAAAACTTTCTGCTAGTTGATGGTAACAGAATCTTTTTAACAATTGGTCTATTAGTTGATTTTCTTCTTCTTTTCTATGAAATTCTCACATATAGTTTTTCCAAATATCCATATGCGAATGATGTTCTCCTAATTGATAGAAACAAAATAAAATACACGCTTAGCCGATTATAAAGGACATACATATGTACATAGGTTCATACAATTATTAATTTTTATATACGACTTGATTGAAATCGGCCAACAACAAATACAGAGACATAAATAAGAGCAATAAAACCAAAATGGTGGTCCACTGCTGCCCTCTTTGTCTCTCCTCTATTTCACTCATTGCTGTATTGGCATAAGAAATGTATAATATAGAGAAAAAGAGACAGAGCGAGAGAAATGCATTAGTATTCACTGTATTGACTAATGCTCCCTTTCCTTTGCTTTCACCATTCGCCAAGGTTTTAAAAAACTTCCAATGAAAGAAATCATATAAAAATGGGGTAAGCCCTTGTGCAATAATAAGTTTTCAAGAGAACATCTGTTAAAGGTAAACAACTCGTTTGCTGACTAGGAGGACATGGACATAATCCATTTCCATTTCAATATTCCACGCAGTGGTACTGTTAAGATCAGACATCCATTAACACCATTTTCATATCCACATTGAAAATTTTATTGATAGATCTAATAGATGGTTGCACAGAATTTGTTGAACAATTTCCGATTTCTAGATAGACCTTTCAAGTGTCAAGTTCATAAAATTTTGATCATAAGATCGTCATTCTGTTAAATAGGCATTTTTATAAACGATTCGCTGACTAAATTTCAAGTGAATTGCAAATCACTAGGAAAGGAAGTCTTTGGCATGATGAAGTGAAATTGAAGCGAAATTCAAGCGAAATCTTCTATGCTTCTTTAACAAGCATGAAAATGACCTTTGTCGAACTGTTTATTATATTTTAAGTCGAAGTAAAGTTACTGTTCAGCTTGTATCATTTTAGTACGGTCAAAGCCGGACAGGCGCTGTGTAAATGTATGCTAGTATCATCCTCTTCTAAACAGAATCGACACTTTGGTTCGATGTAGAGTCACATTTTCTGTAGAAGGTATCTCAGTCGGAAATAACCAGATATATTGTCAATCAGCTGGATGCTTCGTCTGCTGGAAAGCATTTTTGACTACATTGGTTGCACTAGCTGCATGACTTGTCAATGTCCAGAAAACTATGTCCAGTGCCCAATCGCAGATTTCCTGAAAGAATTTGCAATACTAGTTTTTGCGAAGCTTAGCTAAGTCCGCAGTGGAATTCTGGTTCTAACATGCTGGTTCTAGAAAAAAAAATCTATTTCATTACCTTCAATATTTCTATGGCCAGAAATCAAACATACCGAAATATATTGGAATTGTCTGAGTGTAAATAATTTGGTTTCCGCTTGGCTATTCGAGAAAAAGTGTTGTTGTTCACAGTAGTGATCCTGGTACGTGGTCCGACGACACCCGCACCTAAGCCTGCATTGGTAACTGAATACTTAAAAAATCACTAAGCAGTAGCAGGACCACCGTCCTCCCTATTCTTTCGACTTCGGAGGAGAACTGAAAAACGTCTGCTGAAGCATAGTTTTATGGACATATATTTTCTTAAGTTGCATATATCGATGTCAGAAATAATAAGAGTTTCGTTCTAACTGAGGATCCTCTAATAGCAGTTCAGAATCTCAACGTAACACTTATATCTGATGTTTGTGAACTGCTGGCAAGCCACCTTGGCTTCTATCATTCAAAAATATAAAGCTTTTGCAAATTGTTATTTTCTTAATGGCGTAAAGCGATGTAAATCCGGAAAATCATCTTCGGAGAGGTAAGATAAGTCTGACCAAAAATACGTTTTCAAGAAAATTGTAAATGAAATCTTACTCGTACAGTGTGCTACAGTAGCTCTGGATGAACATCTTTGGAGCATACCATAATCGACGTAGACTTATGCCTATTTTCCACTGCCTTTCTGCATCTCAAATAACCAGAAAATAACTTCGTATCGCGCCACGAATGTATATTAATGATTTGTCCATTTGGGGCAAGGTAGGCGAATTTTATATTGACTTTAATGGCAAACAGCAATGTGAAGTTTAATAATCGTTTTGATAAATAGTTTCATTATGTAGCCATCGGTTATAATGTATAACAGTTTAGATAGACAGCCGTTTTTCCGTACCGAGTTGCTATGCTATGCCATGTCCAATACCGGAGAAAAATGGTTTATGGAACCAAGGATAGTTGGCTCAATTTTCTTGGAAATGTTCTTTATCTGTATATTCTTCAGGGTCTATAAAATCTATATGATATTGTGTGCACTTTTTAATGTATTGAATTACTGATGGCATTGGATTATGTCTTTCCATCTATTATTTCTTCTTTTAGACAAAAATATATGGCTGTCCTCTACTTTGTCTACATGACATTATTTGCGGCAGAATCTACTCCAATGCAAAGATAGACCTAACTTACTCTCCCTACAACATGTGTGCATTGTTATTAACTTACATAACTTATCATCTAAGAATTCTGAAACTTAGAAATTTTGTAATGAACATTCAATTGCTGACTTAGCGTAATTTAAAAATACTAATTATCATTGGTACATTATTCGGCAAATAGGAAATCAAACATGAGAACCCATAAATGCAATGAAAGAAAGCACGCTTGCAGACATCCTTTAATGGTTTTGATTATGGCTGAAACCAGGGAGGACGATATGTCACGCTGGTTTGCTGCTATAGTGGTATCATCAATGGATCAATCAATAGATGATAGATGGTAATCTATCACACCAGCAAATATTAACGAAAGCATCTTCAATATTGAAGAAATTTCTCAGAGCCGTTTCCTTCGACTTGAAGGTTTTTTCGACATGAAATGCGCTAACAGTATACTTCGTCTTCATAAAGAAGATTTGATTTTAATGAAGGCATGTTGAATTATTAGGCCTATGGCTATATTATGTAGGTAGTGTATCTTAAAAATTGTTACTAGAAATGAATATAGATCTCAAAAGAAAAAACCTTATAAATATTAAACCTCTAATGAATCATTAACTTAGTTACAAGCTTCACAACGAACTGACAAACCGATATTCAGACCATGAAGTATAATAATGCATTGCAAACATTTTCGACGAACGCAGAAAACTTCGCAAGCCGCTGCAAAATATTGCAAAACTTAATAAAAATAAATAGAAACTCCACGCAATTTGACATAATATGAAAATTCAGTGGATTAATGAAATTGTGCAACGCAAAACTCAACTCAAACAACTTAGGAAATTCCATGCGTGTTGTGTATGAATGACTGACAAAGCTTGACATAAGCATTTACTGATTTTTGTTTTCACTTTTCCAACTACTTGCAGCAGCAATGCCTCCTACTGCTGGCAGTGTCACTTGCGCTGCTACAACTGTGTCACAGTTTTCCAGCAGCTGCGGAAAAATCTTTATCGTTGGAAGACACAGATATCGACAATGAGCACGGAGAAAGTGTCAAAGATTCACAGATCTCGAAACGTTCCGGCAGCTTTGACTATGTCACGCATCTAAAATCGGGCCTACTTTCGGGTATAGGACATGCCTCAGCATCGATAGCATCGGGTAGCTCGGGCGGCAGCGGCGGACATGTCGAAGGCGTTGATAGCTACAAATCGCATGATGTGGTAGTGCATGTGAGTACAATTTAAATAAACTTAAAATGTATTCAATTAAATTTTGGCAATAATCATTTAAGGGTAAACATGTTGACTACGATCCCTGGTCCTTCAAGAAATCCGTGCTGAATACCATATTCCAAGCGGTCAAAGCCATAACCGGCGGCGTTACAGCGCTGAAGGGTCAGCTGATCAAGGGCAGCGGTTATGCGCTAAGTGCCAGCGGCAACATTGTATCAGCCGGCGGCGATAAGGTCACCGATGTGGGCAAGGCCATCATCAATTCGGCGCACATCAACTCACACGCCTATGGTACTAGTCATTCGAGTCATGGCAGCGGTTTTGTGCATCCTTTCGCTAAATTTAGTTCATTGTCTGCCGCATCCTCGGGCGGCAGCAGCGGCAGTAAGCACTCCGCACCAGCGCCCGGACCCGTTGTGCACTCTGAGAGTAAGTATGGACGTAGTCTATTAAAGAGTTTTAATATGTTATTATTTTAAGCTGCCTAGCTAGTCTATTGCAAATAACAAATTAATTTAGCGCAAATATGTGGTTAAATATGAAATGTTGAAATTTATGCAAATAAATGTTTGTTTGTTAAATCATGCATTAAATGAAATATGTTAAATTATGTCTAGCTAAACGTAAAATATTTATATATATTATTAAGTCACAGACGCACGGACGGGTGGACGGACAGATGCAAAGCACTCAACCAGCAACATGCAGCCAAGTTCAGATGCCGCGGCGGCGGCATCTTGTAATGGTCCACAAGTCATGCACAAAACGGAAGACTCGTTTAGCTTGCATTGGGCACACAAAGTGGATACACATTGTTTTGGTTTTGGCTAGATACATCTATACAAATAGTTGTTATGCCATAAAACCAGATCACGTTCACTGACCTGCGCCAAAGTGCCTCACCATGGCGATTCGATGGCGTCGGCGACTTTCGTTTTCAATTGCAACAAGTTGCCTTAGATGTGCAACGCATGACTGGTCCAACTATTTAAAACGACTGCATAGCAAAGTCAAAATAAGCAAACAAATTAGTATAACCAAAAGATGGACAGATGCTTTTTGGACATACAAAAAAAAAACACATCTAAAAACATTAATAATTAACAATTTTTCTTATTTTTTATATTTTCACAGCAATCACCACATATGAAATACCCACTGGTCACGGTCACTCAAGCTATGGTCCACCCTCGAAACCTCCATCCTACAGCAGCGCTACGCATCAATATCTGCCGCCCGGAGGCTCCAATTATGCCGGCAACGGTGGTGCTCCCTTCAGTGTGGGGCATGCCTCATTCGAGGCACCGCTAAGCAATTATTTGCCAACAGCCTATGGACAAGAAGGTGCGTAACATCTAATATCAACTTGGTTTAATAAGCGGTGTAGGAGCAGGTGTGGTCGGTCAGACGCTTAAAACTTTGCATCGCATTCATATGTAAAATTAGCCAAATGAGCATTCACTCTGTAAATATTGTAATTTACTTTTTTTTCTTAACTTTTAAAACGAGCTTTGCTAATTTTGAGCAAAGTATTTGCACCACACAAAGCCATATTTTGCATATACAAACAACATATTTATTGAATATATTCACACATAATCGTGTACACGCCTACTTCTGGCGATGTTGACTGCTTCCACTTCCGATGAATTTCATGTTTGTCTTCAGCAATATTGAATTTCAAACCTCACATTCGGCGCATTCGAAGTGGTCGTCATCCGCAGTTTGCTGTTAATGAAAGTGAAAGCATCGTCGTTTCAACTGCGCCGAACAAATATAAAAAGGAAGAGAAAAAAAACATTTCAATGTAAATAAAAATTTTTCAACATTGTCAGTCAAAGACTTAAAATAAAAAATAATTATATATCTTACTCCACGCACTTAATGCTTGAGGTATGCTAAATTCGGGTGTTAGTTTGTAACACCCACAAAAAAAAAACCTGTCGAAGCACTCATAAAAATATTGCGTCTCAAAAACACATACGCTAAGTCTTCAATCTTGTTTCCAAATTTTAAAAATTAATTCTAAAAATTAGTTCAAAGTGTGCCAAAACATCGTAAAAAAGGAAAAAATAAGGAACACCCGGAAATAGCTTAGCTATTTAGGCAATGTATCAATTATTTATTATAGCGCTATGCGTTCCTGTAAATGCATTAGAAATATTAGTAAAACTAATAAAATATAAACACTTCGACTATTTAATAGTTCCAACTATAAAAAATTTTATATTTCTCTCTGACAAGCTTATGACTTAGTCCTCCCAACCAGCAACAAATACAGAGAAAGAAATATTAGTAAAACTAATAGAGTCTCGTCTCACATTTCTATTTCTATCGCCACTGATTCGGCGCGAGAAATTTGTAACATGAATATATATAAATATATATATATATATATATGTATGTAGAGAAAGAGAGAGAGAGAGATGGATATATATATATATATAGAGAGAGAGAGAAGAAAAGGTTAAACGTGTTTTCACTCACCTAAGTTTCTCATTGTCATTTGATATGATAAAAAATTTTGTTATGAGTACAATTACTATTATGACAAATATCCATCCTTACATAATCAGAGGTAATAAGGAGACATCAAAAATCTAAATTAATCCCATCAAATAGGTGGGTCTCACATCAATCTCAATGTACATGTTTTTGGTCTTACAAAATCAGAAGTCCATTTTAAAAAGAAAATTTTTACTTTTGCAATAAGCCCATATATTCTCAAAATAACCTCAAAATATTTACAAATTAGAATACTTGTTCATGAGTTAATCCAATAATTTCTGATATAATTCCAATTCAATGTAAAGACGAGAATTTAAGGATAAAAATAAAACTATCGTACAAAATAAAATTGAGAATATTTATGTCTTCAATCTATAAATTTTTGACCTACTTTCAAGCCCCTAATTTTTGATTTGAGTCCAACACACCTCGCTCTTCTTTTTTGATTCCATGAACACTTTATGGATTTAAAAAATTTTTAATCAGGGTTTCTTACTAACATTTATTAAAAAGTTAATTTAAAAAATACAGTTTGTAGTTTTAAAGCATAAATCCATCGTATTCAGTTGAATTATTAATTTAATTCATTTAGCTTCATTTCGAAGCTCATTCATAAAAGACTTACAAACACCAGCAGCAGAAACAAGTGCAGACTAAATGTTTGTTTTGTGGTTATAGAAAAATTTTATTTTAAATATTTTGATTTCCCCAACAAATATGCCTACAGTCAGTGTAGAGTATAAAAACTTCAGTGACAATATAATTTATTTCTTTTATCTGATTTTCTTTCTGCTTACGGCTGTCTACGTGCTAAATGATCTTCAGTGCTGTAGACGACGTGTTCATAATATGCATACCTATATGTATTTCAATGTATTATCTTTTTTTATGTTTCGAAAAAAAAAACTATTATTACACAATTTATTTTATTGGCTTGACACATAGACACTAATTATTTGTTGTTACAACCGCTTTATGGTTATCGTAACTATTGTAGGAAATTTAAAGAATCGTTATAAGCATTTTATGAGTGTTTATGTTTATGGCTTTGCATATATTTTCGAAGAGATATTGGTGTATGTATGGAATTAATTAAATTTACGGCATCGGATTAATTGGTTTTAAGAATATTTGTAAATTCTATTTATTTATATATTTTATTGTATCACTATCATAATTTTAAAATATAAATTCATTATCGTTACAATTTAAAATATCATTGTTTATACATTAATAACTCATTATCAATTGATTACAGTTTACTTTATTATATGTTGATTAGTTTTAAGCCTTAAAACTTTCAAATTATTGCTATAGAAAAATGTATATTATTATGTATATATTTTATTTAGTGAAAATTATGAACAAGAAAATGTAAAAATCTTCTTTAATATTAGCCGGTAATATGCCTCCGATTTGAATACTTATCGAATTTAACCCTAAACCGTCGTTATTTTCAGTGCATATACTTCATTGTATAAATTAGGACGTGTTCAATATAAAAACCTTATTCGCAACTTTAATAATTCGAGTATATAGTGTGAAAATGACTTTATTTTATTCAGTGGCTTGTTAGTGACGATACTTTTTATAAACACACAAACAAATGTATATAACAGTAGTAACAGTACCACCTATAACTCTACTCTTTCGTCTAATAATATTTCATTTCGTCTTGAATTCAAAATCGAATAAACAAAGATAGTATATTTCTTCAGCTCGGTAAATTTTTTATACGCTGTATCCATAATATAAAAGGGTTTATCACATCTAGACAACAGGCAAAAGAAGGAGAGGAAGATTCCATAAAATATATGTATTCATGAATCAGCGATTTTAAAGACGAGTCGATATAAACTTCTGTCTGTCTATACATTTGTCCGTCTGTCCGTTTATATGGTTGACCATATGAAAGTCGAAAACTTCCATACTATAAGAGATAGAGCCTTCAAGTTTTGGTATTTATATTCTATTGTTCGCGCTTTAGATTAGGTGATCATGCCAATCCTTCTTTTCTAAGTGGGTATGGCTCTAACCGAACAAACTATCCCTCCTTCCAAGTTTTTGTATGAACAAATTTTTGTTGTTATTGTTTATTAACTTGCAATAGCTAAATTTGTATATAAGTCCAGATCAGACCATTCTTAGTTAAAGGAATAATGAAAACGAAAAATTTGGTGCATCTTGAATAAAACCTATATATGTCAAAATCAAACCCGCCGACCACCTCTATTGATCTTTGTATGATCTTGTTATTGTTAATTAAGCTAGACACACTAAATATGGTGAATCTTACGTTAATATGAAAGTAATATAGACCCTTTTGGCTTATATACATAGTTCAGACAACCCCGGATCTACAATTTGTTCGAACCGGATCTAAGACTTTTCGAAGCGGGGCAAAAACTTGAGGCGTCCCTCCCTTCAGTGTTTGAGAAAAACTTTTAAAACTGACAAGGATTTGGCGCCCCTTACGAAACTTCCGCCAGTAGCAAGTGCCACGGTTTCCCTCCCAGATATAAATTATATTCGCTTTGACAAGCTTATGCTTTAGACTGGCCTTTTCGCAAGATTCACTGTGGCACTGCGTTCAAATTGTCAGCCAGTTATAGCAGCAGGATCTAAAAAAGATTTTTTTAATTTTAATTAAGTCGATAATGTCTAAGTCAGGTTTATAAATTTGCCATATTTAAGAATACGACTTTTGGATTTGTGCCCAAATTTAAAACTGAATTTATGTCGAATCGACCACACACACCTACTTAAATTTTAGGACTATCTATAATCTATATATCTACACTAATATTATAAAGAGGAAAGATTTGTATGTAAAGCAAAAACTCAAAAACTACTTGACCGATGTAAAATAAATATTACCACTTGTATGCTACAATATCCCTGAGTAACATAGGCTATAATTATTTAAAATCAGAGGGGGCGGTGCCCCACCCCCTTATATAAGCGATAAACAAAAATCGATTTCTCTTTGAGGTACTGGAATGATATTTGGAGTAAATGTTGATGGAATCAGGAGTGGTAAGATCCATTAGAAAAGTGGGGATGGCTTGGCTTGCTAACAAACATACAGTGCGCCGGGTGCAGCTCGTAATCATGTATTTTAAATTGATGGTCAAAGTTTTTTCTAGTGCAAAAACTCCAAGTATAATATATAGTGCACGACATACTGATTCAACGGGCCAGTAGTTTCTCCATAACGATTTTTAAAATGATTCCATGAAAACTGAGGGGTTCCCATACTCACAATCGCATAACTAAACACACAGAAAAATTGAGGTATACTACACATGTTCTATGCAAAAATGGAAATCGATCTCGTTTATATGAACACCGTAAGCAATTTTGCGCTGACCTAGTCTTTGGAGCCCTTATACCACAGTTGCACACTTATTAGTTGAATCATTGGCAATTGTGCGTCCGATATTATAACTGATAAAGTTGTTGATTTGTAGGCATAAAGTACAAGTAGCTCAAAAGTACGAGCGAGGTGACCATTGTTCCAGACCATTTCTCGAGATTACACGGTTACCGAACTGACCCTTCAACATATAAATTGTTCGGCCAGCTGTGTAGCACCAAATACATTTAGATCTTCCGAATTTTGAATTTTTTCGCGCTACTTTATCAATTTTTCATACTCTACAAACCTTTTACAAAGTAATACGAGTATTTAAAAAAAAAATGTTTAAGCTATCCAGTCATTCTCAAAAAAACGTACAAGTAGTTGTATTCACAGTGGAGCTTCGCTAAACGGCGGCAACACCAACTATTGGCAACCCGTTCTTCATCCCTTTAAGATTGAACTTATTGAAATCTCCATTTTTGTAAATTATTGAAGGGAAGAAGTGGGCGTGTGTGTGAAATTTTGGGAATTAAAATTGAAAAAATTAAAAATCTTATCATGAAAAACTTTCTTGAATCTTGTGAATCTAAAGAATTCAGGGACCTACACTAAAAATTTTATCAAAATCGGTCTAGCTATTTAGGAGAAGTTTACACGTACGGAAGAATTATAAATATAAAGGCAGCTCACTCAGCGTGTCTTTAGGGACGAGTATTAGTACAGAAAATTAGAATAAGCGCTCTTGAAGTTGAGACCAGCGACTCAGAATTTCATAGTTATTTTGTTTTCCAATCTAGTTGGTGAACTTCATCTCCAAACAATGTGGGCCTTGACTGAACTTTAGATGTTTATGGAGTCAGAAAAGCTTACAACCTTTGTGAGAATAACCAAGTCAACATTTTCAATAGGGTATTCGAATTTATAGTTGAAAATTATGTAAATGCTTGTAAATATTTAAGTACATATACACTTTATTTCTAAGTTATATAAATAATATTTGATTTTATTTATATATTTTGTGAGTATATACAAATATTGATATAATACTATTGCAGTATTATAATTTGTCACTATGTTTGCAATGCTTTTAAATAAATCATGGAAGAACATATAAAATGTTTCTGTTCGTCATCAAGGCGAATATTTAGTCATATTAGCAAAGTCCTTTAACTGGATTTCTGCTGTATATAAAATCGATAATTTTAAGAAATATTTATGTTCAAACTTTATTCCACAAATATTATCATCAGAATTTACTCCCGTACTTGTCATTCTTGGTCACACATGAAATCAGGCTAATACCAACTGTTGACCTCGTTTAAGACTCGGTGTATTACGGACAAGTTGAGACACTTTCTCAAACCACAACGCACTAATTTGTTGTTTTGAGGATTACTACATTGTATATAGTAGCCAAGATTTTTGGTACGATCCAAAGCTGTAATTTTTTTTATTTTAATTTATTATAAATTTATTATAAAATACAGACGTGTAAATATTGTAAATTATTATATATTATTTTATGATTATAATTATTTTCTCCGCTGCGAGCAACCAAAGCATTTCGTGAACAAATTACATATTTAAACTTTTCAGCTAATATCAAAAAAATAAAACCTGTGTACATAGAAGGTACCTACTTAACTACAAATAACTACAAACTACAAATAAATATTGTACAAAAAGTTAACCAAATGAACCAACACTAACACACATACGTCTAAAAAAAAAACTAACACACAGACACAATCATTACACTTAAACAAATTCATACATTTCATACAATATCAGTACACAATAAAATCTAATTGAAAATCTAATCAAAACAGCTAACACTAAACCAATAATAAGCTTAAATCAAATTTACACACAATTGGCTAATTAATTGGCGCGTTATTCTCATTTTCCAACAAAAAAAAAACACTAAAATAATTGCTATGCGAAATAGCAGTTCCTGCAGAACACATACAAAACGACTTCAATATCTATGGACGCCATAAAAAACTGTCCGACGATGAAGCAAAGAAAGCGGCTGCACAGCTTCAGGAGATACTCAACATGTTGCCCGATGGCAAAACGGAATATACTGCCTCAAAAACTGTCTCACTTGACACCTCAGCTACACTGCCCACAGGCACCGTAGGCCAGATTGATCTACCCAACAACTATCCTGGATTGCCTGCACATCTTGGACCCCTCGAATCGCTTTCGCATACGGAATCCATAACAGCTGCTTATGCGCCACCGTCGCAACAGGCACCGCCACAACGCCACCCGGATCACAGTGTGGGCGATATCTATCATCAGATGGCAAAGAAGCAGACAGCTGAAGAGATTTATATACAGAGACATCCGAATGAGGGCTACGAATACACAGCGCCAAAACAGCCGACTGCGCAGCTGCCAAACGAATACAAATATCAGAACTATCACGCTTCAAAGAGTAATGCGCTCAAGGATCTGACGCCCATTATTGCAGCGCTTGAGGTGGCCAAACGTAAGGGCACACAAAGTAGTCCCAATGTCAACTATGCCGTGGAGAAGAATGTGCACAAAGTTTCATCACAATTCCAATATTTGCCGCCAGTGGTGCAAAAATCCAAATACACCTTCACTAATCCGCCAGCGGCGCCACCGAAGTATGAGAATAGCTATCGTCCCAATTACACCAATTCGTACAAGGTGCGACGTCATGTGGGCAGCGGCGGACCATTTCATGCACAGGACTATGAGATACAGGATCCGCTGATGTTCAACCGCATGTTGGAGGTCTAGTGAGCCATAAAACAGAACTGAACTGAATCTCTAAATCTCTCCCTTTTTTAATCTCTCAGTTTATGTTGATTCTTTGTTATTTATTCTAAACCTACGTTAGTTAAATAGTGTTCTAAGTCAGTTAAAGAAAGAAACAATCATTGAAAGGCATTTACTTATTTATTAAATATTTATTTTATTTTATTTTATTTATTAATTAAACAAGCAACTACAATCATTAAAAACTGTCAGCATGCAACAAACCAAACGAAAATTGTTTATTAATTGCACTTTCCTTCACTTTACTGCACAACATTTGCTTTGTTTCAACTGTTTATCACTGTATCTCCTTTTCTTTCTATCTAATTTTAAACATTTCTATCATGTGAGTATAAGTTTTTATCTTCAACTTTTTAAATGCACTTTTGTTCTCGAAAGAATAATTCCATGAGTATTTATTTTAATATTCTCTAAATGTTCTCTTGCAGCTTACTATCAATAAAGTACTGGCCCACATTTCCGGTTGCTATGTACTAATGCCCACCATCAAAAATAGCGACTCCATCGCCAGCATGCTCTGCAACACGTTGTAGTGCCTTCGTTTCAAGGATTCAACTGCTACACAGCAATCCATTGCAATTATTTAAGTTAGACAATTAGCATAAAAATTTATGTTTCAGCACTTGAGTTTTTATAGGTTTATACTTTCTCTCTCTCTTTCTGTCTCTGTCTATTTTCTTCTCTTTCTAATACTTGTTATTTTCATTTTCAAATTGAAACAATGAAAAGTTAAAATACTCGAAATTATTTGTTTTTATCGTTTAAGTATTTATAATCGAAAAATAAACATTTTTTTTTCAACAAAAAATAAATAAAACTACAAATTTTATTGTTTTTGTTTTAAATGCAAAATCTTTGCAAGTGCATTGCATTACTTGCAAAGCATTTTAGTTGAGAATTTTTATATTAAATTGTTTTTAAAGCTGGTAAAGAATTTTCTACATTATACACAAGAAAGTACAACAAATTTATGAAGCCTTTATCTTATCGTCACAATAACCAAATTAGCCATATTTCTTATAAATAACATAAAATATCTCAAAGTCCTAGCGTAATGTAGTGGTGGTCCCCAATGGTATGGTAGAAGCACAAAGATGTAAATCTACAAAACGAATTTGATTTTGGAGTAAAAAATTTAATCAGGCCAATATTAATCAATTAATGAAGAGGCTAATGTTCATCAGCTACATGGTCCGCATGGTCATTAAGAAAATCAAAAAATTTTGTAGATTTTACAGTTAACAAGAGAAATATTCGTTATTTCATATCTAGTTAATATATTTTTGGGTGATGGGGTCGTTTGTAGAAGTTCATAGAAAAGCTGTCGACTGCCATTATTGTGGACATGTCCAATAACGATTCTTCTGCAAGCAGCTTGTGGTTGCAGTTTCGTAGTAGGAAAGAATCTTTGGCCAACCATCGGAAAATTTTGCCTTCCCGAGAGAGGCTAATCGATTTCGCCGCAGATCGGAACATGGCAGTTCCAGGTAGTACCAGATTTCGACACCTCAACATTCACAATGCAACAGGCCTAAGTCCCGAACAAACTGCACCCATCCAAATTCCGCATGTTGTGATTGAAGGAATGCACGCATGGAGCGTGTTGGGCTTGCGAACGTATCGACTGGGACCACTATCTTGTCTCAGCGTAGTGCACGCCGCACGTCCCAGCATGCAACGAAAGCTAGACGTCGGCCAGTTGCAATCACAAAAGACCGCCAAAGCCTTTTCAGAAACTCTCTTTCCACTATTTCAAGAAAGCTCTCCGTCTTCTCAAGATATATGTGAGCAGTGGACACATGTAACCCGCTGCATAGATAAGGCTGCCAAGGAGGTCATTGGTTACCAAAACCTGTGAATAATTAAGCAGTTGGGAGCAACGCGAGCTGCTTGAAGAGCGATATCGTGAGAAACGGAGAGAGGAGAAATGCCTTTTCAGACGAAAGCAAAAGCAGCAAGAAAGGTGTGAGTTTAAGGATGCTAAGAGGTTTTATGGCAGAAATGAAGTTCGAAAATTCTACCAAAATTGGACATACTTTCTGTAAAGACGAAAGTGGAAATCTAGTTAAAGATGCTCAGGAATCACTAATATTATGGAGGAATCTATTTTAGAACAATGACCAATTAATGATGGTTTTATTGTAGAGCCACCGGACTATAACGAGGTCAAATCGGTTATTAAAAAGCTGATAGGCTGCCAGCTGAGTTGTTCAAGACCGGCGGCAAAGAGTTGGTTAGGAGTATGCACCAACTTTTATGCAAGATATGATCCGATGAATGAAAACCTTATGACTTGAATCTCAATTTTCTCTGTCCTATCTTTAAGAAAGATAAACTTATTCCAACTACCGAGGAATAAGTCTTCTTTCCATTGTTTATACGAATCCGTCTCGCGTATTGTGTAATAGGCTGAAGCCATTAACAGATTCAGTGAAAGGACCATATCAGTGTGACATCAAACCAAAAAGGTCGGCCAGAGACCAGTTATTTATATTACGACAAATCTTGGAAAAGACCCGTGAGTTTAACAAAAACAAAGACATATATGTTTGACTTCTAAACGAGCATCCAAGCAGTGAAGTGTATGGGAAGTTAGTATGTGCAGAGTACTTCTTCAAAAAAACATTATTTCAATTAAATTCGCATTGAAATTCGCAAAAAAATACAAAAAACTTTATACATGATGTGAATACTCCAGCCCCACCAAATGTGGCTCACACTGATCTCACTTTCAAGTGCTTACGCCGAAAAATAAAAGTAAACAAATTGATAAAACATTTTTGTATCTAGATAGCTAATGATCACATCTAACCCAACACATTGTAAATTTCTTGAAATGATGAAAAGTTATTCAAAAGCCAAGCCAGTTCCACCAAAGTAAGCCTATAATTATGCAATACTTTTTTCCTCTTTCTCAGTACAGTGGTGGCGAAATTTATAAGATTTCTAAAACCAATGATGTAACGAAACATTTTTACTAAGTTATCTCTGAGCGTTAAGCACGAAGCTTTTTGTTGGCCTATTTCAGGCTCTTTCGTAGCATGTCGAACGCTCAATTACATTCAAACTATACAAATGAAACTAAATTTATTCCATTAAAATCTTTGATAGTTGCACATCAAAGTCAGTTCATTTATAACTCGTCAGTAAAATTTTTTGCAGCTTATATTTTCTTAGTATTTATTGAACCAAAATTTGTTAGATATGAATTTTAGCAGGCTACAAGGTTATCAACATGATAAACATGGATTATTTGAAACAACTTTGAAACAATTAAATGTGAAGTGAAACAGAGGCACGTGTTTCGATTTCCGCTACAAAATGTCATCAGCCCGATTGCCTTTGTCAGTGCAAATACTCGTTTATATACTTACATATTTTGAAGAATGCTTTATGAATTATATAAATTGCATGTAATTTTCATGTATTCAATGGTAATTTTGCATTCTATTTTCAAGCCTTTTTCTAATCTTCGATGGAAAATTCCAGGAATGGGGAGTTGTGCAAGTTTTGTCTTTCGGGTAAGAAAATATCCTAAAACGAAAAGTTTTTATAATTAATTTCATTTGTTAATATTGAGCGTCTGAGATTGCATATGCACAAATGTTTCTATTATTAAGCCCTGTACCGAAGGTGCAAGATACTTTTGGTTTTTTACAAATGTATGTAACTGATAGAAATAATGGTCGGCGAACACCCAAAGTATAGCCACGTTCGTCTGTCCGTCCGTATGAACGAAAGGATCTCGGAAACGGTAATAGAGAGAGACTTCGTTCCTCTTGCATTTTACTAGGACTTTGCCGGAATTTTTCAAGTATATGTACTTTAAAATTTTGCCCGTCCCACCTTTCCATAAAATCAACCACAAGGCTACAAATTTCTTCGGCACAAAAAAAAGTTAAGTATGCCAGTGTAGAGATAACATCCCTCTAAGCCAAAATTCAAAAATTTCATCATAATCGAATAACTATTTGCATACATAAATAAATTTCATACATAAACAAATATTTTATAGGGCACTTATTCATACAGTAAGAAGTGGGAGGAGCAAAGTACTTCTCGTCAGTACCATTTTTGTTATTAATTTGCTACATTTTTGTTGTGGATGGTGCCTAAGCTAGTGAAACATTTAATGTATTTCTTAGAAAAGGAATTAGATCCTTGGAAACTGGTACAGGACCTCTAAATGTCTGCTATGGCCGACTGTAATTTTCTTACTTCTTTTTGTAAGCGTCTCCACACTGTTGTTTTAATCCAATTCCACTTGATAGTTGCGATGTAATTGCTGTTGTTATTTTAGATGCATGGAATCGTGACGACCTTGAATTATATCTGCATATGTGGGTCTGTTTGTCTGCTTTGGAGGCGTACGATTTATCTGACCGTTGTCTTCACAAAAGTTTTAAACCATGTAAATCGATTTTGCATTTGTTAGGTTCGAAATTCACAAAGATTATATTTATTTGTTCACCAGTGGATCGACTTCGACCGAAATTTAAATCGGGATGATGTAGCAAATCGTAGTAACAAATATGCGTAGCCATCCCGACGATGACGAACAACTGCTTTAGTAGCCATACTTTTCGACGAGAGAATGATTCAAACTGAATCGAACAAGATTCTGAGAATTTCATGGCCAAACATCAGCATTCGATTTCATAATGTTTCATCAGCATTCGATTCCGTACCAGTTATGAGTGAAGATGTGGATCTTATTATTGTTTTTTCAGAAAATTTGTTAAAACTTTTATCTTGCAAATGCAAAAAAGGATATTATAAAGCCTGCATATTCAGATAAGCTGGATTAAAATGCTACGTTATATGCGCGAATTGCAATTATACATGTGAGTACGCGTATTTTGGTATCGAAAAACTTTCCAAGTAAAACTACCAAATGATTTTACTTTTTCGAAAAACTCTTTTTCGTCCTCCACAGTACTTGCCAGCTCTTCGAATCTGTTTTAAAACTCTTTACAGATGTGAAGCCTTTCATTATTTTAACCATGTCTTAGTACAGCCTTTGTAGTTGGTGATATGATTTTTAAAACAATAAAAACAGTTAGTTGGAAACTCATTCTTTTTCCCACCTAGCTTGCCAAAAATCTTGACTTCTATAGTACTGAACAATATCATCCAATTTACGAAGTTGCGCTATTTCAAGCTCTTTCCGTACCAACACCGTACCAACTTCATTGCTTTTGGCGCTCTTAAAACGGAGAAAAGGGTATCTTTTTTAACCTTTTGCGAAAGCTCAATATTTACGCCTTGGCCTTATTTGATGTACACTGCATGATTTACGATAAAAGAAAAATATAAAGGATGAAATTATGTCAATTTAATTAAAATTTGAATTACAATTAATGAATTTATAGGCAATGGAATCTTCAGCAGTCGCCAACAGAGAACGTGTTCCTGTTTTTCAGTGGGATTTTATTAATTTATATTTGACTGATGTATTTACTGCTCAATTTTCAGATGATCAATCGGATGCCTTTGACAACTTGTCGTTCTGGCGATTGTCTTCAGGCCAGTCAAACTTTATTTGTCAGTGAAATTATTTGCACTCCTGTCATCCATTATACGACGATCACTGCTTACAGCTCTCATAAGCAGAAGCGAAACCACTCTCAAAAACACTTTTAAATATTTTATTAATATAAATTTTATTAAGAAATCCTTTACAAAATGAAAGACTTAAGAACTGTGAACTAAAACAGTACACAAATGTAGATGAAAAACTTTATGTGGTATTAATAAATCGCGGGGCTGTCACTAAGTTGTTGCTAGAATTTATTATTACTTTAAAAGGGGAAAGCAATAACTTTTATTTAGCAAATAATTCGTTGTTTTCGTAGAGCAGCGACAACCACATCAATTCAAATTGGCAAATGACTCAACACAGCAATAAACGAGTAAAGAACTCAAGAACTAATAGTAACCGAATGAGATATCGTGCAAAGGCTGCGCATTACCCTGCGGCAGGGCATAGTCACGCGCCAATTGATCAAGTAGACTGCTACCGCCGCCGCCGCCACCACCGCTGCGAAGCTGTGGTTGTGGCTGTGGTTGAGGCTGGTAACGTGGCTGCTGCTGCTGTGGTTGATGCTGCAGCTGAGGACGAGCGATGGGTCCCTGAGTGGGACCAAATTGCACAGGTTCTAGCAGAGGACGGCCACCCGAAGCGGGTGCCAGAAAGCCCTGAGCGCGTGCACTGGATGGAGCAGGTGAAGCAGGTGCCGGAGCGTAGACAGGTCGCGAAACGCGCACATTTGAAGGACCCTCACCGAAGTTCTGTGATTGAGAGTAGTCTGGTTCGGGACGTGAAGGGCGCTGCAGCGGTGAATAGACTACATCTGTAGAGCGTTGGGCGCCGGGTATTTGAAGACGAGGAGGCAGTGGCGCTGGTTGTTGTTGGTGTTGTGGCTGAGGTTGTTGAATATATTGAACACGGCGTGGTGGCTCCTGCTCAGCTTCCTCCTCTTCATATTGCAAATACTGCGGTTGTGGACGTGGCTGGGGTTGTGGTGGCGGTGGTGGAGGAGCAGGACGCGCCTGTGGTTGTTGTTGTTGTTGTTGCGGACGTTGAATGCGCTACAGAATATTTTAAGTTTTAATCCTAATTCATTTTGCAAATCAAAAATAAAAGTCATACACTTACATATGGACGCTGTGGACGCAAGGCCAATGGTTCATCCTCATATTCAGGCTCCTCCTTGGCAGTTTCGTCAACCAACGTCGGCGGTGCTACAGTAATACCCTCACCCGAAGGCTGGAAACCATACTGATTGGCACCATACTCCACTACACGCACCTTGCCCGTCTCATCGACATAGCCATACTTGCCCTTGACCTCACCAGTGGCAAGTTTAGTTTCAATTTTGAATGAGCCATCGGCGCCTTCATAGCCATATGTATAAGAGCCATCTTCATTGTGTCTGCATTGTCGAAGTATGACATGCAAAATAAATAAAACTGAATAAGTTCTTTATATCGGAAGAACTGTCGAGTCACTCACTTGTTAATTTGCTTCAGAATGGGAACTGGCGTCGGTCGTGGCGCCTCCGCAACTTGTCCCGATTGGGGACGTAATCTGACCGGTGCGGGACGTGGCGTGTTCTCCTGATAGTCTTGATAGTCTTGTGCTGTTGCCAGGCCACAGATTACGCTTAGCAATAGTAAACGTTTTAGCTGCAATGAAAGTAAACTGGTTATTAATTGACTGCGGTACACCTTGATCAATTTTGTGCGGAAACTGCAAAAGTATTCGAGTATCTCAATGCAAAAGTGGTAGCGTTTATTAAACCAACACTCTACACACACCAGCTAAGAATGCAGCTGAATGATAGAGTCTTACGAGTAGAGACAAAGACAATGTATCATTGGCAGCCCGCTCCCTTTCACTTTTGCCAATGGCCAATGACACCAACGACGAAACGCCCTCAATGCTAGGCTGGCATCGGTAAAACAGCAACAAAAAAGTTCATAATAGTTCATAAATAAATTTATAATATAGTCTTACATATATATAATATATAAATGCAAATAATTACATCAAGCGAAACTCTTGCGCTGAGTTAATGTTTTAATAAAAAAATCCTACAAAAAAAATGGCCAACTAATGCAAGAGATATGTCAGCTAAAGGCAAAACCACACAAAAAGTAAAGTTTTAATTGAAAAATCAAAGGCAAATGCGAGGGCTATTTAAAGAGTCATTATTATTATAGCTGACAATAGTAAATTAAATTTTGAATTATGTGCTGCAAGTTAATGACTGAGTAATGGAATATTTGAAGGTTTTAGAGGCCGCTAATGACGAGTTCAATGTCACAAATAATCAAAAGCACCGGCAAAATACCATTTGAATATGCATTGCCTGATCTATTTTGCCCTTGAAATAATTTAGCTTAGCGATGAACAATTAAGCAGACTCTTTTTCAAATTGAAATCAAAAATAATGTAAACTCATATACTGAGCCATCATAAATTTCATCAACAACTTTGCTTTTTAGCTCAAAAATCCGTACAGCTGTATGGAAACATTAGATTCCGTAGTAGATATATTATCATGGATGGCTGAAGGATACTTAGCTAAATTTCCAAGTGAACGAACAGAGGCAATTGATGACGACCTACAAAATCGATTCCAACCAATTGGTTTTATCTCAACGACCAGAGCACGTGAAGTCCAGTCTGTGCTTGATAGTTCCAGCCAACTTTACCTTCCAGTCGCTTCCATAGCAGTAGAAGTCTCGGCTTACATTAAAGCTCTGAAACCGAAAACAGCTCCTGGAGAAGAAAAAGCCGTTCTTTTTTTTTGATGATCATCCTTGAAGAACTCGAAGCCAAGGAGAACGTGGTTGTCGCCTACCTCGACATTAAACAGGCATTTGACCAAGTTTGGTATGATGGGCTGCTAAGCTTAAGAGTCTGCTGCCGCATCAGATTTGGTTGTTATTGAAAAGATATTTTCATAACATGGTTTTCTCTGTGGTATTGGATGGCGTAGAATCCAGGGTCAAGGCCGGAGTTCCATTGGAAATTTGGCATTAACCCTAATGAGTCTTCATGTGCCAACACTCGGTATATCAGTACCTTGGTGTATTTCTTGACAGACGCCTCATTTTTCGACACCACATCACAAGTGTAACCAAAGCAATTACTGCAAAGAAGTTGCATGGCTGATCAACAACAGAAACACACATACGCTGAGGATTAAAGTCCCCATATATAAGACAATTATTGCTAAAGTTTGGTGGTAAATAAATAAAACCTAACTAAAGTTAAAGGCCAAAACATTGCGCATGATTAATAATAATAATTTCTAGTGCCCATTAGTACATGCAGAGTCATTGCCGGAAAAAATGGGGGGTGTACCCCCAAAATATTGAAATGGATGTACCTCACAATGGTCAGACCTATAATAACATATGGTGCCATTGTCTGGGCGGATAGGGCTAAATTGACAACAGCTAGCAAATAACTGAACAAAACTCAGAGGTTGGCTTGTGGCGAACCTGTCCTAGTGTGGCATTAAACGTGCTACTTAATCTAATGCCGCTGCATCTTCATATCCAACCACAGGCTGACAGAGCCATTGCTAGGGTAGGAAGAATTAACACTAGTAGGAAGACCTGTATCAGGAATCAAACAAATGTTAGCATGAAAGACGCCCACCCATTCCTGCAATACCCTAGCGACAACCTAGGCATAATGAACAACTTCATCAGAAGATTTAAAGTAGGGCGCAGCACTAAAGAAGATTGGGAAAACATAAGACTGAACTACAATATCAAACCAGGGGCAATTAGCTGGTATACGGATGGCTCTCTAACAGATGAAGGAACTGGCGCAGGAGTTTTCGGACCTCGCACTAAATACTTCAAATCATTAGGAAAATTTAGTAGTATGTTTCAGGCAGAAATATATGCGATAGAAAGATGTACTCAATTCAATTTAAATAGGGGGTACAAGAACCAAAACATCGCCAACTTCTCCGATAGCCAGGCGGATATTAGAGCAGTAAGCTCGCCTGTGATCAAATCTAAACTGGCCATGGAATGCATAGGTAAACTAAACAACCTAGGAAAATTCAACAAGATTACTCTGGCTAGGAGAGGGGCAGGGTCCCCCTTCATGGGTCCAACGCCATTCCTCGGGCTCGGACCAGGAACAATGAGAATCCTGGTAAAAGAGAAAGAACAGGAAGCAAGGGATTTTTTCTGGGAAGAGTGTGAAGGCTTAAAACAGAGCAAAAAGCTGTTAGGCCCTTCCAACAAGAGGAGATCGGAAATTTGCAACGGTTTTCAAAAAAACAATCTAAGAATGATTTCGGGCTTCCTGACTGGACACTGTAGACTTAGAAGACACTTATTTAAAATTGGAATCGATAGTGATAACACTTGTAGATTCTGTCTGGAGGATGACGAAACTCCGGAGGTTATCTTGGGAGACTGCCCAACTTTGACCCAAAACAGGCACATGACCAAGTGACAGGAAGGGTGGTGCTTGCACTTAATCCCAAAAAACTTGTGGTCTTTTTCAGGACAGCAGGGCTGGATGAGTTGTTGGAGGTCAACTACGGACAGGGCACAATAGAACTGTAAAGGTCGCAGTGCCTACTACCTAATAATAATAATAATAATAGTACATGGCCACTTCAAACATAAAAAGAGATTTCAATGTCGACAGAATTTGCGATGCCATAAAATGCCAATCAATAGATTATTTAGATCGGCTAAATAACCGTGCAAACGCACTTGCAAGGCGCCTATTACAACAGCGAAGACTAGGAGAAGTCAGAGTGGCGAGAGAGCTCTACCCCGTAGATATCTATAATTCTTAATAACATGTTAATCATCCCATCAATAATTTTGATTGTTGCTACTTATTTTCTAAGCGATTTAAATTAATTTACAATTGCATGCAAAGAAAGCACTCACAAAAACGACAAGACGTAGTTCATCTATGGATTATTACACAAAGAGAGGCAATTCGATGCAGCTGATATTAACAGCTAAGAATCTTATAAAATCAAATTATATTTGAGCGATCAGGAGGGAACACAATTAAAGCCTTCACTAAAAACTATTTGTCTGGGCTATTAAACACCATTAAAGTATAAAACAAAGTTTCATCTTCTTACTAATTTTAAATTATTAAGATTTATTATTATGAACAGAAGCTCTGTGTCAGGCCGGCATTTTAACACAGAAAATATAAAATGTAGAAATCTAAACTTTAACTTTAAAATTTGTAAACAGTTTATGTCTCAATTCCTTGAGACAGTGCCAAAAAAATGTAACTTTTGGTTACCCTCCTTTGTTTTTTTAAGCATACTTTTTATTTATTATTATTGAAGAAGATACATTTTTTGGACCAATCTGTGCTGAGATGATTCATGGCAACATTTGCTTATTCGAAGCTTCATAAATTCTTAAACCTTCTATTTGGTATTATCAATTTATATATTTTTTTTTTTTTCCAAATATTTTCTGCGTATAGTATAGAAAGAATTGACGAATTTCTATCGCAAAATGGGGGAAAAAAAAACATCCAAGCAGACTTGCTTGGAATTAATAGTAGACAAACCGAGAACTGGAGAAAGTGACACTTTAAATGATCCAAATTTGGCAAGAAAATTATTTTACAACGCGGAATTGGCTGCTGAAACTACGATTCATGATGAACATTTTATAATCAGCTGTTCAACACCATTACAAGATAGGGCTATAAAATACATATATAGACATGAAATAAATGTGACCAAATTTGGATAGTGTGCCTTTTACACGGCCAAGAGACTTGTGGATATGTATCCTTGATATTATCTTTACCTAGTTCAGTTCACAAAGTTTTGATTCATGCTCCTATTATCAACAGGAGAGCTATGTGAGGAAGCTGCAGAATCATGTATTGCTACATATACCGGCTTAATAAATAAGTTACTCCTAAGCTCGTACCCTTTTCTTACTGCTAAGATTTTTTTAATAAAAACATTTATTTATTGGTCGACCTGATATCTTGTAGACAACTTAAACCAATGAGTAAAAAATAAAAATGAAATATTACAGCTAAGCTTATTCAAATAATGTTAATGATTTGCCTTACAAAAGAATATAAAGAATATAAAACACAAAATAATGATGCTGGCTGCAGGGGTATTACGGGAGAGGAATATACAATATATTATATACTCCTTAAATGTTACTACCTAGGCACAATCCTTTGTAAGCGTCGTCTAATTTTTACTCCTGCCTTTCTTCTGCGTTCCAAGAGGCGTCTGGCTAGCTGGTTTGGGTGACTATTAAGTCGTTTTATATAGTAAGCGGTCTGCTTATTAATAACATCCCCGATTTTAGGGACTTTTAGGTCCTTTTCTATGTTTGCTGTGCGCATATACCAGGGCGCTCTTGTTAATCTGCGAAGGATATTCGCCTGCAGAACGCGTATTTTGTTTATATGTGTTTCTGCAGCAATGCCGTACATTTGTATCCCATAACGCCAGGCGGGTGCGATGATTGCCTTATAAATGTGCACCTTGTTATTCAGCGACAGATTATTTTTGCCGTTGAGAAGCCAGCCCAAATTATTAGTCCTGGCGCATAGGGATTATACAACCGTATTAACATGTGTTCCAACTGAGAGGCGTTTATTCAAGTACAGTCCGAGATACTTATAGCCAGTGTAGTGGCCAATCAGCTGACCCTGGAGGAAGACCCCAGGGCATTTTTCTCGTCTGAGTGTGTATGTCACTGATGCACATTTGCTGAGGTTTATACTAATATATATATATAGATTCCACCTTTTAGCTCATTTGCCAAATTTATACGACATAACTGTAGCATATCAGTGGCGTTGTACACGCACTTGTCTCTGGCAAGGATAGTGGGCATGTCCCAAGTGAATAGAGTATACAAGGTGGGACTTAGTATACTTCCCGGTGGGAGGACGCTTTTTAATTAGCATAATAGACTGTCGCGACGGTCTCCAAGGAGGAAATGTCTATTTTAGTGGAAAGGTCTACGAATTATGATAGCATCGACGCTGATCAGGAAAATGATTCTGATTGACTGAATTTCTTTGAATTTCCATTATTTTTTTTAATTTTTCCCATATTTTTTTTCTTAATACATGTAATCATGATTAATTATTGGCTTGCATTTCATTTAGAATTAAAAAATGCTGTTAAATAATTTTGTCCTGTTTTTTAATACAAATACTCCTATGTGCGTCGTGCCATACCCTGTCAAAAGTCTGACGGATGTCCATTTAAACAGCCACTGTATACTCCTTTGCCTGCAACCTATCTAGGATAAAGTTCATCACCCTATTCAGCTGCTCAGGGATTCTGGTTGCCTTCCTGAAGCCAAACTGAAATGGTGATATCCTTTGATTGACCAACGAAGTCTGCATTTCGATTTATTAGAAGATTAGGGTTACATATTAAACTCAATAATTGTTTTTGTTGGTTTTTTGAAGACCGAAACAGTTTTAGCGCCTATTACTTTTTATATATTCTTTAATTTTTTTTAATGTATGTACATTTTTTCATCAATTCATCACTTATATATGGGCGTATTGGAGTCCAACCACACCTATTTTTCGAACTATAATAGAGTTATACATATAATGAAGGTATATTCCTATATGTCCAAAAAAATTTCAACAACTCTTGAATTAGATCGACATCTCCCTATCAAGTATACAGAAGAGGAAGCTTTGGCTCTGTATATTAATGGAGATTATAAAAAAAAAAAACTCATATAACCCTATGAAATTTTAATATATACTCAACAAACGATGTTTTGCCGTTCGACAAAAAAATGTGTTATCCATAAGCAATCTTTTTTTTTTTTTTTTTAAGTTTTTAAAATGAAAGTTTATTGAATCAATTCATACTTCCTCTCCTTTAATAAATATTTCTGCACCATAAATAAAAGAAAAGCCGCCAACTCCTTAGAGAGTAATCTGTCTAATGCCCTTAAGCCTTTAACGACATGTGGATAATGAACGAACCATGGGCAATAAGTGTGTTTTGGTACAAATACCACACAGCTGTACTCCATACCTTCAGATGGGAGCAACGGCAAGTGAGTAGACAGCACTCGTGCAGCGCAGGGCCAGCTAGTTTCGTCCCTTTTTTCAGCCAGTAGAGCTGCCTCATTCTGAGACGACAGCGGGTGACCAAGATTTGAGTGTGCCTCGACCTTTTGTCGATATGCAATCAGAACTGAAGCATGTTGTGCTCAAATTCCTCTGCAAGAAATGTTTGAGCATAAAGCTGCTATAATTGTTGAAGCCCACCCGGGCTTGTCGAAGACAATTATGAACATCCAACTGACTCCTATAAATAGGGATGCGGTTGGAGTTCAGAATACTTAAGGTACCGCCAAACCTTTACTAATTCTGAAAACAATATGGTAGATGAATGTTTATTGGCCATTTGTATAGTGCCACTGCAGGTACCATTCGGTAGCTGCATTCTTTGGCAAAAGAGTCTTTAGATTTGATTCGCGCCGAGATTAAAAATATTAAATCTCTAATTTTGACAGTTGAGTTTGTGTCTGAGCAGATATCAAGCTCAACAAAATGTACAGCGCACAATGATCGATGGCGCAGTATTTAGCGTGAATGCAGAGAATTCATGGCCAAAATGATGAATTAATAAGATCTTATTATGAGATTGCAGTTAATCGAAGATTTGCTTCAATATCGACTATCGATTTGTAGGACATCAACTATCCTATCAAGAGAGTAGTGAATAAAAGAAAAGCACATAGCCATGATAGGTATTGAAATGGCTTTATTGGTGGATATCCCAATGCAAGGTTCCGGCAACACGAATAGTGGTAATACAGGTTTTTGAACACAACAAATTTTCTTATCAAAGACTAAAAGACTTGGTGTGATCTGTGACTTCCGGTTATGTGATAAATATTAATAGTTTTCATAAGCCTTACAAACAACAAAGAAAGTTGTAAATAAATTTTCGTAACTATACATGCCTAGCTCAGTACATAAGATATTGAACCGCGGAGTTTATACTCGTATATGCGTACCTATTTCTCTCGGTATGATTTCGTTCAGATAATGCTTTGGAAACTAGCCACGATTACTTCCGAAATTTCCAGCCTAAATATACCTGTAAATCTTCGTACACAAATTCAACAGACCTTATGAACTTTTTATTTATTTTCGGATTTTTTAATAACGAGTTTATTCAAAGAGCAGGATGGTGATGTGAAATATCTTATTTTTCTTTTTAAAGAAAAACATTTTTTTAATTTTTTAAAAATTATTCATGAATTTAAAAAAAAACAAGTAAGAAAAGTATAGCCGGGCGTAACTGACTGTAAAAGTAAGAGGCCCTGTACTAGTGCAGGTTGCCTAACAAACACATTAAATGTTTCCCGAGCTTATGACCAAGCACATGACCACTTCTCACTGCCATATAAAACATTTTTTTATGTATGAAAAGAAAAAGGGGGTCGTTCAAATTCAATTGCTTATAAAATCGTCATTTATTATCCGATTTTGATGAACTTTTTGGATTTTAGCTTAGAGGAATATTATCTCTACTATCATCATACTCAACTTTTTTTGTGCCGAAGAAATTTTTTGCCTTGGGGGTGATTTTAAGGGAAAGGGGGAGAGGATCAAAATTTTAAAATAAACTTGTGAAATTCCGGAGCAGTGCTAGTCGAATGCAAAAAACACGAAGTCTCTATCTATTACCGTTTCGTCCGACGGACAGACGGACGGACGGACAGACAGACGGACATGGCTATATCGACTCCTCTATTACTCCTGATCATAATGGGGGTAACTTTGGGGAATCTCCGATTATTATTTCTACCTGTTACATACATTTGCACAAAACCAATAGGCTCTTGTACCTTCGGTACAGGGCCTAAAAATTTTATAAATGAATTTGTTTTTATGGTTCCTTTATAGATTAATTTTTTTAAGTTATTATTTCAGAGCCAGACTCTTTTGTCCGCTACTTGTAATTTCAACCCGTAGCTACTGAAGATGAAGTAATAAACTTTCTGGAGTGTCCTTCTCAAATGAGTCTCAGAAAATCTCCAGGTGAAATAATGTGAGGCTACTTTACGTTTATAACGCTCTGCTGAGGGTTAATTAATATCCATCTCAATGTAATAGAAAGCTGGTAAACTTTTCTAAACTGATTGAAAAATAATTTTTCCTTTTAAATAACACCTTTAATGGAAAACATATTAATATCTATGCGAATTGTTGATTGTACTATTCAAAAATAAAGAAAAGTGGCTCCTGAAACTCTAAAAAAAACAAGAAGAATGTTACCAATTCTAGACGATTTCGCCATTATACCAAAACATCAGTTTATGTTTAGGAGAAACCACGGCACACCTAAGCCAACAACAATACGGCTGTCGTTTTAACATCCAGCAAGCATTCGATAGAGTTCGGCATACCGTACGCTGGCAATACTGCGATCTTAGCTGTAAATGATGCTCCTATAAAGGCATCTGAATATATCACTACAGCTAAATTTAATAGGAGATTGGCTTAAGAAACGGAAAATAAAGATTCATGCCCAACAGTGCAAGTCAATTGGGTTGGCCTACCTCAAAATGACTCTGTTAAGTTCCTGGAATGCTCATGCCATTCACTAGAACTTGAACAAATCTTTTGTCAGCGATGAAATAGTCAGAGGCACTGGAAAATGCTTAGAAAGACTAAACTATCACGAAAATTAACTACCATGTGGCGCTGCAACTGTGAGGCGATTGAAAAGATTTAATATCCCGGATCTACCATTCAGATTTTAAAAACTAATTATAAATTGTAAATATATAAATGTCAATATGCTATAAGCTTAATATTAATCGTATTTTAGATGATCTAATTGAATTAAATTCTATTCTTGTAGGTCATTAAGCTTAATATTAATGGAAAAATATCGAATCGTTCTGGAATGCAGAATAAAGATGTAATATCTATCCAATTATTTTTTTTCTTTTTAAAATGCTTATTAAATACTTTTCAAACAGCCCACAAAAGCATTTCGTATTGGTTATATGACAAGTAAAAGAGAGAAAAGTTGCAAAAACAATTAAAATAGAAAATCTTTCATCGCTAATTAACAGCTACATCACTTTCCTTTTAGCTTTAAAAATAAAGCTCCCACGAGAATATCATCTCATGCATAAATTAATGCAAATTGTCCAAACGACTGCGAAGCACAAGGCTGACTCCGCATAGAAAATGCAATTACATATGTCGAATTTTTGTGCAAATTCCGCGCGCGTTCAGGCAACAAATTATGTTGCATCGATATGTGAACCGAACCAAAAACCAACAAAAAATGCAGAAGCAAATAACGCACAGCAAATATTTTAAAAATTAAACAAAAAAATTCACCAAAAACAAATTCAGCAGTAAAATACAAAAAAAAAAAAAAGTTCCCACAGTTGCGGCACGAA
This sequence comes from Leucophenga maculata, assembly GCA_035044805.1. NCBI lineage: Eukaryota > Metazoa > Arthropoda > Insecta > Diptera > Drosophilidae > Leucophenga > Leucophenga maculata. The sequence goes on from JAWNNP010001075.1 coordinate 259,387, forward strand.
TTGTTGAAAGATGCACTGCGGATGCCGCAGATGCAATCCTTATAAATAACTTGTAGCATAATCACAGAATGCGCAAAAAAAACTATGCGCTACTCCGAGCACTTATTCAGTGGGCCATATTGATTCGAGACGAGTGTGCAGCACAAGTTGCACTAATTTTGGTTAGGTTTGTAAAACGAGTCAAAGTTTGCTTTGCATTTGGCTTTGCTGAATATTTTATTAGTAAAAAATATTTAGTTTTTCTCGCCAAACGACTGCAGCCTAGCATGCCCACTAAAATCTGGCATAGCTACAGATCTGCCACAATATATTTGGTCTTTGGATTTGGTTGTTTCTGTTCACTTATGTTGTTTTGCTATGCCGTCTGACAGCAGCTGATGCCTGCAGCTGACAAGCAACGTCGGTGTTTAGACTGGTCGCCTAGACGGCTCTACTTGCATCTGTGCAGAAGTGTCATTGGTGCAGTGCGAGAAGCTATATGCGGCAACAGCAATAGCTAACAGTTCCGCGACTTGTATCCATTGACAATTGCAGTCGAGCGAAAATTGATTGGATGCAGCGGTTCTTAAATAATATTCGCAGGGTTCGGAATGGTTATGGCTATGTGTAACACATATTTGTTGGCTCAAATCGAAAACTAATATATTTGTTTGCTATAAAAGTTATCTCAGACGGAAACATTTATCACATTTGCTTTAAAGTTAAGGATTTTAATTAAAAGTAAACTCAACAAAACTGCTAAAAAAAACATCTATATCTTACGAGAGTTATAAATATTTGTAATACCAAATAAACAACGGGAATATGGCTGATCCATAATAAATCTCTCTACTGTGCTATAAGTTGTATGACAGAAAATTGCAGTCAAGAGTGGTCGACCTTGAGATACCATGTTCTCACAATGAACTACAATTTTTATAGGGGTTATACTCATATATGGATCCATGTGTGAAAGATATAACAACATTGTCGCTTCATGCTAAGCTTAATCGCAACAACATCTTTTTCTTACAAAAACCCAATTTCGACCTATGTTATTGTACATGGAATAATTCATTAGATTTTTCAAAAGATACACCAAAATTCGGCGATATTAGCTAAAAATATTACAACTTATTGTTTAAAAAATTCAGAAAGAAGAGACAGGATTATATGAGTAATATCGTTAAATACTAGAATGAATAGAAGACTCTATATATCCTAACTTGAAACTTTATTTTTTATATAGGCCACGATTCCGTCAGCCGGAAAAACGAACATATATTCACAAAATTTTTTTTTTATTATCAGGGATCTCCGCGTGGAGATTGAAGAGCAAATTGTCCGCCACATCAAACTGGCTACGCACTGCAACAGATTGGCTCGCACTCTGCCAAACAGGTGGCCGATTAGGAGGCTAAGGAGACGTAATCCTTTATAGCGGGTTGACACGTAGATGAAATAGAAGTTAACTGAAGAAAAAGTAGGACAAAATAAAAATATCCAAACTTAAACAATCTATCTCCTATAGTCTCCAAATTCTCGTTGTTCATATGGACAGCCAGGCAGACAGACGGATGGAAAATCTATATCAAGTTTAGACCATTCTCATATTTACCGATCTATTGGGTAGTACTCATCCATCCATTTTAATACGCCTAAGAAAAGTTTAAAGGATCGAAAAATCGGTACGTCATGAATTGAACGATATGCAGATGAAGCGATGTCAAAACAGATTCTTCGCCAGACAAAAAACGATTATTTTTCCTGCACCTCATTTTGACCGGTGATGCAAATTGGATATCTATTAAATATTCTAAGTGCAAGAAATCGATTAATATTGTCCTCAAAACTTAATCGCTTCGGGACAGAAGATGGTGCTATGCATTTGGTGGGATCAGCAGGGTATGGTCTACTAAGAGCTTATGAAACCACTCTGCCAATGCCCAACTATACCACCAACAACTGATGATATTGCAGCGGGATCGGTGTGAAAAACGACCGAATTATTAACCATGACTGAAGAGAGATAATTTTCCTTCACGACAACGTACCGTTGCACACGTCGACATTGGTCCAGAACGATTTGGATGCATTCAACTGGGAGGTGCTACCCTATGTTCTTTATTTACCAGACCTGGCCTCATCCTACTACCACCTCTTTTCGTCGATGAGCTACGAGCTCACTGAGCAGCATTTCAAGTCTTTCTAAGATATCCAAAAATGAGTTCGTGAATGGTTTGCCTCGAAGGGGAAGGAATTCTTTTGGCGTGGTATCCACGAATTGCCCGAAAGATGGGAAAAATTAATTAATTTTCGCTTTCTTTGCAACAAAAGCTTACTTTCTTACTTAAAAAAAACTGATGGACGAAGTGTATAAGCTTAATACCTCGTGCAGCCTGGAATTGTTTCGTGAACGTTCTTCTTCGTCTCTTAGCTACAAAGAAGTAGTGAAACATTGTAAAATCGGACGATTCAAACGGTCATCAATTCACCACGACGACTATTATATCCGTTTTATATTTGTTAAGAAAGTATCTTGATTTAAATGTCGTGGCTAGTAGTTAGGCAGATACATTTTCCCCAGTTAACACTGTCCTTAATAATGATGTCAATTATTAGCGCGATCTGTCAACCAGTGTGTTTACAACAGCTGTTTATAATGAGTGAATATATTGATTAGCGTATCTGACATAACATTTCGTGTGCCAATACATTAAAAAAGGCTGCAAAAGACCGTCAAACACATGCCTCGTTGTGGACGGTCTTCAAGGAGTGCGACTAACTATAAACTGAAGAAAATCTTTTTGGGAAGTAACCATGTAAGCTTGAGAGAGATCGGTTATGTATTGGAGATGTCATACGAGTTCGTACATACGAATATGAACGAAAAATTGCTCCAAGACTTGTTCCAATAGATGTGAATTACCTTCAAAGGTAATTCAAGACCAGGTAGCTGCAATCCTCCATTGAACGCATAATTACTTTTGACGAGACATGGGTATACGTGTAGGACACACTTTCGTAATAGGAAGGAATTTTTGCTCCGAACTCTCAAAAAATACTATCGAACAAGTTCCGTATTCACCAATTACTGTGACTTCTTCTTCTACTACAAACTTAAATTCGAGGAATGCTCATTTAATCGATTGAAGACATTATGAAACATTCAACGCAACAGCTGAAGGTCGGAAGTGCCCAGAAAGTGTTTTGATGAGTGGAAGAAACGTTGGCATACGTGTATCACTTCAAATGGTAGGCGTTGAAATAAATGTGTATGATTAATTAAAATTATTCGTTTCATTTATAAATTCCCAGACTGTATTTCCGGCGTAAAAACTACATGCTGAGGCGAGTTATTTGTAATGTGTTCATCCTATTCCAACCATACGTCATCCAAGAGTTGCGCTTGAATTCCATGCATAAAAAACTTCTAACATTAGAGCTGTAAATTAGCCGCTTCTAAGAGGGTTCGATTTCCTTTTAAAAGCCCACTTTTAGTTTAAGGAAAGAAATTTTAAGTCAACTCAAAAAACTGAAACTCCCCACATAGACATTTGGGAACCGCTGTCACATGAAAAATCACATAAATCTATCAAGAACTACGTCACTCGCTTGAATAATATAGTAAAAGAGCGAAGAAAAAAACTAAAAAACAACAAGACTCTCGAGCGAAAACTACTTTTTTTCAGATTGTATAATACAACTTTTTGTCGTATGAAGTTTCTGCCAAGCTCTTTTAGCGTTTTTAGCTGCTGTCTTGTTTAATTCTCTTTTTTCCGTAAGATTTTTTTTCGCAATTTGATCGAATTCGCATTTGTAAACCTTTCACTTGCCGCGCTGGAATTGGACATCGTTGCGAAGTATTTCTATGTAACCAATCTAAGCAATATATTGAACGATGCAGTGCAACAGCGTAGCCTTGTAGCGCTGAACTTTTTATAAAAATATCTTCAAGCGAGTACATACCGAGATACATGCCAAAAGTATGGTAAATGTTTGGTCAAGCTAACTGCTGCCGTTCAACACTGGTAAACGGGTCTGTATGCCAAAACGTACAGCATCTCCATGCGGAGCTGAGCGAGTGCACAAGTATCTCGGAGTATGTGTGTGTGTCTTTGAAGTCCATTGAGTCTTGCCGTAGCAGAAGTAAACCAATTTAGATTATTTGCCTTTGATATTTCGATGTGCATGTGCATGTGTCCCCCTTCACATATGTTTTGAATAATATTATTATTTTGCTATGCAGTTTGTAACAGTCAAACTGAAAGCGAGAGTAGACTAGTATAGAAAACTGATTGCAATATTTTAAGTGAGTAGAAAATATAATCTATCTTCTATGCTGGTTGGCCAGTTTCCTTCATAGTATGTCGAAATATAGATGCAATACATGTAGTTCCATATTTTAAAAAGTGTCTTTAAGGATTATGAACTTTGTATGCCCATAAAAAAGACTCCAAAAATAAAAGACGATTGGAATCGCCTTTTATACCAAAAATAAAAGAATGCAAGTGTAATCTTATCATGCAACAAGGTCATGGACTCACTTAAAAAGTGAAGATTCGACATGTTCAACATCGTTTTAGAAAAAAAGCATCCTCAATTGGTAAAGATAAAATAGAGATAGTGGAGACGATGTTCAAAAATAATATGTGTGGGGAGTAATGGATTCTGAAGCCAAAACAATAATTTATCAAAAAGTATAAGTTTGGTACTTTTTTTTGACCAAGAAAGGGAAACGGTGGATCAACACTGCAAAAATGCAAAATTTAAAAATTTAATTTTTTCAACTAATAAGTTTTGAGATAAAAATGTTTAAAAAAAGTTAAGATCCTAAAGTTTCTACCTATAATAGCTTTGTGTAAAAAATATAACCTTAAAATGAAATATGTAGACTTTTCCAACAAAACCAAAATCTGATAAATTGGTCAAATTGTTGAGGTGCGAATTCTAAAGCACAAAAAACCAATTGAATTTTATTAAATTTCATATCTTTTACTGTGTTTTTTTTAGTCTATATGACATAGATAAAATTATCGGACTTTAATCTAAAACATTGCAGGGAGCGTTCAAGTATTACGTAATGCAATTTGAGGGGATGAGGGAATCTTGTGAAACGTTACGATGACAGGGACGGAAAGGAGGTTCGAACAACGCGATACATTATTTTTTTTTTATTTAAATAAGAAACTGGGGAATTTAAATCTCCCAAGCTGGCAACTACTTTCGTTTATGTTTTGGGAATCCATCGTCTTTATTAAACGACAATTTTATTTCGTATTTTTGTTTGTTGTTAAAGTGAGATCACACTTAAATGTCCTCAAAAGAGGGAGATTCGCATTATAAGTCGTTCTTGACCTACAAAGGTTCTCAGAATGTTGCTGTTGATGGGATTCCAAATTTTGCGTTTGTTACACTCAAGAGGGAAGGATGCACAGACCAAGATGCGCAAAAAGCACGAGAACGGGGAATACTGCACTGATTCAATCAAGTCTTTGCAATATATCACGTCGTTACTGGGACTGCATTAAGTACTTGTAATCTCTCAAGATGATAAGGTCCGTGTACCAATAGGTTTTCCGTCAGTGAAAAGTCATAGCCCTCTTTTAATGCATATGGAGTATAGGATACTCAAACCTGACACAGGCCTGGGTTGTAGCAGAGAGGCACAAACTTATCAAACTTCTTAAAAATCTGCAAAAATTGCATTACTTAATACTTGAACGCCCCCAATGCGATTAAATAGAAATAGGAAGGTAACTTGAAAAAACTTTTTAATCCATTAAATTCAGCGAATTCTCCAATTCACGTTCCTTTCCACTTTGAAGAGACCGAGCATAAAAAGCTATCATAACAAATTTTGAGCTGATTAATATATGTAGTGCAGCATGCGTCAAAAAGAAGCTTTCAATTTGAAAATTTGTAGCAATAAAAAGGCTGTCAAAGGGCGAACTTGAGCAGGTATATTATCCTAAAATCAGGCTTCAATGAAAATCTTAAAAAAAACCTACCCCAACTATTGATGCAGATGACATACAGACAAGCAGACATAGCTGTATCGATTAGTCTCGTCAGTCTCATCAAGATTTTACTAAACATAAAATAAAATCGTAGAAAAATTGTGTTTGTTTGTTTCTAAGCGCATTACGTAAATGCCAAACATTAGATTCAAAATCAAATAAAGCAAAAATAAAAAGCTTTATTGTGAGACATAAATCGTCTTTTTATTCCAAAAAAATTGCTAAACACTAACGTTATTCAAACTGTTTCCTAGCGCTTTTCAAACCTATGACATATGTAATGTGCTACTCAAGCTACACGCAATTCATAGTGCTTAGTACATCTATCCATCGTGATCCAGAATTTTTTTAGCTATTACAATTCTCATATTTATGTGTTACAGAAAGAAGAAAAAGCAGCGCAAGTCGGGTCCGCTAGTATACTTGTATACTACATGGGGTCTACAATATTTATTTAATGATTAATCAACGTTCAGACAAACTATCTAAACTATCCAATAGATAGATAGATAGATAGATAAATAGATAGATAGATAGATACATAGATACATAGATAGATAAATAGATAGATAGATAGACACACAGATAGATAGATAGATAGATAGATAGATAGATACATAGATAGATAGATAGATAGATAGATAGATAGATATATAGATAGATAGATAGATAGATAAGTAGACAGATAGATAGATAGATAGATAGATAGATAGATAGATAGATATATAGATAGATAGATAGATAGATAGATAAATACATAGATAGATAGATAGATAGATAAATAGATAGATAGATAGATAGATAGATAGATAGATAAGTAGACAGATAGATAGATAGATAGATAGATAGATAGATAGATAGACACACAGATAGATAGATAGATAGATAGATAGATAGATACATAGATAGATAGATACATAGATAGATAGATAGATAGATAGATGATAGATATATAGATAGATATATAGATAGATAGATAGATAAGTAGACAGATAGATAGATAGATAGATAGATAGATAGATAGATAGATAGATATATAGATATATAGATAGATAGATAGATAGATAGATAGATAGATAGATAGATAGATAGATAGATAGATAGATAGATAGATAGATAAGTAGACAGATAGATAGATAGATAGATAGATAGATAGATAGATGACTAGATCGACTCATATTTTCGATCTGGTTTATAACATATATACTTTAATCGCTCTTTCGATGTGTTACAAATTTACATACAACAAATAATACTCGATGAGACTTGTGCCTACAAAATCATTGAATAAAACTTCTTGTTATGAGATGTCGTTCACTCTTTTTTCAAGACTATTTTAGGAGACCAAAACTTGACAACATCAACATCTATTTTGTCCACTTTAAAGTAATCCCCCTCAGATATAATACACATAAACCAACCTTTTTTCCCATCCTCCAAGCACTGCTGATAAACGCTTTGAAGTAGGGCACTGAGCACTACCAGCGATACAATATTTAACTCCTCAATCGTTGCAAATAATTATGCGTTCATAGGCTTTTTCAGTTTTGTGGATTTGACCAAAAAAAATCAAGGTAAAGCAACGATGTATGAGCAGGTGTATTACCATCATGCAAAAACGGTTCTTCGACAAATCTGATCATTTACTTTGTATTGCTTCATGCCAATGACGCATAATTTCAAAAAATTTTCCTTATCAACTGTATGACCTTCTGGCAAGAATTAACAATGCACCACGCCATTGTAATGGAAAAGAACAGAGATCAAACCTTCACGGAACAAGGCGTGCATTTTCAGTCTTGGCTCTTCTTACTGATTCCATTGGAATGTTTGTGCTATGATATCGAATTTATAACCATATAACTATGTTCCATCACCAGTTCAGACACATCTGAGCAAATATGAATCGTCCTTGACGTCTGTCAACAGCTCCTTAGCGATATTCATTTGACGTCTGTTTCGGTCAAAATTTAGCAATTTCGGAACAAACTTCAATGCCGTTCGTTTTATGTCCACAACATCAAAAAAAAAAAATGTTTTATGGCATCAGACAACAGAGGGGATGACATCCTCAGAAACTTCTCTACCATTTCTTTTACACATCTGCACAAAAGTTTTCTTCTTTGCTTCAATATTTTCATTGGTTGTTGATATGCTAAGGCGTCCATGTTGAGCATTGTCATTAATAACTTCTCTATCTTCTGAGAAGAGCTTGTACCACTTATAAAATTGACTCAAACTAAACTTGATAAATACCACAGGCAACATTCTAAGTGCATTGCTGCACTGCATTTTATATTTATAAATATATAAAAAAAATCTAGCGAAACGAACAAAAGTGAGGAAGCAATGCGATTCAACAATACGAATACAAATGTTAGGGTTGCCCATGCAACAAAGTAGCCTTCGCATCCCACGAGTATCTAAGAATATGTATATGATTCAAGCTAAAGTTCTTAAAATACCACAATATGAAATTATTAACATTCTTTTAACAATCTTATTGCAAAGCTTATACAATAGGTATATTAATTTAGCTGCAGCACTTGTAACTCCAAAAGCAAAATCTCGGATAGGAGCTACATAAAACAAATAAATAAATTCTCGTCTAAATTATATTTCAGTTTTCAGAAAAAATAGAAAGAGGGGAATATTAATATAATTTTCTTATAGCCGAACACTCCGCATCTGTCTCAATGTCAGCTACTTACTATAGCTAGAAAACCCATGTGAAGGACATTTTTATGGCGCCAACTTAATACAAACAAGGTTAACTTGAAGTTATAAATGGTGGCTTTAAATAATTCTTAATTTGAGTGTTATACAATATATCCTAATTAGAGCCACACACTTTTAGTTGCTATTATTTATTTAATATAACTTGGGGTAACTGAAGTGTATTAAAGAGTCAGTATGAACAAATTAAATTTTTTTTTACTACCGTTCCAATGATATTTCAATGATATTACTAAAACATTTTTATATTTGAATATCTTCAGATAAATCTATTTATAAGAAGTTCAGCTGAGCATGCTTGAATTTGCAATTTATCAAACATCGATGGAGTCGATTTGAAACTTTTAAATATGATGACAATTCCTACACCTATCGAAAGAAGAGAAAAAAAATTGCAGCACCTTTGCTTGATTGCTTGTCTGCTCCATTGCTTGTTACCAAATTGGGTGAAAAATTGCATGCTGCAACACATATTTTGCTGCAGCAACTCAACACAACTCGAACTCGATTCGATTCGATGCAAGTCAAGTCGCAAAGTTGCTGAGTGACTTAATTTTCGCCAGCTTCGAGTGGCTCGACAAAGCTAAATAAATATGCAAATGGTACTTGTTAAATTAGACGGTTCACTTGATTTGCATAGAAAATTATGCGATATTTTACACATTGAGGAACGAACAAATGAAATTTTCTGTGTGATGTAACCAATCAGACAAAGTCGATGCTAATTTTGGCTTACGGATGTAACATAGACAGCAGCGCTGAGGTGCCTTCAGTTGACGATATTTTTTAATATAAACGTAAAAAAAAACTATGCACCGAGCTGAGCCAGACAATGCAGCTGCTCCAACGCACAAGCACACTTTACTCACTACACAAGCTCATGTTCAACTTTGACCTTTAAATGTGTTTAAATAAAAATTTATTATATTCCAAGTCATTGTTTTTTATTTATTTTTCTTGTTTGATTTTTCTTGTTAACGCAATCTTTCAACATACCACTTTCATTTTCATGCAATTTTTCTTCAATAGCAAAGTAAAGTAAATCTTTTGTATTAATTTTTGCTTCGACGCCTTCGATTGAGATTTACTTTCAGTTTTTTATTTTATTTTTTTTTTTCAGTTTCGAATCGATTAATCTTTTTTCTTGTTTTCTGTTGCTCTAATTCAACTGCGAAGCGTTAAAGGCCTTTAATGTGTTATGCGGCAACACCCAAGCACGTTTATCGGGAATTTGATTTTTTTTTGTTTGTTTAACTAAAGTGATTTGAACTGTCTTTAATCTCGAGCGTTGTAGCGGCTCACAGTGGTCTATCTGAGACGCTGCCTCGCGGAATGAGTTGCTATAAATTCGCGTTTCGACTGAACCGCTATAAAGTTGTCTGAGGCCTTTTATAATGCGCGTACTTGACTTTATTCCATCTATGTGAAGTCCATGCGGAGAGCGTAGTATGTACCTTTTTTCTTGTCTTAAGTTAGAGTTTGGGCCACACTGTTGAGCTGAGCTGAGCTGAGAAAACCTGCAGCATTAAAGTTCTCTCCATGCTTTTAAGTCTGCTGCGCTATGCTAGGCGAAGCTTTTATTTGCTATTCCAACAGGAATTGACTTAAATCAAGTGCTTAATTTATATTCACCACAGTGCAGTGCATATGAAGCTTGCATTTTTTACTGCATGCAAAGTGAGCTTTTAATACAGTTAACCGTTATGCATTTAATCAAATATAACAGCACATTCGCAAAGCTTTTTACTTTCTTATCGAACATATTTTATTGCATTAAACTGGATCATTAAAGAGAAGCTAATTAAATATAATATTTCCGTATTTATTTTTTTAGCAAAATTAATTGAAATTTTAAATCAAAATTTTTTTTTATAATTTGCATAACCTAAGCAATTAATCAAATATCGGTGGTACATATATGTGCTTTCAATTAAATAAGTTAAATTTAAACACTTAACACCATTCATAGTAATTATTGGAAATTTATTCTTAATTCGTTTTATTTAAACTTTGTTTCTAATTAGAAATTAATTTTAAATTAAACAATTGAAACAGTCAGGTGGGTGTCACCTGTTGACTACAAAAGCCAACTGTTTGAAAATTGATATCTCTATAAGATAAAATCTGCAAATTTAAGTAGTTAAGCTGTTATAATCGCTTTTCAACAATGAAAGCTGCCCCTCATTTTTCACATGTATGCATTTTTTTTTGTTTTTTAACAAGTTATGGTAAAAACACCAAATTTGGTTCATAGGTCTTCAATAAATCTAAAATATTCCAAATAACTAAATAGCGAAATATACTTATTTACTTATGTGGCCGTCAACCATCCACCGGTCATGGCCGCGTCTAGGAAAGCGCGCCAGCCTCCATAGTCTTGTGCGTGCTGGCCCCAGTCGTTTTGAATGCCAAGTACAGAGAGATCTCTCCATACCTGGTCATTCCATCGAGTTCCCGGTCGTCCTCTATTTCGGAATCCACCAATTAAGTTTGGGCCCCCCATGTAAGCCATGCGTGCTGGAGCTCTTCAGCCATTCAAATGAGGTGCCCAGTGCAGCCGCTGGAATTTTATGCGCTGGACTATGTCAACAACATCAAATAGCTCATACAGCTCGAGGTTCATACGGGACCTAAACTCGTCGCCGACTCTAATAGGACCAAAGACCCTGCAAAGAATCTTCCTCTCGAAGACTTCCAACGCTGTCTCGTCCGACTCAATCACGGTCCATGCCTCTGCGCCATACAGTAGGACCGGGAGTATCAGCGTCTTATATATATTTATTTTCGTCCGTCGAGAGAGGGCTTTACTTCTCATTTGCTTGCTCAGCCCAAAAAAACATCTGTTTGCAAGCGTGATTCTTCGCCTGATCTCCAGGCTGACGTTGTTGTTGCTGATGATCTCTGTTCCGAGATAGACGAAGTTTTCTACAACACTGAAGTTGACATTCTCCATCGTCACTGACCGTCCAACACGCGATAGCGGAGTGCGAGAAGACACCAAGTACTTCGTCTTGTCCTCATTCACCGCTAGACCCATGAGCCGAGACTGTTTTTTAATCTCTGAGAATGCCTTGCTGACTCGCCGTTCCTGCGTACCGATGATATCGATGTCATCGAAGTACTCGAGCAGCTTCACATACTCCGTATGTAATGGCACTTGCGTAGGATGTATTCCATCAGAAGATTAAAATAATCGCACGACAGAGCATCGCCCTCCCTAAAAACTCTCTTGGTATCAAAGGGGTCGGAGAGGTTTTTTCCAACGCTTTGTGTGTTAGATAGCGTCGTCATGCAAAGACGAACAATCTTTGAAGACAGGGCGTCGAAGAACTTCGATCGTATCGGCGTGTTAAAAGCGGCTTTGTAATCGACAAATAGGTGGTGAGTGTCTTTGTTGAACGTTAAATCTTTTCCACGATTTGGCGTAATGTGAACATTTGGTCAGTGGTCGACCTTTTTAGTTTGAAGCCACACTGATATCGTCCTACCTGTGAATCCGTATATGGCTTCAGCCTATTACACAATGGAAAGAAGACTTATTCCGCAGTAGTTGGCACAAACAGCGGGGTCTCCTTTCTTAAAAATAGAACGGAGAACACTGATATTCCAGTCATTGGGTATGCGTTCATCGGAATAAAAAGTTGGTGCATACTCCTAACCAACTCTTCGCCACCGGTCTTAAATAACTCTGACAGCCCATCAAAATCTGCCGCTTTGTTATTTTTCAACTTTTCAACTTAACTGAATCGACCTCGTCATAGTCCGGTGACTCAACAATAGTGCCATCATTAACTGGTGGTTCCGGTGTCAGTTCTCTATTGGCGGAAATTTACGCTTCATCGCCTCCGAGTAGTTTGGAGTAATGACTCCTCCATAATCTCAGTGATTCCTGTTCATCCGTTACCAGATTTCCATTGTCCTCCTTACAGAAAGTTGCTCCGGGCTTAAAACCTTCAATCAGACGTTTGACCTTTTGATAGAATTTTCGAGCTTCATTTCTGTCACGAAACATCTCGACATCCTCAAACTCCCGCTCCTTTTTCTTGCGTCTGTAAAGGCGTTTCTCCTCTCTCCGTTTCTCTCGATATCGCTCTCTAACAGCTCGCGTTGCTCCCGACTGCAGAGTTCGCTGATAGAAAGCGTTCTTCTTTGCAGTAGCATTGCGACGCTCCTCGTCGTACCAAGCATTCTTCACAGGTTTTGTATGACCAATGACATCCTGGGCAGCCCTATCCATGGAGCGGGTGATATGTTTCCACTGCTCACATATATCTCTAGAAGACGGAGAGGTTTCCCGGAGCAGTCGGGAGAGTGTGTTTGAAAGCTTGCCGACGTCTAGCTTTCGTTGCATGTTGGAACGTGCGGCGTGCACTACGCTGAGCCTAGTGCGTACCTTGGCTGCGACAAGATAGTGGTCCGAGTCAATGTTGGGACCGCGTGCCTTCCGTCAATCAGAACATGATTAATTTGGTTGCGTGGTATTTAATCTGGACTCAACCATGTAGCCTTGTGGATGTTAAGGTGTTGAAATCTGGTACTACTAACTACCATGTACCGGCCTGCGGCGAAGAGTATGCGCTGCTGTATAACCAGCGAAAGGTGGGTATTTTGAGGAATCAAAAATATAAAGTAATAATGCAAAGTATCTGTAAAAGTCCACATTTTTTGACCATTAATGATAGATTTGCTAATCCTAATCATAAATGAATAATAATTTGTATTACCATAAAATGACAAACCGATCTATTTTTATTTCGTTTTCACATTTCCAAGCCGCAGATGAAAAGCCCAATAAGTCAATTTCCTGACACCATGTATTTAGTTTGCTGGCAAGCGTGCATTCTTCCCTTATCGTTGCTGGTATTTTAAGAATTTTAACAAATTTAAAATAGAGTTGAAAGCTAAAAATAATTTAAGAGCTACATGGCCTCATACCAACTTATCGTGACTATGTGAATGAGCCAGCTATTTTAACGGATTGGAATACCTGACTTCATTTCCCTATTTTTTTTTAAATTAGAAAACCATACTTTATTTCCCATAATTCGATCATACAATGTGTTCAGTACAAAATAGATATTTAGACACATTTTATTTGTCTTCAAAAAATAATTCATTTACTTAAAAAGTCGTCCATAAAATTTTGCTTAATCCAATTAGTAAGCCGTAACCAATTCAATGCAATTCAAGTCAATTTCATGTCACAATTAAATTAAACTAAAACCCTTTTTCATTGAACTCGCACGCCATGCACAAATAAGGTGAAAACCCAAATCAATGACCAAAAGTGAACCAAAAAGTGAATTGAAAGCCATCACGAAAAAAGACACAATTAATCAAAAGTGTGAGCACCATAAATATGAGAAATGACCAAAACTAAACTCAATAATACCAAAACAATATAATAAGCTGGAAAAAAATGTTACTTTAGTAAAGTCGAAGTTGTAATACACTAACAGCTGCATTGGATCTGTGACTATTTTCAAAATTTGCACAAAACTCGTAATTTATTAAAGAAAATTATTTCAAACCAGAAATTTTATTTTAACCAAAACAACCGAAATATGTCTATGGGAATGCATAGCTTTAAATAGCAAATAGATTGGAATGCATCTTTAAATATCATTTTCAAGGCATTACAAAATCTATGTAAAAATAAATTTGCACCAATTTGTGTACTGTATGTGTAGGGTATATTTTGTATTTAGATACATACGTTGAGGCTTATTCATTAATGAAATAGCTCGAGCCGACAAAGTCGCTAAATGGAATTAATGCGATTCATATGGTGGTCAGATAATTGAACGCCGTGTCCTCTGAGACCGGTTCGTTCTTTGATTTTTTTTTAGACAAAGCCGCTGCCGAAAAGACTTCAGAGGTGTGTACAGGCATTTACGTCAATTGTTTGCTATTACCGGTAGCCAAATAGCACAATTAACTGGCTTAACCGATCACATCTGGCTTAATTTGCAGCCCAAACCATATAATGGCTTTTAAAGATTATAACAATAGCCCCAAACTAATCCGTAGCAGAAAATTATTGAAACTAATAAACAAACGAATTGAAAGCCTTAAACGTAGTAGAATGCTTAGAAGTAGACATTAAAAGTGGCCAGAAAGCATAATAAAATACCTGAAACTAGTTCAGCGTTGCCTTGAGAGGTCAACTGGGTGTATGCGCAACATGAATTCCACACATGTTCGTACATATAATATACATACATGCACACATATATCTATCTCTATATATCCAATTATATATGTATCTACCGCAGAGCCAGTCGAGTACTATGTTAATGAGCATGTTCGGCTTGAAAATGAATTGTTTGTGAAGTTTTAAGCGTACAATTCGAAATACAAAACACAAAAACTTGCTTACACAGTGATTGCTCTGGCATTTGGTTACTATTTGTGGCAGTTGTCTGTCTGCTATTTCAATTTCCAGTTCTGGACCTATATAAAATCGAAAGTGCTATGCAACTGTCACATTTTACAACACACACAAATTGTGTCGTCTAATATGTTTTGCAATAAATTGCCAGTGCGTTTAGCTCTATCCAGCGGACTTAATAGCTTACATTCATTTTTCTGCAGCTCAATTTTGCCTCATTTTCACAGTGCGTCAGCCAAATGCAGTTTGCAAATGCAATTTTGTTGCGTTTATTGGTTCATGTTGCTGCTTCAATGGTCGCCTGTTAAACTGGCAAAACGCATTACATCGCAGCTCTACTCACTTTAATTAAATCTACAAAACATTCTTGTATTGAAATGGATGTAAAAATACTAAAGAGAAACCATTTTACTCACTTAAAACTTCTATTTCATGTTAAAATAAAAAGATATCAGTAAGGAGCGTTTCCTCGACTCAACGTGTAGACTTCAAAGTGTGTTTTTAGAAATAACTCAAAGAAAACCGATTACAAAAAGACTTTTAAGTCTATGGTGGTTTCTACAATTAATTCATTCAGCAGGAATCTTTTTTTAAAGCACTCTAATTAATTTGCTGATACGTTTTTAAAATGAGTAAAAAGGAACGACTTCTTTTTTTTTACTAGCTACGCAATTTGTCGAATATTTTATTTTAAAACTATAAAAAATTTAACAGATATATTAAAATTTCATTAAAGCATTAACCTCTACGACGATACGGCGGGCGATACCCCACCACCATATAAGCATGGAGGAGATTGGGATTCGTTGGGAGATTGGGATTCGTTTGCTCAAGTTCACATTGTGAGTCATTCACTTGGGAATGGCCAACAATGATTCTCGTTACAAGCGGTCCAAGAAACTCACACGTCCGTTAGGCCACGTACCCTTCATCCGATCAGAGGTGAGCTAACGTGACAAGGCGACAGCACACCCCTTAATTAAGGGTTTGTGCACTGGGCTTGGGACCCGCCACCGTAAAAATTAGTATCCAATGAAAACAATAGGGAAGCCTCGGAAGGAACCCTACGATGACGACCCCCACAAACGATATAAGAACCACGAATTACGGAAATGTACCTGGAATGTCCGCACCCTTAATTGGGAAGGTGCAAATATCCAGCTGGTTGATGTCCTCGAAAAATGCAAGGCTGACATCACCGCAATCCAAAAAATCCGATGGATAGGAGAGGGTTGCTCTAAAAAACATCCTGTAACATCTACTACAGCTGCCATGCGAGTCTATGTGCGCTTGGAACATCTGTACGAGCGCTGTCCTAAGCACGATATCAAAATCGTGCTTGGCGATTCCACGCCAAGATTGGGAAGAAAGGAACCACCAGTTAATGATGGCACTATTGAAGACCCACCGGCCTACATCGAGGTCGATTCAATGGGTTGCCAGCTGAGTTATTTAAAACCGGCGGCGAAAAGTTGGTTAGGCGCATGCACCATCTTTTATGCAAGATATGATCCAATGAACGCATACCCAATGACTGGAATCTCAGTGTTCTCTGTCCTATCTTTAAGAAAGGAGACCCCGCTATTTGCGCCAACTACCGTGGCATAAGATTCTGATCGGATATAAGATTCTGTCGCGCGTATTGTGTAATAGGCTGAAGCCATATACAGATCAGTGTGGCTTCCAACCCAAAAAGGTCGACCAGTGACCAAATATTCACATTACACCAAATCTTAGAAAAGACTCGTAAGCTTAACAAGAACACACACCACCTATTTGTCGACTATATAGCCGCTTTCGACACGCCGATACGATCTGTCTGCACTAGGTATCCCGGCAAAGATTGTCCGTCTTTGCATGGCGACGCTATCTAACACACAAAGCGTTGTCAGGGTGGGAAAAACCTCTCCGACCCCTTTGATACCAAGAGAGGTTTCAGGCAGGGCGATGCTCTATCGTGCGATTTTTTTAATCTTCTGATGGAATACATCCTAAGCCAGTGCCCGTACATACAGATTATGTCGGGCTCGATCATCCAAAAGCAAGTGAAGCTGCTCGAATACTCGGATGACTTTGCACGCAGGAACGGCGAGTAAGCACGGCCTACTCAGAGATTGAAAGATAGTCTCGGCTCATGGGTCTAGGAGTGAATAAGGACAAGACAAAGTACTTGGTGTCTTCTCGCACTTAGAACTTTAACTTCAATGTTGTAGAAAACTTAGTCTATATTGGATCCGAGATAACCAGCAACAACAACGTCAGCCTGGAGATCAGGCGAAGTTGCATAAAACTAATAATTTAAAGAAATATATTTATATACTTAAAAAGTAAAGAAGGGAAGTTAAGACCACTCGGACCCGGTGGAGAAATTTTGTTTGGCCGCCTGTTTGACCTACTCAGAGCTAGGCAGTGATCCAAGCTGGCGCAATTATAAATTAAAGAAATTTTGAGAAAATGAAAATTACAAATCATTATTATTTGTTAGCAGTTTTAACAGAATTTAAAGACGAATGAAAAGAGATAAAAGGAGAAAATTTATTATATTGAGAACACAGAGCTCGAGAGAGCATTATTAGTCGTACAAAAAGGCAATTTTATTAATACAAAATGGCGAGTTGGTCCAAAGGGGACATTGAATGAAACTGATTGAAGCAAGAAAGGAGATTATAATTTCACCAATAAGAGTTTTGTGGATACAAGCCACAGAGAGCGTGGATCTACGTGATGAAAAGGTTGGAAGATCAATTAATTTTAATCTGTCGTTAAAAGATTGAAGATGTTCATGGGTATCCTTATTAAGACTTGAAAGAGCAAAAAGAAAAAACTGTTTTTGAACAGAGTCAATATGATCTTGGTGAATACAATAATAAGGTCTCCATACATAGTATCCAAATTCTAAACTTGGGTGGACAAGTGAGGTATAGAGGAGTTTAGTGGTATAAGGGTCATTAAACTCCTTGGACTAACGCTTAACAAAGACAAGAATAGATTTTGCTTTACCATTGTTTACCATTGATACAATGTGTTTATTTTAAATAAATTAGGGTTCCATAAGGATTACCAAAACATTTTAACAATTTTCTCAACCAAGGATATTATAATTTACTATAAGAAATGTCATACATGTACATTCTGAGAAATTTAAGTTTAGATAATTAAAACTACTTCATGTATGTACTGTGTTGGGAGACATAAGAATATGACAAACATAATTTGACATCATCTGCATACATTAGTGTATGACCATGTTTTATAGCAATGGGAAGGTCCTTAATAAAAATATTAAACAATCTAGGAGCAAGGTGGCTGCCATGGGGAACACCAGAAAATACGACAATAGTTTTAGAAAAACAATTGTTGAATAAAACTTGTTGTGTCCTACTGGATAAGTATGACTCAATCCAAGAGCAAAGAGGTGTTTGTGACACACACAATTAAAGGCTTTACTGAAATTTGTGTATATGACATCAGTTTGGCATCCGAACTCAAAACCATTATTTACAAGAGAAGCAAATTTTAACAGATTTGTCCAAATGGATTTGCCTCTAACGAAACCATGTTGGTAAGAACTAACGACAGACTTTAACGTCTGTTCTCATTGGTCCGTAATGATATTTTCAAACAGTTTTGGTACAGCAGTCAGCAATGCCTCTAAAATTCGATATATCAGATTTTTTAAGAGTAATTATGAAAGATTCTTTCCAGTGAGATGGAAACTTGAAAAGAATCGATAAAGGGAAACAACCGATGCTAGAACACTGTTTTAATATACTGCTGGGAATGTTATCAGGTCAGGCCACTTGATCATTTGAAGCGCCGAAACTTCTTCGATTGGGCTATGCAAAATTTGGAAGAAAATCCTTTCATCTAAAAATTATCTCCAGCGATTAAACTGAATTTGTTAATAAGCTAAATATGAGAGTCACTTTCAACTATAAAAGTGATCAAGTGCTATAGATTTAATGGAGATGATATTGGAGATGATATTGGAGAATATTACAGTCAATGAAAGACTATTTTTGGACAGTATTGTATGGACTTGGACCGATATGTCTAGAAGAATTGTAGAAAATTTTAATCGTGATCGCAGTGGTCATATGAACACTATCTGATTGATGATCGTAGCTGTACCGACTCGACTTGCTTATCATGAATATACTTTATACTTAACACAAAGTAAGGGTAAGCAACCATGGCCCTCCAGGGCAGTGTATAAATATGACGGAGTTAGAGCAAACATTTACTTTTGTACCACCAGGGCTTTATAACTTTTCAATAAAAAAAGTCCCTTAAAAAGTGTCCCTCCTGATTTGAAAAATATTGAATAAGATTGACCCACAGTCGACCAAACGGACTAACTAGCAGCGTTAAATTCAAATATTGAAGTTTCGGAATGCACGGACATTTTCTTCATATCGATTACAAATACCAATGAGCTTATTAAAGCTTTTGTAAAAGCTCTATGATATACGTACGTGCAAAATTTTTATATTAAATAATAAGTAATTTTTTCTGTTTATTGTTTTATCTGTTATCTCAAAACTTCCATGTAAGCATTCCAATTTTATTTCACTGGAACGATACTGAGCATTTATGTGTGGTAACCCAGCAGGCAATGCTGTGATCAGTAGAGCCAAACCATCCCTAATATTCCAATCATGATACCCTTAACATGTACCCGAATTATGTTTATCTTTTGTATATGGTGGGGCATCACCCTCAAACTTGATAGGATTATCTCTCCCAATCCCATTAACATGAATACAAAATTTCATCATTGTACCTCAAATGGATGCAAAGATATAACAAATTTTAATTATATGAAGGATAGGACATCACCATTTCTGGATAAAATAAAACTTTTTAAAAAGAACTCCCAATTAGGGGAAATATCTATTTTTGAGCATGAATAAGAGAATTAAATAAAAAATAAATAAATCATAAAATCTTTTGTACGTATTTCTGTTAAGATTCAACAAAAAAGTACGTCGTCTAGAGTGCCCCAGGGCAACCGAATAAAACCCGAAACTTTCAGCATGTTTGTCTCATTTACAACTCAAAATCAGTTGCTTATATCAGCGAACCCTTGAGCTGTTAAGTAAAATAAAGCACTCAGCACGGCTTTTAAGCTGATGTTGACATAAATAAAAAATGTTTCATTTAAGCGGGGATCTCAAATAAAATGCAAAATTGTTTTTAAACCGAAACTCTTCCATATATCTCACATGATCGATAGACAGAAAGATTGACTTGTCTCGTTGTGCTGATCAATAATATATATACTTTATATATGGAGTCTGTGATGTCTCCTTTTATGCATACTAAACATGATGTGGACATATGGCATGAAATCAGGAAAACAAATTTAAAAATTTACAAAGCTATAGTTCCCACATGTACAGTACAGTTACCCTAGTTTTTGTATCGCAATTGAAATAGGAAGAGTTCTTTCTGAAATTAGAAATTAATTAGAGCCTCACTCTGGTCTTTATATTCCGAATCCACCCGAAAAAGTCTATCTCTATATTTAGTCGTCACTCCACATATTAGCAAATATTAAGCAATGGTGATGCCAATATGATCGACACTAGAATCGATATTCTACGCCTACAATACTATGCCATATAGAATACCAAACTGTTAGAAATGCCTTCTAAAATAAAAAATTGTGCCGACATATATAACATATTTAAACGTTTGTCATGAGTTGAAAGTTTGATGAAATAACATTAAGTCACAACTAAACCCCAGCGCTTGAATAAAACAAAGACAAATAAATTTATTTTATAAGAAATTCAGCTTAGATAAAATATTACACCATTGAACATAATATATATTAAGATTGTACAAGCACTTTTACTGGGTCAACCTGCCTACATCTACTGCGTATAATAGGCTTCAGTCCTTAAGGCATCATCGTTCTCATAAAATAATGCGAAATGTTTGTCTATCTTCGCAATATTAGTATTCCATGTGAATCGTTAAACAAACTGGAAGCCCTTAAAAACTCAGTTGATATTTGCTTGTGCAGCCATGCTCACTTGCAAAGCAATGTAAACTCTTTTGGCTGCTGAAATGTACTAAGTCTTACACTGCAGAGTAGACCCAGATGCGTACAAGTTCATTGAAATTATGTGCACTGACCTCGAATACGCATTCAAAAGTTACCATGTATCTGACTGAGAGTCACGCACAAGGACGTCGTTCAAGTGCAATGCAAAGAAGTTGAGATAAATTAAATACTTTGCATTTTTTTCCCTTCAAAATTTTTACGCATTGTCAATCTCTATTTTGACTGCTATTGTGCCCAGCCCATGTCTGCTGGCTGGCAAGCTAAATGCTCGCCTGTATCTGCAACTGTCTGTCTGTTTGCCTATGAAATTTGCATATGTTGAAGTTTATCTGTGCGTAGTATTTTTCTTCCTGCTTAAAGTAGGAAAAATATTACAACTCGAGACTTGACGGGCCTGCGTTGAAACTTAAGTGGGCAGCTATACTCGTTAAAGTAAGCGACCGACCAACCGACCGACCAAGTGACCGGTTTTGTACTTAGACCAGTTTTACTGCTATTGTACTACATTTCTTGTTGCTGCTATAACTTTTGTTGTTGCTGTTGAGGTACTATTATTAACGGCTGTGTGTAGTGGTTCTGCTGTTCATTGCATAGCAAGGCCATATGCTGCATTTATGAACGATTTGAAGAGATTCTTAAACTTGTATTGTGAGATTTATTTTTATGGGTTGCAGAGAATGTGAGTAGTAATGGAATGACATATAAATGCTGTAATATTTTGTTCTGCAATAATAAAAGACATTTTAAATCATGAAGTCGAGTTACTGCAAAAGAATTTGAAATATGAATAAACAAAAGTATCGCAATATTCGCAGTGCCTGAACGTTGTATTCACGCTTTTACCTGAAAAATTTTTTATGTATGATATTTTAATTGAATATTGATGCATTAGGAAGAACCAAAAAGCATTTAAATTCTCCTCCGATGATTAAAATAACGCTAATAATTTTAATGTTTGAATATGATATAAAAATTTTTGGATTTTAGAGGTTAGTAAATTTGTAGACACTGTACTCATTATATTAAAGGGTAAACTAAACTTGTGCAAATTTAATTAATCAATGGCGCTCCACAGTATTTTCAAATAGAGCACAGTCGACTGCAGCTATGTGTTTTGATCAGATCGTCCAGATCAGAGGTTTTATAATAAAAAATGTCAACATTATTTTGTTAGCATGAAAACCCCCTAGGAAGATTGTCTATGTTACCAAAGACAAAAAATGGTCAAATTGGTCTGTAGCGTGCCACATTATACCAACAGAAACATTCATTGCGAATACAACTCTCTACAAAGAAGTGGAAGTACAATGTTTCCATTGGCAGACTTATCGTAATTTCGAAAAATCGAAATGTAACTTGAACAAATTTAGGTATTAATTAAACAAGAAAGAACGATGCGGTCGACTGCAATATATCCTATGCTCCCATGAACCTTTCTATTTGTTCCCATCTATATCAGTGTTGTAAATTTTTTCAGGACTAATGTACGATATGTAAAATTTTACGATTCTATGAAATATTCAGATTCTTATGTCTCCATTCGACTTTTAATACTGATCAAGTCTGCGTTGTTTCCTTACCCTTTTAACCCATGGATATAGGGTATAAAAAATTATTTCAACGATATCTAACGATATCAAAAAAATGAATTATAGACTCGAAATTTCTGAGTTTTGTCTAGCTATTTCAAAACTTGTAACACTGTCTGGTTGGCATGATTGATGCAGCATACATTCAACTGGTTGCATGTTTAAACTTCTGTATTTGAAAAAAAGAAACAAAAAACTTTAAATACTGGTGGGTCGTACTGGTACGATCCACCATAACATTTTTTGTTTGTAAGCAGTGCGTCTTTTTTTTATATATATATATAATCTTTGCTAATACGGAAATACCATTCCTACGGAATATTAGAAAAAAATTCATCAATAAAGACAAAGTTTAATTTATTCTTTAATAATATAATACAATGATCGGCTCCGCAACCACATAGACCCGCTGGCTTCAGCGCTTGCTAACGACTCAAGCAGAAGACGCCTAACGAGGTTCCACCCAAACGACCTATTAAGACGATAATAGACTCCTGCTTCTTAATCAAATTACCAATAACAATTGTATTAAGTTATTATATTATCTTTCTGTCACTTCTTTTTATCAGAAATATGTTTAAAGCTCCTTTAATGGAATGCTTAACATAATCAAATAAACTTTGTTTAGTCATAAAAAAAAAAAAAATTAATAATATTGTCGCAAGTTATAACGGTAGCAAAAAAGGATAATATTTTGATGACGGCTATAACAGAGTTCCATTCCAACCATTTAAATTTTATCCACAATGATATGTTGACGCTAGGGCAAAGAATTAAAAATTTGGATTTACGTGTATATATATATGAAGACTGACTTCACCGGCATGCGCTGCCACACCCCATTTTTATGTGCTCTTATAGTAGATCTTAGCACATTACAAACAAACAAATTTTTAACCAAATTTCTCGTTCCTTTCGGCAGTTCTGATTGAACTTATAATTTCTGGCATTTCTTAGACATTTCAGATCTTTTATTAATTTATCTTTATTTTATCTCTGAAAACTTCTCCATTTTCGTAAAATAAAAGAAGATCCATCCTTCGGAAAGTGAGTTATGGCCTTAAGTACATACAAAAATCCCATACATCCCTAGAAATCTTTTTCGGACTTTTACGAATATTTTTTTTTTTTTAATTTTTTAAATCGGTCTAGTTTCTCTCAACATATGCGATGAGTACAGTTCGATAAAAATATCATCATTTTTTTTTTCTGACGGATGCCATTTATCAAATCGCATCCATTTGCGGTAAAATGTTATTTAAATGCGATGTGTTGTTGCTCTCCCCATGTTTTCAAATCTCATACCTTTACATTAATTTATTGCTGAGATATTATTAGATGCTGTGATACTATTAATACGCTTTGAAATGTCCTTTATTTGCCAATAATAGGCCCATCAAACTCCCGGTTCAAAGGATCAGGTTAAATTCTCCCAAAATTGGTTAAACATTTTTTTTTCGCTGCGTTACCTACCGGGTTTAATTATGCATCTAAACTATCCAAGACGCACTCAAAACACACAAAACAATTGATCAAAATCGGTGTAAACAATCTTTTGCCCCATAAAAAAATATTGGGGATCACTTATTGATTCCTATCGTGATTCCTAACTTTAGGGTAAATTTCATGTATTTTGGTCTGCTGGAAACGGACACATCGTACATCGTACTTTGTTAAATCCGTGAAAAAATTCATATTTAGAATATTCAAGTACACTTATAGAAAAGAAAGTCGCGGTAATCTCGAAATTCCAGTCTATGCAAAATTCAAACGGCACTGTAGAAAATGATAAATATTGTTGACTAGCTGAAGTCATAGCATCCTATTCCTTTGACATGTTTACCAAATTATATCTCAGACTCTCAAATGGATCCAAAGATATGAAAAACTTTGTTATCCGGTTATATGGAGGCTGGAGCATCGCACCCTCCGATTTTTTATGTTCTTTTCCAACATTCCATTTGGTTACATAACAAAATTAATACAAATGGTTTACCGGCTTAGGCGTGATGCGCGCACAAACAAAGGAACAAAAATGTCTCTACTATTTATTATAAATGATAATCATTCGCCAAGCGAAAAAACTACTAAAATTTTTAAGATACACTTCTCAGCCGAATATAAGATTACTCGATGAGTTTACTCGGTTCAATATTAAAACTTATATTTATTTCAAGCAGTTCCCGGTAGGCTTTGCTGCGACTATTGTCACGTTGTGTTTATCCAGCCGTGTCGCATTGAAGGAGGTCCCAAGGTTCTTAGAATTCAATGCATGCACCGTCGTTCTTGTCACTTAGTAATTGCCAACCTATTTGTGCCTGGTTAGGGCCAAAGCTGGACACTATTGTAAGATATGTTCCAGAGTTTCGTCATCAACCCGAACTGAATCTACAGGTGTTTTTACTTTCGATCTAAGTGTCTTTGTCCCAGTTTACTTTCGATACATGTTGTCTTATTTTAGATATGTCTTATTTTATATGTGAATATTTTAGATCTTCTTCTATTTTATTCATTGACAGTAGTCCCAAGAAATGTGTCTGCTTTTATTCTCTTTCTATTTTATAATGATCCTCAGTGCACCTGGCGCAAGTTGAAAAAATGGCTCTGGACCATTGAAGGGAGAGGTCCTCCCCTTCTTGCAAAATTATCAACTTGTTAATTTTCTGGTGTACCCGCGGCCCAAGAACACAGTATAGAACTATCTTCTTAAATCTAGATTAAACATAATCGCATTTTAGCTGAATGTCTCGGAGAACATTGCCTTATTAAGTTGAGTTGGACTTTCTATCACATAAATATATCTATTGATCAAGTTCCCAAGCGATTCAAAGTTTTAGTTATAGAAGATTCGAAAATCCCTGCGGCAGTTCCTTCATCTGCAATGCAGCTGATTATCCCTTGTTTAATATTAAATTTTTGACACTATATTTCTTGCTTGATGGGCTTGTGAGCCCCATGCTTGATTTTTGAATACAAATTTTAAAAAATCTTTAAATTTTGTAGGGATTATTTTGGTACCATAAGTATTCATTTGTCATAAAATCGAGGTACCGAAAACGGGAATATTTTGCATGGGGCTCACAAGCCCATCACTTTTTCGTATCGATTTTGTTACTGGGGTAGAGCTTTAATAGTTGGTCTCTTACTCGATTGTTAACGTATGCCTCTCTGTCTCTATTATGACTTCCGAAATTTTCTAAGCATGTCTTTATGTAATTATTGCCATTGGAGCATTCTATACGATATATTCCACGTAAATTGACCATTGGATAATTCTATTGTATACTCACCCATAT
This sequence comes from Leucophenga maculata, assembly GCA_035044805.1. Taxonomy (NCBI): domain Eukaryota; kingdom Metazoa; phylum Arthropoda; class Insecta; order Diptera; family Drosophilidae; genus Leucophenga; species Leucophenga maculata. The sequence goes on from JAWNNP010001075.1 coordinate 285,471, forward strand.
TGGTTTCATTGATTTCAATTTCTATTTCCTTCTTTGTAGTATCTATTTTGTAGGATCTTAATCAAAATGAGTAATTTTGATTTGATCACAGTTCAATTCACAATTCAAGTGGTACAGAACAGTTGCATTGGATCTTCCAGATCTAAACGCATTTAGATTTCTGTGCAATGGTTTATTCTATAAATATTACGCCCCTCGAAACAAACGCTACATTTGCCTCCCTCTAGTACATCGGTATATAGACGAATGCCAGGCTACTTCTAAATAATTTTTGCATTGGACCTACAAAAAGTCTAAGCCTTTCTGTATTACTACTAAGAAGATATCATCGAGGGGATTTATAAGATTGGAATAAACTAATAATAACTGATAATAACTAATAATATGACTTTTGATTTGCAGACAATAAATACTCCTATACCCCTTAGATGGCCAATCTTATACCATCTGATTTACCAATAAGTGTTCATCTGCTGTATAAGAAGGATTCCAAATACAAAAAGGAGTTATCCACATAAACAATAATTCATGTTTCATGATTTTAATATCATATTTTTTGTAATGTATTTGGAATGTTTTAGAATCTTTATTACTTTGTATTTTAGTTAGAAATAATTCAATTACAAACTGCGATTAACTTATTAATAACAGTCATAGAGTACAGTACCAGTCCCTTAGTTTACTGACATTCAGACGGAGGAACGAATATTTCGAATTAATTTATCGATCTGATCAAAAATAAAAATTTGAATGTATTTGCTTTGCACTTATCCAAGCTTTATGGACAATAATGAATAAACTCATCATTTTAAACGCGACCTTCGACAATTAAATAATGTTTTTCTTCATGTTTTCGATGTTACAAAGAAAAGAGCTATAAAATATTAAGCAACAGCTGCCACAAATTAGTAAATGATTCATACAAAAAAAAAAAAATTAGAAAAATGAATGCTCAACACAGCAAACGCATCAACAAACCAACATCGTAAACAAATTCAATTTGATAACATTTAAAATCAATTTTTCATGGTATTCGATTCAATGATTTCAATCTTTCATGAGCTCCAATTTGTTGAACATTCTCGTCAACCATGCATATAGAAGTAATAAGAACGCTTTGAGCTGACGAAGCCAGCTGCAAATACTTACATAAATTGTACAATATATTCTAGAATGTTCTCGAAATTGCAATACAAGACAAAGCAAGAACTATGCATATTGCATTTGGCTACTCCAACGCAAAATATTTTTAGTTTCCTTTCTCAGAGCACAAAGAGAAAAACAAGTTTCACTTTCGTTGGACAAAAAAAAAATGCACATAAAATACATATTTTCCGTAAGGTGCAGTCAAGCTTTATTCTATTATAAGCGAGAAAATACAATACAAACGCTTGAACGCGCCCAAAATGAAAACAGGCGGACATGCACCACCCAATTTGAAATCAGCGTAAAACGTTCAGACTCTGACCACCAGCAACACCAACACCAATACCACCGGCACTGACTACAATGTATCTACAACTACACTGGCTGTGCGACCACGACGACAATGGTGTTTCTATTTGAAAGTCGTTTCATTGCATAAGTGCACCAAATTCCAGCGTTAGATACAATTTAGTTTATTGGAGATACTCGTTCAAAGGTAGCAGCTAGCTGGCTGCCATCGAGCACGAAACTATTTCGTGTTTAAAGTCCACTTTGTATCTAAATATTTTATTCGGTTCATTCTTTTAGTATGCAATGCGCAATCTGCAAATTTTGTAGCTGAAGGTGATTGCTTGTCTATTGGCATGTTTATTGTGAAGTTTTTATTGCGACTGGCGTAATTTGTTCAATTATTGCTTTATATTTTCAATTATTCGAATTTTAAATCAATAACTGAAGCGGAACTGCTTTTGGATTTTGTAGAAGATTCCAATTTGAAATAATTGGCATACAGGTTCTTAAGAAATATAAAAAATAAGTTGGGAGACTATTGCAGCTGAAATGTATTATTGAGCAGAAGCAGAAGTATTATGATCCATATTGTTATTACAATAAAGCGAGTCAACCACAGCTCAGCAAAAATCAAGTCACAGTCGAAACAATGAACTACTCAAAAATGAACTTCTTACAAATGCAATGGGAAGAAGATCCCATTAGCACAGGTTTTTGAAATACAGATAGCATAATTCACATCGATAATTTGAGAAGTGAAAAATGATTAAGGTATAAAATTTATTATTTTATTTGTTTTATATCCGAACAAAAAAAAAAACAAGGACCATGCCATCCACCGCCATTCACCGCCATCCACCGTATTCTACAAATAAATTTTGATGCAATCGATTTCAAATGTGTTATGGTGCAGTCCTTACAGAAATGCATTTATCGATAGCTTGTACTTTTCTGAAACAAATATATTTACATTTTTGTGATTTCCATCATTTTGATATTTGTTTCAGGATGTCTAACAATCGTTGTGCAATTTTAAAACTGTTTCAACAAGGAAATCGCCAATGAGACATTGTTCGTTTGCTCGGCATACCAAAACAAACGGTCTCTGACGCTAATGAGCTTGGCCATGAAGGTGACCGTCCCGAACGAGGCAGACCATGCACCGCCAACACTTCCAGAATACGCCAGATCGTGAAAAAGCGGATCACCCGGAATTGCAGAGTCTCGGTCAGAAATGAACTTCATCTCAAGCCCTACCAGCTCCAAAAAGTGCAGCTTCTTACGGATGACAATAAGCGCGTGAGACTCCAAAGATGCCGTCAGCTGAAGCGTCGGGACGCAGGTCAAAAATGGAAGCGTATTCTCTTCACGGACGAGAAGATATTCACCATCCAACCGGCGCACAATCACCAAATTGACAGAAGCTGGTCAGCTGAAGCTCCAGGTACCTCTGCAATAATCGAGCGCCGTCAATATGAGCAGTCTGTAATGGTTTGGGGAGGAATATGCGCCACCGGCAAAACACCCCTTGTTTTCATCGAGCAAGGGGTCAAAATCAATGAGGAAGTGTACCGCCGTGACATTTTGGAAACTGTTGTGCTTTCTTGGGCCCAGCAGAACTTTGGTGATACGGAGTGGACGTTTCAACAAGACTCAGCTGTTCGATGAGGTTGACATAGTCCAGCGCATAAGATTCCAGCGGCTGCACTGGGCTGGGCACCTCATTCGAATGGATGAAAGAGCTCCAGCACGCATGGTTTACATGGGGAGGCCCAAACTTCATGGAATGACCAGGTATGGAGAGATCTCTCCGTACATGGCATTCAAAACGACTGGCGCCAGCGCACACAAGATTATGGAGGCTGACCATGCAGACGGTTGACGGCCAGATAACTAACTAACTAACTAAGATTTTTAAAATTAATTGCCTACAAAATTCTACAAGAGACCACAAATACAAATAAAACAAGTAAGGAAATTTCAGTCGGGCGTAACCGACTGTAAGAGGCCCTGTACCAGTTCAGGTCGCCTAACAAACACATTAAATGTTTCCCTAGCTTATGACCAAACACATGACCACTTCTCACTGCGCCAATATGAATGAAAAGAAAAGGGGGGTCGTTCAAATTCAATTGCTTATAAAATCGTCATTTATTATCCGATTTTGATGAACTTTACGGATTTTGGCTAAGAAAGACGATATCTCTATACTGGCATACTTACTTTTTTTTGTGCCGAAGAAATTTTTACCCTTGGGGGTGATTTTATGAGGAAGGGGGGAGGGGCAAGTTTTTAAAATAAACTTGTGAAATTCCGGAGCAGTCCTAGTCGAATGCAAAAAACACGAAGTCTCTATCTATTACCGTTTCCGAGATCCTTTCGTTCATACGGACGGATGGACGGACAGACGGACAGACGGACATGTCTATATCGACTCCTCTATCACTCCTGACCATAATGGGGGTAACTTTGGGGGTCTCCGACCATTATTTCTACCTGTTACATACATTTGCACAAACCCAATAGGCTCTTGTACCTTCGGTACAGGGCCTAAAAATAATTTTAATATTTCTTCGAACATGCTATTCATCGCATTATCGAAATGCTCAGAAGGGCTAACATTACGCCGAGCCTAATATGTTGTGTTGATTCAATCCATATACGTATATCGTACTGCAGATTTAACAAGGTTATTGTATGAAGAGTCTGCATTACTAGTAATGCACGGATCCTAGGCTTCTGAATCGAAAATACAGATCCTAGAAATATTGTTTGTAACTTAATTCAAATCAAAAATATGTTTTAATAATAGAATCGTGTTATAACACAATTTTTTTGTTTTTGTTGTTAATTAAAGCAGATTCAAATAATACCACAAATCGGACTCATTCATCAAATTGTATTCAAAATAGTTCCAAATGTTTAATATGAAATTCAATTAAAAAAGACATCAAACTCAACCAAAATGGTTAAAATCCCGTCAGCAGCAAAGAATTTTAATTGGAAAGACAAAAAAGTGTTAGTAATTATCACAATTTATTTGTGAGCTTGACAGCGTACTCAAAAACAATTTTTTATTTATTCTGTTGATTTTTCCAATCTATTTGACACTGATTGTACGCTGTGTGATTTTCACTAGAAAACGAATCTAACGATGCCTTTCAGCTTCATTGCGTGATAAACAAATATAATATATCAGAAGAAATATGGAGTTAGGTCGTTAAAATTTTCGTCCGACTTACAACGATTTTCGAGATAATTTATCAAGGCAGTAAAGCTTCGCTTAACTTTATTCGACTTTTGACGCTGCAAGACGAGTTGCGAAGTTGTGCGTGAATTGATAAAACATGATCGGTATGTGACATACTGTGAGATTAAGGTATACCAGTATACATTTAAATATTGGGGCTTCAAGAAAATTTGTATCCATCGCCCAAAATAAAGCGTAAACTGTAAACTGGTTAAAATGTTGAACAAATACATCCACGGGGAGTCCAAACACGTTTATGACATCGTAACTAATTCTGGGTATGTGCATGTGCGCCCAAAACAAAACAGCTGTCGACAGAATAGATGTTTCATAACTAGACAAACCCAACCAATATGCAACTGCTCCATTGAAACAATATAGGATAGTGAATTTTGAATGATGTACAACCTTTTGATCTGAAGAAAATCAATTGGAGGCAGATTGCCTTCCATCACGATAATTGCAGCTCTCACACATACAACAATAGGGTTTTTCGACACTCCAAACTTTGATATATTGGGCCATCAACCTCACAGTCCTGTCTAATTTACCTAATGACTTTTTGGTCTCGACGATCAAAAATAAATGGCGAGATCAACGTTTTCAGGCACTTGAAGTGGCTGTTGATGCTTAAAAAAATTCATTTTAACAATACCACCATTGAAGTGGCAAACTATACACTTTGAAAATTGTGTGCAACGCATGCAAAAATGGTTTTTCATGGGAAATATTTTGAAAAACAATAAAACCAATTTCACTAATATATTATCGTTCTTTTACTATTAAGCGAAAAGTATAAAAGACAGCAGTCGTAGCCGTCCTTTGAGCAGTTGGGTTGGGTCTGATATCTGGCGCAGTCTAAAAGTCACAAGGGACCGATTCCAGTGAATAAGGAGGCTCAGACATTATGACATTATTAACTATAGACATTGTTATTCTAATAGGTGCAATGTGAGGGCACGTGGCCTTGTCTTTTCCAGCCGCTTCCATTGCTGGTTGGAATTAACCCTATATCCAGGTTTCGTTGAGCAACTCTGGATCGTTACTCAACTTGATTTCAAACAATCTTCCATCTTACTTTATATCTGTTAATAATATACTAAAAATGCAAAATGGCTAATCATGTCAAAATCTGGGATACATTTGTAAAACAAAATTAGAACTGTCACGATACCCTTTCCAAACACATGGCAAAAATATTATGCAATATAATGTAATCCAATTAAATTCATATTATTCACACTTAGCTCCAGTAGCCAGTTACGTATCATCTTCGACGTAAAGATCAGAGATTAAATACGTAGAGCAGAAATCCTGACTTGGTACCCTAGTCCGATATGGTTAGTTTTATAGTGACAGGATATTTTAGGCTTCTTCGATAAGACTGAGCATGAGCATAGTTATTCAGCATATCTCCAAGTATGGCTAGAGCCGGGCAATTACAGAATAGGAGCGTACTTGTCTTATTATCTTCATTTTGTTCATATGAAATCTTAGGCGAAACGTTCTGGTCTTGCCAAGTGGATTTCAGACCCTTATATGGCCAGCCCGCCTGCTAATTCGATATCTAGCTAGAAACAGAACAAATGGTAAATTTACGGCCTACGGAAGTTGTTGAAATATGTCGAAATTCTGTGAATGGGTCCGAAGATACCCACATATGTACCCGTTTCGGAATTATCAGACAGCCACTTAGTCAAGAGCGTATCCAGGGGGGGCCATGGCGCCCCCTAATTTTTTAAAAGTTCGAAGACAGTGGACCCCCTGCCCCCTTCGCTGAAAGCTGGATACGCCCTTGCACTTAGTACTAGATTATCCAATTGCTTGGGTGTCATCGACTTGTTTCTTTCGACTTGTTTCTTTCAAATCACGATGCCAGAAATGTATTTTAAGTTACTACTATAACCCAGATTCTCGAGTATGAAGCCAGAACTAGTCTCAATTCCCACTGAGGATTGTGTTTAAGGCAGACCAACGACCATTTCCATTGCGGCAGTAGGTCACTTTCAGAAATTTACAGGAGTTTGGACTACCATACAAAGGAGTTGTAGATGAAGATTGTGGATTAACGATTGTTTTGCATAGAAACCTCAAGTACGGTCGTTTTTCGTTCCAAAGGGCTCTAGAAGCCTTACTTAGAACCAATTATAAGTGAGAGTTCCACTCAAGTCCTTTACGAAGGGCACTATTTATATTTCAGGAATATCAAATACATAATAACAAAAATTTTTAAATGAAACTGGCTTTGTTTCAAAATATTCTCCATGAAAATTTATGCACTTTTGCATTCGCTCAAACCAATTTTCAAAGCACTTTTTCCACTCCGATTGAGCCATCTCCAAAGCTGCGGGCGTATAAAAACGTTCACCATGCAGTTTATTTTTGGTGTTTGGAAATAAAAAAAAATCATCGGATGATCCATCAATTCGATATTTTGAGCGCTCAAAAACTATCATATGTGAGCCGATGTGTGAGAGTTTGCATTGTCATAGTGGAGGGTGCAGGCAAACAAATGGTCGTGTACCATTCAGAATTCGGCCGAAGAAATAGGCGACCATTTGCTTCGCAGTGCATCGTGCGCGAACAAATTTGGTTTACATTTGGGTCATTTTGGACGGCTCATACGCTTGTATACATGATTCGTCATCTGTGGCGATCTTATAAACATCTTTTGAAGCACCGCGTCGTATTTTTTCAGCATTTCTTTGCACCAAACCCTTTTTTAATGTCACATGACGATTTCTCATTTTCAGTTCACGCACAGCATCGATGTTTTGTAGCACAGCAACCGATTTTGGGCAACCTTCACGGCACTCACTGAATTCACCATACCAGATATAGAGTGGTTTTTGATGGTGCTTCATCGCCATATAAAGAACTGAGTTCATCGATACAAAAATAATCCAACGAAGACCTTACCTTGAAATTTTCATTATTTGGCCAAATTGATTTTTTCAACGCACTGTAAACAGCACAAATAGCGGTTGTACATAAAAACGTAGTGGGTACATTCATGCTAAAAATGGTAAAACTTTATTTTATCATTGCCAGATTTTACATATTATTATATCTAAAAGATATTCAATGTCTCCTATTCCGTCTTCAGATAATTTAATGAACGTACCAATCTCTCTTTAAGAGATAATACCCATAAAACATGTCCTAAGTTTTTCAAACGCAAATTTTTATTTTTTTTATTTTTTAGGTCCTGTACCGAAGGTACAAGAGGCTATTGGTTTTGTGCAAATGTATGTAACAGGTAGAAACAATGGTCGGTGACCCCCAAAGTTACACCCAGTCCGTCCGTTTGAACGAAAGGATCTCGGAAACGGTAATAGGTAAAGACTTTGTCCGTTTTGCATTCGACTAAAATATTACGACGGAATATTACGATTTTGTTTTACAATTTTACAGGGCCTCTTACAGTCGGTTACGCCCAACTGTAATCTTCATACTTGTTTTTTTTTTTTTTTTTTGGTTTAGCTTATCTTGAAATGAAGAATATAATAATCCCAATAAACTATACCACACGGATCAAGATAAAAGTATATGCCCCACACAAATTAAGGGTTCAATAGTGTATAGGGTATTACACCTTTGAAGGATGGTTAATTAAGTTCAACTAACAGTAAGTCAATTTTATTCGCAAATAAAGTTATTAGTGTGTAATCCTGTTGAAGATCTGTTGAACTTCTTAGCTGTAATTGTTAAATGTTTCCATTACAAATTAAGACAAATTTTCATATGTTTAAAATAGTTTCTGGTTTTAATGTAGGTTTTATATGTACACATAATTACTCTAACAATTTCGTTATATAAGTAAGTATGCTTGAATGAATATGACTGATATATTTTGGCAGTAGTTGGCAAACATCAGTCAGAGAGTCTTACCCAAAATAGTATAGTATATAAAAAGAAAATGGCGATGCACTTCGAAATTAAGTCACAAACATTATCAACAATATCAGCACCTCAGCTCTATAGACTATACCCCACATGCAGCACACTTCATTCAGCACAGCTGTTCGTTGATGGTGCCCCAGCACCACTTCGCGTTACTTTCGACCTGTATAATCCAGACTGTAGGAACCGCTGGAGATGTCCAAAGCACGCAACGCCGGATGGTGATGTTCATTTGGATTATAGTAGGCATTACTGCGCTGATTATACGGTTGTGGTGGATTGTACTGCTGTGGCTGTGGTGCATAGTACGGTTGCTGTGCCGGAGGCTGATAGTAACGCGGCTGTTGAGTGGGAGGGTTATAATAACGCGGTTGTGGTGTTGGAGGATTATAGTAACGCGGCGCTGGATTGTAATAAGGCTGCTGCTGTGGCTGTGGCGCCGGAGCAGGAGCAGGAGCTGGAGCTGGTTGTTGTGGTGCATATTGCTGCGGTCTTGAATAATCATTCAAACTGAATTTACTTGCTGCAATAGGACGATTATATTTTTGATCTTTAAAGTAGACCGCAGGATCTTCACGATATTGACCATCGTCGATTTCATTAGGACCAAGTGGATAGGGTTGATTATTGTTCAGCGTCGGTGGTGGTACATTGATATCACTGCCTGAAATTTCATAAAAAAAAAGATAAATAATAAATAAAGCTTGTGTGCACTGCTCCAACTCACCAGCCGGTTCAAAGCCACGCCTGCTTGCGCCATATTCTATCTCACGCACCTTGCCCTGATCATCGACATAGCCATATTTGCCATAAACTTCACCATTTGCGTATTTCGTTTCGATTTTGAAGCTCTTATCTGCTGCCTCATAGCCATATGTATATGAGCCATCGTCGTTGTGCTTATCGATCTGTTTCAAAATCGGCACAGGTGTTGTATAGTCTTGATACTGCGCCGACGCAAATCCCGCTGAGAGCAGCAGACAGGCCCAGCTTACTGCTTGTATCTAGTATTAAGTAAAGAAAAGAGAGAGCGTGTGGGCAAATTCGTATGCAGTTAAAGTATTTAATTATAAAAATAACTTCATAAGCTTTGATCTCATTTTAATGACAGCGACCACTGCTGCCCTTGTAGTGGAATTTAAATTGATTTCTATGGGTTTTTATTTTTTGTTGACCTGCAACTTTCAACGTTCAATAAACTGATAAAAGCTACTTGCAAATGGTCGTCGCACTCAAGGCCATCTGTACTTTTAGTAGTAATAGGTGAAACCTTAATACCCTACACAACATTAAGTAATAAATTTTATGTATTACATAAAAAGAATAATTAAAAGGTTCGATAGGTTAGATTTAATAATATTCTATAGATACATCTTATAGGTAAATACTTGCAATAGGAGCTTAATAAAATTTGTTGGTGATTGCTATATAAATAGAATTCTTGGACTTTTCAACTACAAACATTTTTTATATTTTTTGATATATTTGTATATTTTTTTAACAAACCAAGTCTCAGCTGGAAATCTGCTAAAATGAGTGAGCACTAAAAAATTAACTAGAGACCACGAATGCCATTTTCAAAATCTGTGTGCAGGGTATAAGAATGTGCTCAATCGGTGCTTACACATAAATAAATGTAATGCGTTGCAACACTTTCTGGTATTATATATTTTTTTATAGCATTTTGTTAGATATTTCATTATTTGCTCATGGGTATTTCGAACCGGTTCTCACATTTTATTCACTTGTCTGCAACCTACGCCACTAATTGGGTGTGTTCTACAAAAAGATTCTGATTTAAGATTATTTTATGATTGTACATGCAGCGTTCTGTTAATTGTTATGGATTTGCGCTATTTGTAAGACAAAAATTAATGTGCATAAATTAGAATGAATCACAAAGGAACTGTTTCAATATAAACACAAACCTATGAGCTAATGACAACAACTCTTTCGAACAAGAAGTTCCGTTCCAGTAAAATACACATTTTAAAAAATCTACTTAGCTAATTGAAATAAATAAACATTTGTTTAACTTCGAGTACACTAAATAATTATCTGACTTGCAATGAAAATTTCAATTAAGAGATATATTTGAATTCAAAATCTATTAAAGTGCAAAGTTACTAGACAGTTAGCTAATATCAATTACTATATTGTTTTATGATTCATAGTATTTAGAAATCAACTTTCACTAAAGATTTTAGTTTACAATCACTTATTTCTTTAATTAAGCAATAAACACTCATAATTCATTTATGTATTAGTTCTACAAGTTTTAAATAGATGGCGTTGTGACTACTATGACTTGTGTATATTTTTTCCACCAGGTGGCGTTATTCTGAGGAATGTGGAGAAAAAGTAATAAAAGTCGAGTTTTTAAAATAATAATTATTTTAGTGAAAAAAAAGGCATTTAATGAAGTTTTTAGTTTGGGATTCTCTACCGAATTATTGAACAAATGTGTGGAGCATTTGAAAAATTCAATCGATAACTGTTAAAAATAACCATTTTTAAACTCAATTTTTACTCTACACAAATAACACAGGCCTACAAATTTAACCCAGAGACCTATCGTACTTACACTGCTTGAAATTGCAGTTTTTGAGGTTACGTGATGGAAGGAAAAAAATGATTTGAAACCTTTGGATTTTTTAAAAATATATTTATTTTCCACCAAAATATCGCTATTTGAAATTTTACAATTAAAATCGAATAATCATAAATAAATCGAAAAATTCTGCCTGAGACCAGACCATGTTGATCTTGTGATTTTGGGGTCGCTGATTTCGAATCCGAGATCCAATTCACCCCATCAGGTTAGAATTTTTCGAAAGCTCAAAAAACAACCCCTAAAAACCACCCCTACCGAACCTTTTAGGTTAGGATATCTCTAAAACCAGACGTATACGAGCACGGATTCGGATTCTGCGCATCAAAATCCTTTGGGTATGTCAGGTCTGGTTCTAGACTTTTGTTAATTTTGTCAGCCTGTGTAATTGAAGACGCGTCTTGCGTTTTTGGTTGATAGCTCATCTTTTATGATAGCCGATTTTTTAAACACGGTTTAAATACTATACAAAGAACAAATGCTTAACCGTTTTTGGAAAAATACTTTGATGGAACTTTTATAGGCAACTCGATATCTTTTCAGTCAGTAATAATATTATTTCGTAACTTTGTCGCCATAAACATCAAAAAGCAAATTCGTCATATCGCAACATTAATTCAATATAGACGTATGAGAATCAATTGACTTGCTCTATGTCCGTCGATAAGTGGAATTGGACAACACTTACCATTCAAACCTTCTCCTTATTCTTAGTTTTTAAAAAAAAAAATCGTTATTGATGTTATTAATTTTACATTCGGTTCTAACTTACGTTAATCCTTATAAAATATTATATTAAGGTTCAAATCGAAGAACTAGAAAAGTAGTCAACTTTCTTGGCTTTTGTATGAAAATAATTTTATTCCCTTTCTAAGGGATATTATAAAAAAATTATTTGCAAATTTGATATAAGTAAAATGCTAATGAAATATTCCTTAAATGTCAATATCAGACCACTACAATAACTTGTTCCCACTTAGATCAGTTTCTTTTTCCTGAGGTTTTGTAAGAAAAACACTTTGTTGTTGTTTAGTTTAGCTTGAAACAAGAAATTTGGTGAGTCTTACACAAATCCCATTAAAAAATCATGATGGGAAAATATACCCCTCAAACATATTTATGGTTCAATAAGGTACATGGTATCTCGAAGTCGCGCACACTTGACTGCAGCATTCGAAGTTGTTCTAAGATTGGTTTGTAATTTTCCGAAAATATTTACTAGGGAACCAATATTGAAAAAGCAGCCCAAAAAATGAAATTATTGGCAGAAAAATTAAAAAATGTATGGACTTTTTGTATGAACTAAAGACCATTATTAGGCCCTGTACCGAAGGTACAAGAGCCTATTGGTCTTGTGCAAATGTATGTAACAGGTAGAAATAATGGTCGGACACCCCCCAAAGTTACCCCCATTATGGTCTGGAGTGATAGAGGAGTCGATATAGCCATGTCCGTCTGTCCGTCCGTCTGTATGAACGAAAGGATCTCGGAAACGGTAATAGATAGAGACTTCGTGTTTTTTGCATTCGTCTAGGACTGCTCCGGAATTTCACAAGTTTATTTTAAAATTTTGCCCCTCCCCCCCTTCCCCCTAAAATCACCACCAAGGAAAAATATTTCTTCGGCACAAAAAAAAAGAGTATGCCAGTAAAGAGATAACGTCCCTCTTAGTCAAAATACAAAAAGTTCATCAAAATCGGATAATTAATAACGATTTTATAAACAATTGAATTTGAACGACCCCCCCTTTTCTTTTAATACATAAAAAAACTGTTTTATAAGGCACTTTTTCGTGCAGTAGGAAGTGGTCATAGGTTTGGTCATATGCTCGGGAAACATTTAATGTGTTTGTTAGGAGACCTGAACTGGTACAGGACCTCTTACAGTCGGTTACGCCTGACTGTATTTTCCTACTTGTTTTCTATTCTTTTGTTCATTTTCGACGTTTCTAACCTGAAAAAGTTTTCATGGTAACAATTTTAGCCAATTACCACAAAAAAAGATCGAAAATTTCGGATAAACTGCAAAAATCATAATTTCGATCGTATCTGTAGTATATTTAAATGCAAACAAATCAGGAAGATCTGGACCAAACTAAGAAATATTTCATCTCATAAAACGGTAACGGTACGGTCACAGTACTTCACTGGCTAAGCAATATATTGTAACGAATTGATTTCTCTAAAACTATTCAGATTGAGATGGATAAGCTTTGCTATATAAGTTTATAAAGAGTGCTAGAAAATATATGTACAAGTACCAAAATGGGCAATGCCAAGATTCAATATGAGAAATGCTAGTACTTTCTATATCTATAAAGACGAACAGAGATGTGATCTGTCCATAAATGTAAGGCATGTACGAAAGATCAAATATATATCTGAATAGAATAGATTATAATTATTATTATTATTACTTTATTATTATTATTTTATTATTTTTATGGTTGGGATTAATGAACCAGCAACCAAAACAGATATATTGCTCGTCCTGCTGTATCTATGATTAAGTTTCTCAACTGCTCTCCGGTAAAGAAGTGGCTACCCATCATTTATAGTCTACTTATACGTGGTGCTCCACATTCTGTAAGAATGTGAGTGGCTGTCATCAGAACCTGCATTCAAGGGTATTGTGTTAGCACATTACATACAGTGGCCTGCTAGCATTTCTTTCGGTATTCTTATTTGATTCCTACCTAGTTTAAACATGGTCAAAAAGCCCTGGTAGAACATTTGACTTTTCGCACAATGTAGTGCTTTTATCCTATTTGTCATACAAAGTGAGACTATTGCTCTGCTCATTTCATAGAATGTCGATAGACTGTTGCATTTAATGAGTTCTTTTAGACTGACTTTTGCTTCATGCACCAAACTCGATTTGACAAAGTTTTCGCTGAGTCGTTTCAAAACCGCATGACTATCCGATAGAAAAGCTTTATTTAAATTTTGTTAGCATCTATCTAAATTAAACTACACACATATTTCTCAGCACCTTTATATTTAACAGTTAGAAGCTATGTTTTGATCATCAAACTTTGTTGATCCTTCACCAAAGTATCGATATTTCGCATTTTGGCTATTTTTTCCTTTTTAGCTCAATTTTGCATTCATTTTCTTTGGAATGAGATGTTTATCGAGGTATTTAAGTAACGATCTACTGATGAAAGATAAAATGACTTTGGTCATCTTAATCTTAATTCCAAAAATAAAATTTCCTGCTCTAAAAATGTTTATGACAAATTTCAGAGCTAGTTAATTAGTTTCAATGTCAAATAATAATTATTACTGGGACGCTTCTGTTGCAATTTTGATCTAGTATCCATCCTAAAAAATTATCAACATGTTCCATCACTATTTAGCTGGGAACCAGCACCCATACAAGGCTTTTTAGTATAGGGACAAGGGCGCCCAAGGCAAGGCATACCAAAGATACAAAATGCATTTTAAAAAACTGTATGGAATAAAGGGAAAACTAAACTTAAATTATGTGTCAAAAATTTGCTCAAAAAATCAAGACTTTCTCAACTTACATTAATACACATACTTTTCCCCTACAATAGAACAAAGTTCATTCACTGATGTAAGAGTAACTTGACCCTCCTGTAAATGATCTGACTAATGTGAGCATCCTTACAACGAAGAAACATTTTTAGAAATAGACAAATTAAATCCCAAATTAAAATGCCTAAAAGCCGAATACACAAAGACCTCCGTCAGATACACTCTTACATTAACTGGCTTTACTCGAAGAAATCAATTCACATTTTGCAGAGATTTGCAGTTTATGGCTTGAATCAACAGGAATTATTACCAACTGGTAACTTCTGGACATAATTGCAAAGTATCCACCTTTTATCTATCTATCCGTGATGCTTAACTAATAACATTGTGTTCTATAGAACTCAGTTTCAGCAAAGGTCAATTTATAGAAACATTAAAAAAACAGTGGCACATTTTAACTTCGTTAGAACTGAAGCTTTCATTTTAATTCTGTTCACAAACATAAAACTACTTTTAAGTTTTTAAACATATTAAAGTATTTTTGAAACTTTCATTCCATGTCACATCAAATTAGAAGAAATAAATACTTGTAAGCTTCCACGAGTGTGTCTGCATATGGTTTGAATCTAAAAGTGAGTTACTGAAATTTACGTCGATAAGAAGCTAACATATCAAGTTTCAAGTTGACATAGAATGTAACAAGGAAGTTTTTAATTGAAAGCCCAAAAATATGGCAAGGACGTAGCATCCCTATTATTTCACTTGTAAAGCTTCTATCCATTGGGAGCTATATCTTTCAGTTGACTTCACACAATAATTAAGGCTTATGTTCAGCTTAGGAACATAAAAAGTCTTCATACTTAACTTTAGTTCGATTTCTTAAAAAGTTTTTAATAAAAACTCAATTTCGAATAAGACTGAAAGCCGAACATATACGGATAGACGGTTAGTAAAATTCGTCTTGTCGAGCTTATCGCTATACGATCTTCGAAACTTTTTTTATACTCTATAAACTTTGTAACAAATTTGTTACACTTTGAACTACTTCTTAAATTATTTTTACCAGTCTTAGAAAACAAACTTTTTTTCTTGTATGATAAACGATATATGTATGTATATAAATGATATATACAATATATATTGTACATACGACCTTTCTCTGATGTTTCTTTTACATCTTTGCATTATATTCAGTGTGAAACTGAAACTGTGTATATTTTTTGTACGTGGCTGATGTGCATTAAAGCTCTATGACTGATTTTAATGAAACAATTGTTGGAATATTATTAGATAAATGGAGAAAGTTACAGATTTTATATTAGTACCAAAAAATGATTGGGTCACGCCCACAACGTAAATTTGATATATTTTTTGGAACAAATTTACCCTTCTTAATCCTCAACTGGACTTAAAATTGTTAGATTTAAAAGGTAGGTGCTGTATGTAGGTGATGACCAAAAATACTTCAAGTAAATATTATCGGCTTCAAAATTTAAAAAAAAAAAAAAAAAATACACTTTCTCCAGGTTTTAGTTTTCAACAATTAGTCCCATTTTTTCCTTTTTGCCATTGTTTAATACGATTTCTAAAGGCCACATGTACAAAGTATTCGAAAAAGTGAATTTAAACCCAATTCAAACCGATCTTAACGAACCGATTTTTGTAAACCTATTTCCATGTATTTCATTTTAGACTTGGCATTACATAAGTAACACTATGCTAAAGGAACTCGGGGAGCACATTAATTTATATTGGATTTGCATTAGCTGTTATACTTTAACTTTACAATTTTTTGTTTAGCAATGGGCAGTTGAGCGGACTCTTTTATAAATTGAAATCTAATCAGATTTTTCAATATTATGTTTCTACAATTTCATTCATCTGGTTTTGTTAAAATTTGGAGTGAGACCTACGCTGAAAATAAAAAATCTATATTATTTTCGACCTGTTGCCGAACTGTGTCCCGAACTGCCACAATTTCCAATTAATGTAAACGAATCTACTGAGTAATCACTAATCTTATCACTAATTTCGATCTGTACCTCTAGAATCCGTGCAGCTATATGAATGAATATGCTATGAAGTTCCACAGCAGCATTAGATTCAGTACTAGTTATATTAGCAGGGCAACATTTTGCTTTATCTTTCAAAATGGCAAGGTAAAAAGTCGGCCCTAATATATGAATTTATAAAGCCCCTTACTTCTGTAAGAAGACTCAAATCTCGTATGTCTAGTTCTTATATTTTAGAGACGTTTAATTTCAGTTTAAGAGTGCCTGCTATTATGAAGTTTTATTTACTAAATTTCTTCGTGGCCATCCGTCGTATAAAATTGACCAACAAAACAAGATATTGTTGTATTGTCAATGGATCAGCAGTTGAAGTTTGTTAAAAAAAAGTTCTAAAAGCATTTACAAAGAAACAAACAAGAAGACAAGAAATTCAGTTAATAAAAATCAACTCGAAATAAACTCCTTCTAATCGATTACGATTAAGCATATAAAAAAATGAGACCAAACAAACAAACGAAATATCTGCAATCAAAGTAGCTGAAAAACATATTTTTGTAAACTTTCAAATTCAATTTCAAGCAAAGTGCTGTTTCCAAGTACTTGTCACAGTTCTCATCTTCAGTACACAAACAGAAACTCTGCCAACTAACTTGACTGTCTTTCAGTGAATTTATAAACTTTTCGCACAGAAACACAATGAAAATCTTCTGAACATTCGTTTTGTTTTTTTTTTGTCACATTAACAATGAACTCGTTCGAAAGGCGAAAAAATTCTGCAATTGTCTTTGAACTTTGAACGAAGCAGCAAAGAATTATTCTATATCCTCCAAGTGAAATGCGTCATAACAACATCAAAACTCAAAAAAGTTTTTAGCCGCCTTTTCTGCTTACCAATTTCTGCATTTTTCCAAGCAAAAAAAAAAAACTTCCACACGAATGAAGTGTTTTATCTTAGTAATTTTTTGTTCGCTTTTTATTGTTATAAATTTTGGCAGTTGCGCTGATTAATTAATTAAAATTCGTTGTTTTTTTATCGGTTATTTTTTTTTAGATTTGCGTAATTTGTTTTGTTGTTGGCCAATCTCAAATTTATTTTTAGTTCGATTTATTTTCGTCTACACATTTTTTTTTTTTTGGACTTAAGTGCACTGCAAATAAAACCAAGTTTCAGTTCACTGCTTTTTTAAACCAGATCGCATTCGACGATCTTTTTGCACTTGCACCTCACGAGACTCTGCTAAACAACAAACTCAAAAGAAAATCAGGGCGTGCAACGCTTTTATACCGCGACCAACATTTCGTAAATCGAACAGAAAAAAATAAATAAGACATAAATGTGTAGATACATATATATATGTCGGTTTATATATATATTTTACAAGCAAATTGAAGTCGGTGCTTGTAGAAAAACAACAAAACAACTATTACACTGTGCTGACTATATGCACAATCAGCTGCAAAGTGGGGACCTGAGACTAAATCGTTCATTCGATCGAGCGAGCTCTGAGCTAGTGGAGTCGGTCTGTCGGTCGGTCGGCCTATGGCCCGATCGAACACAGCTTTGCACTGGCTGTTCTCTCTTGGCATGCAGAACGATGTGTGGCTGCTTGTGAAGCCGATTTACTTAAATTTTGTAAGAGGTGACCATATGTGTTTGAAATTACGAATCACCTTTGTCTTCTTTCACTTAAACTTGGGTAATGGAATATATATATGGAATATATATTCCTAAACTCTATATATATTTCATATATTTCATATTCAAAGAAATCTATTAGTTTAGAAAAATTAGTTTATATATTTAAAATTTAACCCTAAACCATTAACGTTTAAATTTTCACTTAAAAAAGTTGTAAATCGAACACAATTCCACAACAGCAGTACTTCCTGCTCTGTACTCACTTTATCAAAATTTATTGGGATTTGGTTCTAGCGGTGTCAATTCACTCGGCTTTGCTCACAAATTGTTTTAATGGTTTGTTCCCATATATCTGTGACCTAAGTTTTATTAGGAAAAATGGGTTCGTTTGCACAAGTTTACATTGTGAGGAAAGCTGGAATGATTCTTGTTGCAAACAGCCCAAGCCGCTCACAACATCCGCTAGCACACGTGTCTCTTTAGAAGCCTCTGAACAGCCTTTCAGTGGTAAGCTAACTATGAGGAGACGACAATCACCCCCCTTGATTAGGGATTGGTGCGCTAGGCTTGGGACCCGGCACCATTAAAAATTAAACTCCAATGGAAACAACAAGGAAGACTCGGATGGAACACTATAATGATGACTCCCGCAAACGACATAAGGACCACGATTTTCGGATATGCACCTCGCATGTCCGCACCCTTAATACCGATTGTGCAAATATCCAGCAGAATGATGTCATCGAGAGATGCAAAGCTAACATCACTGCAATCCAGGAAATGCGATGGATAGGACATCTACTATAGCAACCGAATTTGGATGTGGTTTCGTATGAGTAGGAAACTACGTGGCCTCGTCTCTAGGTTCACACCTGTTGACGAGCGCCTAGCCGCGATACGCATCAAGGCTAAATATTTTTATATTAGCCTGATTTGTGCGCACTCTCCGACGGAAGAGAGAGACGACGATGCTAAAGATGAGTTCTTTGAGCGCTTGGAACGCCTGTACGAGCGCTGTCCCAAACACGATGTCAAAATCGTGCTTGGTGATTTAAACGCCAAGATTGGGAAGGAACGATTCTTTTGCCCAACCGTCGGAAAATTTAGCCTTCACGACACTACCTCCAATAATGGAGAGAGGCTAATCGATTTCGCCGCAGGTCGGAACATGGTAGTTAGTAGCACCAGATTTCAACACCTCAACATCCACAAAGCTACATGGCTAAGTCCAAATCTAATTACACGCAACCAAATTGATAATGTTTTGAAAGACGGAAGGACATGCGAACGTTACGTGGTCCTTGCATTGATTTGGACCACTATCTTGTCGCAGCCAAACTACGCACTAGGCTCAGCATAGTCCACGCCGCACGTCCAAACATTCAACAAAAGCGAGACGTCGGCAAGCTGCAGTCAGAACACACCGCCGAAGCCTTTTCAAACACACTCTCCCGACTGCTCCGGGAAACCTCTGTGCTCCATGAATAAGGCTGCCAAGGAGGTCATTTGTTATACAAAACCTGTGACTAATTCTTCCTATCAGCGGACTCTGCGGTCGAGAGCAACCCGAGCTGTTAGAAAGTGATATCGTGAGAAACGAAGAGAGGAGAAATGAAGAAGCAAGAACAAGGAGAAAGAAAGGCGGGAGTTTGAGGATATTGAGAGGTTATGTAACAGAAATGAAACTCGAAAATTTTACGAAAAGGTCAAGCGTCTGACTGAAGGTTTTAAGCCCGGAGTAACTTTCTGCAAGGATGACAATGCAAATCTAGTAACTGATGAACAGGAATCACTGAAATTATGGAGGAGTCATTTTTCTAACCTACTTGGAGGCGAAGAAGCGCACAATTCCGCCGATAGAGAAATGACACCGGAACCACCAGTTAATGATGGCACTATTGTAGTGCCCCCGGACTATAACGAGGTCGATTCGGTTATAATAAAGGTGAAAGGCGGCAGACTCTGATGGGCTGCTAGCTGAGTTATTCAAGACCGACGGCGAAGAATTGGTTTGGAATTTGCCCCACGTTTTACGCAAGATATGGTCCGACGAACGCATACCCAATAACTGGGAACTCAGTGTTCTCTGTCCTATCTTAAAGAAAGGATATCCCGCTGTTTGCGCTAACTACCGCGGAATAAGTCTTCTTTCAATCGGATGTAAGATTCTGTCGCGCTGAAGCCATATGCAGAATCACTGATAGGAAGATATCATTGTGGCTTCAGACCAAAAAGGTCGACCAGTGACCAAATATTCACATTACGCCAAATCTTGGAAAAGACCCGTGAGTTCAACAAAGACACTCACCACCTATTTGTCGACTATAAATCCGCTTTTGACACGCCGATACGATCGAAGTTTTTCGACGCCCTGTCTGCACTAGGTATCCCGGCAAAGATTATTCGTCTTTGCATGACGACGCTATCTAACACACAAAGCGTTGTCAAGGTGAAGAAAAACCTCTCCGACCCCTTTGATACCAAGAGAGGTTTCAATTTTCTGATGGAATACATCATACGCCAGTGCCCGTACATACAGAGTATGTCGGGCTCGATCTTCGAAAACGAAGAAATGCTTATCGCTTACGCCGATGACATCGATATCATCGGCTCGCAGGAACGGCGAGTCAGCAAGGCGTTCTCAGAGATTGAAAAACAGTCTCGTCTCATGGGTCTAGCGGTGAATGAGGACAAGACGAAGTACTTGGTGTCTTCTCGCACTCCGTCATCGCATCTTGGACGGTCAGTGACGATGGAGAATTTCAACTTCAGTATTGTAGAAAACTTCGTCTATCTTAGATCCGAAAAAACTAGCAAAAACAACGTCAGCCTGGAGATCAGGGGAAGAATCACGCTTGCAAATATATGCTATTTTGGGCTGAGAGAGACGAAAATGAAAATACTCTGGTACTCGCGGTCCTATTGTATGGCGCAAAGGCATGGACCGTGATTGAGTCAGATGTAACAGCATCGGAATTCTTTGAGAGAAAGATTCTCCGCAGGATTTTTGGTCCTATTAGAGTCGGCAACTAGTTTAGGTCTCGTATGAACCGCGAGCCGTATGAGCTATTTGATGTTGTTAACATAGCCCAGCGCAAAAAATTCCAGCGCAAAAAATTCCAGCGGCTGCACTGGGCTAGGCACCTCATTCGAATGGGTGAAAGAGCTCCAGCACACATGGCTTACATGGTTTTTCCTTGCGTGAGAGAAGCGGGCGGGTTGCAGCTAGTATCTAACTAAACGAACATATCAGAACTATAAATATTTGATCTAACGTTTTTAGGGATGAAATTAGTGGTGCATAAAATGTTCTTAAAATATAAATTCTTTCTCATGATTGTTTTAGGTCAATACATACATTAATAACATCCTTTATGCATCATTTACTAAATATTACTGTCTCGCTAATACTAATGTCTATCTACTTTACATTACATTTTAGTATGGCTTATAATTCACAAACAGTATATGCGTATATAAGTGACTATTTTAACAGCTTTGGTTTAGATTTATTGCTTGTTTGTTACGTTTCTTAGTTCTTATATTTTTATTTAATTCATTAATTCATTGTGTATTAATAATTTATTAAATTGCGTCGTGTTGTATTATATCCCGCTTATGTGAGTATTTTTTAGAGTTTTACTGTTGAACTGTGTCAATATTTAACTAGGGTTCGAGTTGGATAAACGATAATTTGCGCGTCTGGTTAAAAATTCATGTTTTTATCTAACGAAAGTTTATAGAGCCTCAGACTATTCTAAAACTGTATTGTGTTGAAGGATGAATATTATTTTCAAAATGTTTATATTTAATCCTATTTTAGTTAT
Source organism: Leucophenga maculata (assembly GCA_035044805.1). Taxonomy (NCBI): domain Eukaryota; kingdom Metazoa; phylum Arthropoda; class Insecta; order Diptera; family Drosophilidae; genus Leucophenga; species Leucophenga maculata. The sequence continues at coordinate 307,650 of JAWNNP010001075.1, forward strand.
ACATTTAAATATCTTTAACAATCCCCACAACAGGTTGATATGGCGACAACTTTCTGGGGAGTCAGCAGGCTTTGGGATTGTCACTATTTTGGGCAACTTCCACTTGAATGGGAAGAACCCAATTTAAACAAGGAAATTTCAGTCGGGGGTAACCGACTGTAAGAGGCCCTGTACCAGTTCAGGTCACCTAACAAACACATTAAATGTTTCCCGAGCATATGACCAAACACATGACCACTTCTCACTGCGCGAATATGAATGAAAAGAAAAGGGGGTCGTTCAAATTCAATTGCTTATAAAATCGTCATTTATTATCCGATTTTGATGAACTTTTCGGATTTGGGCTTAGAAGGACGTTAACTTTATACTGGTGTGCCGAAGAAATTTTTACCCTAAGGGGTGATTTTATGGGGAAGGGGGGGAAGGGTAAAATTTTAAAATAAACTTGTAAAATTCCGGAGCAGTCCTAGTCGAATGCAAAAAACACGAAGTCTCTATCTATTACCGTTTCCGAGATCCTTTCGTTCACACAGACGGACAGATGGACATGTCTATATCGACTCCTCTATCACTCCTGACCATAATGGGGGTAACTTTGGGGGGTCTCCGACAATTAGTTCTTCCTGTTACATACATTTGCACAAAACCAATAGGCTCTTGTACCTTCGGTACAGGGCCTAAAAATGTGGACCAAAACTTCTAGGGCAGTACCGTTTTTCTTATTTTATTCCTACTTTTTTTTTTCCACTGCTTGTTCATAAGCTAGGGAAACATTTAATGTGTTTGTTAGGCGACCTGTACTGGTACAGGGCCTCTTACAGTCGGTTATGCCTGACTGTAATTTTTTTTTTATTATGTTATTTTGTTTACATCATACATTTCTAGAAAATATCAACATTACACAAATATTTGAGCAATTCATTGTATTTTCCTTTAGTCATTTGAACATTCCTGGAAATTTTTGTTCCAAGGGATCTTTCGAAGTGATGCTGCAATTAGCATTGGAACATATACAAAATTGAGGTCTGTCTGAAATATCACCTTCTCGCATTAATGTCGAAGATTTTTGTTTCGAATATTTCTTATGGAGAAGTCTAATCATTGCGACTACCGTGAGCTGCTTGCTGTGAGCTAACGAACCAAGATCAGCTCGTAAAATAAGACGCTGAGCGCACAGCTCAGTGACTCTAAATTGAAAGCACACAGCTCACTAGGTGAACAGCTCATGGCGAGCTATTCCAAACTCTGATTAATACATTTAAAACTGTGCAACAGCTTTTCACTTCGAACTTCGTTTTACTAAAGTTGTAACAAAGTGTAATCGTTTTGAAATTTGTTTGTTTCGAAAGTAAGCCTTCACTTGCCTCAAAAATTTTTGCATTTTAGTTGATTATTTTTTGTTTATGATTTGGTTTTATTTTGTTGTATAGAAACTTTAAAAATAATCCTTTTTAACTGCTGAAGACCCACCATCGCAAATGGATTTTTGGCATTTTAAACACACCAAATAAGAAACAAGTAAGGAAATTTCAGTCGGGCGTAACCGACTGTAAGAGGCCCTGTACCAGTTCAGTTCGCCTAACAAACACATTAAATGTTTCCCGATCTTATGACCAAACACATGACCACTTCTCACTGCACGACTAAGTGCGTTTTAAAACATGTTTTTATGTATGAAACGAAAAGGGGGGGTCGTTCAAATTCAATTGCTTATAAAATCGTCATTTATTATCCGATTTTGATGAACTTTTCGGATTTTGGCTAAGAAGGACAATATCTCTATACTGGCATACTTACTTTTTTTTGTGCCGAAGAAATTTTTACCCTTGGGGGTGATTTTATGGGGAAGGGGGGGAGGGGCAAGTTTTTAAAATAAACTTGTGAAATTCCGGAGCAGTCCTAGTCGAATGCAAAAAACACGAAGTCTCTATCTATTACCGTTTCCGAGATCCTTTCGTTCATACAGACGGACGGACGGACAGACGGACATGTCTATATCGACTCCTCTATCACTCCTGACCATAATGGGGGTAACTTTTGGGGGTCTCCGACCATTATTTCTACCTGTTACATACATTTGCACAAACCCAATAGGCTCTTGTACCTTCGGTACAGGGCCTAATAAGACTATCTTGTTTATTTTGATCCAACGGCTTCGGAGCATTCTGCGCACCGTTTTCTTTTCGTATTACAAGAGCCATCAGTTGGAATTGCCCAGCGCTGCTCGGATCAGGCGAACCACCGTCTGATTCACACTCTCTCGGTTTTGGAAAAATCAAAACTAAAACGCGATGAGGAGTTCCGAGACATTCATTTTCTATTTTCCATCAAATTTTTTATCATAACCAGTTCAAGGTCATGAAGATATTGTCTTCGTTTACCATGGTTTTTTGGTTTCGATGTCCATTCTGGGTTGACCTCTTTGTAAATAAAGCATGCACTTAGAGCAGAAACATCGATCATTTACTGTTATAGCCCATTGATTTATTTTTGTTTTGCAATTGTAGCAACTCACCATTTTGTCAACCGTGTCAACGCAGCATTTTGTTTCATTATAATACGAAATTATTTCAGGAAGTTTATTTCCATCGGTTTCGACATCTGGTGAGTCATGTGTCATATAGGAATCAAGAGTGCTGTGTTCGTGGAAACCAAACGTCGAGGTGTACGACGAGAAGTTATCCATGGTTCGCTCCAGTGCTGCCAGATGACGCGAACGAAAATTACTTGCAAAATTGTAGGGGGAACCCCAAACAACACATTTGCTAAAAAACGCTTGGTGGGCAGATTTACACACTGAGATTAAATGAATTTGTTTCGATATCATTAGAACCGAAAGAACTTAAGGTTTTTGGAATATTTTGATGTTTCTCAGGAATATTATAAGTTTAATGAACATATATATGAATAAAAAAATTTTGGAAGTGTGCCGGTGTCGAAGTTTAACGATTTCTTTTCATTCCTCTCAATCTGAAAACTACCATCTGTGAATAATTTAAAAGCAAATAATATATATGAAGCAAATACTACCTTAATAGAACTTAGTTTTTAAATAAAACCGAGTTTTTCGAAATATTTTATTGCATTTAAGGAAAACTGGAATTTTTATAGATAAATGTTTCTCAAATATGTTCACCGCAGGCCGTCCAAAATGCGAAAATGGCGTGCGAGATGAGACCAAATACTTGGTCTTGTAATAATTTACCGCTAAGACCAATAGCCAATCTGTTGTTCAATCTCTGAGAAAGCCTTGCTAAATCGTCGTTCATTATGCCCTCGACCCTGCGTAGTGCACGCCGCACGTTCCGACGAAAGCAGGACGTCGGCAAGCTGCAATCAGAACAGACATCTGCAGCCTTTTAGAAACACACTCTCCCGACTGCTCCGGAGAACCTACTCAGTCTTCTCAAGATGGGCGATCAAGCGCACAATTCCGCCGATAGAGAAATGACACCAGAACCATCGAGGTCAAGGTCGATTCAGTTATTAAAAAACTGAAAAATCACAAAGCGGCAGGTTCTTATTGGCTGCCAGCTCAGATATTTAAGACCGGTGGCGAAGAGTTGGTTATGAGTATGCACCCACTTTTATGCAAGATATGGTCCGATGAACACATAACCAATGACTGGAATCTCAGTGTTCGCTGTCCTATCTTTAAGAAGGGAGATCCCGCTGCTTACACCAACTACCACGGAATAAGTCTTTGTATGACGACGCTACCTAACACACAAAGCGTCGCTAGGGTGGGGAAAAACCTCTCCGACCCCTCAGTAACGATAAAGAATTTCAACTTCAATGTTGTACAAAATTTCGTCTATCTTGGAACAGAGATAATCATCAACAAAAACGACAGCCTGAAGATCAGGCGAAGAATCACGCTTGCAAACACATGCTTTTTTGGTCTGAGCAAGGAAATGAGATGTAAAGACCTTTCTCGAAAGACAAAAACGAAAATCTACAAGACGCTGATAATCCCGGTCCTGCTGTGTTGCGCAGAGGCTTGGACCGTGATTGAGTCAGACATTTTCATTGTGTGAATATTTGAGAAGTGACTCCTACATAATTTCAATCTCAATAATTCCTGTGCATTTGTAACCAGATTCCCGTCTTCGTAAGTAACTCCTTAAAACATTCGGTCTGACATTTAACCTTTTGATAGAATTTCAAACTTCATATCTATCGCAAACCTCTCCACATATTAATGTACACGCTTCCCTGGCTACTGAAAAGTCGTTTCTTCTTCTCTGCATTATTCTGGATATAGCACTCTCTAACAACTAGCGATAATCACGACTGAAGATATCATTGATAGGTGCTGCTCTTCTCTGCAGAGGCGTTGCGATACGTTTTAGTGCCATCAAGAGTCAGTCATAGGACTGGTATTACCAATGACCTCCATGGCAGCCATGTCCATGAAGCGGATGATAGTTTCCACTGCTTAAAAATATCTTGGTTATTCGGTGACAAAACAAGTATAAGAAAGAGGAAGAGTGTTGGATTAGAATAAAATTATATGTACATATTAGAGACCAAAAAACGAACAAACACATTGAACTTATTCTGTTCGTTCAGTGCAGAGAATAAGTTAATTTTGTTCGTTCCTTCGTTCATGGCTAATCCAACAATACTCTTTACCATAATTGGTAGATTTAATTTCAACATATGAGGCATTGTCAGATTCGTCTCCATAGTGGGAGTCAAATAGATTGCATTTTTATTAAAAGAATAAAAATCAGACGGTGTCAAATATTATTCCATAAGCAAAAGATTTAATTGACAATTGTGTTTTGAGCGGGGCTGTCATTCAGACACTAATAGCTTAAGATATTAATATGCACGACGACGAGTGTGGAACATATGGCAACTTTATTCGAGTAATGAAATTTAACGCCCGCTCTGAATCTGAAATCCAAACGAAACCAAAAGTGGGAGCAGGTTTTTAAACATATATATTGGATTTTTTTTATTTTATTCAAGACTGGGCCATAATATAATTGGCGTAGAACACTTGTTCATTCAGTCCATGCCACTTTCGTCCAGGCATTTGGCTTTGACGTGCACGGAAGTGCATACTTATTTCTTATGCTGTCTCTAGAAGGCAGCATATATAATTTATATTTGTATACTTACATGCACTGTATATGTGTATATGCTATATGGCGTCATAGTGAGTAAAATTGTATTGCAAAACACAGCTAAACTATTTATGTACATATTTAAAATAACTATGCAAAATATTTCATGCCACAAAACAGGTTTTATTATTTTTATAACTTTTACTATCGCACAATAAAAGCACTTTTGATCGACGATTGCGCATTTTTCAATTATTTCTTTTAAATGCTTCGATGACAGGCGGCGGACAGATGGCTGTCGCAATAGACCCAAAGGTTCAGCGCCCTAAAGACAATAGGTTTCATGAGTGTATACAAGCATACATAGATCGACAGATATGACAACCATTTCAATTTATTACTTACTGTTTTATACATAAAACTTGTAAACAACTGAAAATTTTTATACGGCTGTCACTGCATTGAGTTCTCTTCTCTAATTGTGGTTTTCTAAAGTTGGAATTGCTTTAATTCTCTGCAAGACAGTATCCATGTTCTCTATTAGCTGCGTCATGGTGAATTCAAGTGTGTCAAGATGACGTTCAACGCTGCAATTAGCAGAAAATAATTTATTAATGCATTCCAAAATTAATAAAATATTTAAGAATGTGTTACACTTCAATATTTTATAGCTTTGAAGTATATTGATTTGGTAAAATGGATAAACTAACAAGCTAAAGCTTCTTAAAATTAGTAAATGTATTTCTAAAGAGTTGGTTATTCCAAAAAAAATCAATTTATTTGACCTTATTTTCTGTCAATTTGTGCTGTCAATTTAAGTTCGAAAAATTTATAATAAATCTGTTATAATCCGATTACATTGAACACGTATGCGTCTGTCAACACCATTCATAAACAAGTATTTTTGTGTTACATATATCAAAAACATTCAAAAAGCCCTATTTTCACTAACTTGTTCAAATATTATTTATTCGTTAAAAGACAACCAGCAAAGTCATCATGTTGCATCAACACTTTTCATCTAATTTGGTTCAAAAAGACTAAGATTATTTTCCGGATGATTTTCTTAGAAAATTTTTCACGTTCAGCTCAGAAAAAAAATTACAAAATATTTATAGTCTATTGGTAAATAGCTTCAAATATTTTCTCTCTAATCCTTTCCAGGAATGAGTAATGAATGAAGCAAGATCCACTGATATATGAAAAATATTGTAAAACAAATATATCATACATACCGTTCAAGCTGATGGAGCTGGCGAGCACTAAAAAACACAACAATTTTATATAATTTTTAAATAATATCAATAAATGAGCTATTCGATAAGCCAGTGTAAAATCTGTACATCCTACTAATATAGTTGGAGGTGGCGTTGCCCCACCCCCCATATAAGCGACAATCAAAATTTGTCATATCTTTGCATCCATTTAAGGTACAAAGATGAAATTTGGTTTACATGTTAAGAGGATGAGGAGAAGTCAACATGTTAAGTTTGGACAAAATCGCAGGGGGCAATACCCCAGCCCCATATAAGCGACTAGCTTTGACCTGCGACTTCGTCGGCATAGATTTCGATAAAAAGTAGCATAACTAATAACTTTTTCGATTGCCTTAGTTCTGAAACTTTCAGGCGTGCCGCCGCTTTCACTTACTTTTAAAGTAAAATATTAATCAGAATTATTGAACTTCTTTTCGTTTACTGTCATTTTCAGCGCAAATTTGTATAGGTTTAACGCATGGTTCAAAGATAATATGATACGAAATTACAAAACACAAAAGAAAGTGAAAACGGGAGCATACCCGTATATTTTACAAAAGTAATAAACACGCTTTAATAATAGGTCGAACTAAAAAGTATAAAATAATTTATAAAATAAATGTAAAATAATTAACACAAATATTCATATCGTTACATACAAATATTCGGTTCTGTAAATCAATTGTCAAAAATATATATTTTATAGAGCTTTCTCTGAAGAGATACTGCAGGTTTTTATTGCGTTGAAAGTAGTTATTAACATCTACAAACTTCATGTAAAGGTGAGACCAAACTCAACGAAAATTGCTAAAAAATCAGAATCTTGCTAGACATGAGGTTAGTGAAAACCTGCAATTAGAATATCATACAAAAAAACTAACAAAAATGCTTTTTATCGAAATCTTCTTCACAAGCGCTCTTTCAAAGTGGTTCAGGACGGCCTGTCCTCTGAAGAAAAGAAAATCAGAGCAGGTGTACCCCAGGGTAGCGTATTAGGGCCAACACTTTACAGCCTGTATACGCATGACATGCCCTCAGTCGGCGACATACCGATCTCGGACCCAAACAATTTACTTGTTGCTACCTTTGCAGATGACGTTGCAGTTCTAGCCAGGGACAATTGCGTCTACACTGCTACAGATCTCCTCCAGATGTACTTAAAAAGATTTGAAAACTGGGCCTGTATATGGAATATCGGTATAAACCCTGACAAGTGTGTATCAGTCACATACACACTTAGAAAAGACACCTCTCCTGGGGTATTCTTACATGGAGAGCTATTAGCCCAGAAGGATGCACACAAGTATCTGGGCGTCACTCTGGACAAGCGTCTTACATTCCAGCGCCATATAACTGAGGTAGTTAGGCACTTCAAGGCAAAGGCGAACAGGTTGGCTTGGCTCCTTAGTGCCAGGAATAAGCTTCCGCTTTCCAACAAGACGAATATCTATAAAGTCATTCTGGCACCCATGTGCAGTCTCAAATTTTGCGAAGAATGTCTGGTGCGGCATGGTACATACGCAACAGAGACATTGAAAAAGAATTTCAGATACCGATGGTCGGAGATATTATAAGCCGTCAAGCTGCTGCATATCTCAAGAAGCTTGCAAATCATCCGAACCAGTTGGCGCGAAGGCTCCTAAGACAAAATGACGGAGTAAGGGCGAGAAGGAGGCTTCAGAGAGTCCATCCAACCGATCTGCCAAATAGAACATTATAATCCTTCGCACTCCATATCCACTCGCCATATCATCTAGGTTTAAGTATGTACATTTGTATAAATTTTTTTGAAATTTTGGATCTCGCTATAGTATAAGTTATTATTAACAATAACAGTAAGCTATATATAAAAATAAACAAAAAAAAAAATCGAAATCTACGCGGACAAATTCGCGGGTCAAAGCTAGTATAATATAATCGTAGAAAAATTTGCATTTGATTGTTTGTGCACGCATCAAGCCTAAACCGCTAAACCAATTTGGATTAGAATTTTGGTATAGAAAGCACATAGGCTTAAAATCGGAGAGGGCGATGCCCCTTCTCCCTATAAATGGTAATTAAAATTTGTCATATCTTTACATCCAGTTGAGGTGCAGCGATAAAATTTAGTATACATTATGCTGTTCCGAAAAATTTATTTTTAGTTAACCCAAAACTTCTTAAAATTTTCGTAATTGCGGCGTAGTTAAACTTCTTGTGTTATATTGGGACCATGTAAAGAACGGCAGCAACTAACTTTAATAGACGTCATTAAATTGATTTTATTTGTTAAAATCGATCTTAAATTTAAGTGTAATAGAAAGGATCCATCAAATTCAGATATATATATATGCGAGTGGCTTTGAAGATATCAATAATATTTGGAACAAAGCTTCGATTCCAATTGTAACTGAGGAACGAGTTATTCAATTACTTCAAATGTTATTTCGGAAAGTACCTCCATTTGAAAAGATAAGATAAGAAGACTTTCGACTTTGCTGCTTGCAAATGCATTTCATTTGAATCTTAAAACCTAAGAAGGTTGGAAGCGGTGTTGATAAGAAACCAACGACTAGATTAATGAAACGAAAGCAGTGACAAAGTGAAAATGCAATAAGGGCTGCAAAAATTTCGTGTTCTACACAAGCAACCGATTCTGTTCCAGCAAATTGTATTAAAGATCCTGTTTGCGAATCTTCCTTAGAAACTTATCCCATAACAAAGACAACCCCGACAAACATGCCCTCAACTGAGACACCATCGACTTCAACGGCCATTGCAGTTGCCAACAGTTGCTACAGTGTGTGATATTTATGGATAAAAAATTCTGCCTACTTCTGCTGTTGCCTCTGCGGTTTTGCTTGACGTTGGATGGATTTCTACCGGAAAATTAACTCTAGTTATTGAAAAAACATCCACAGAGCTGTATCGAAAGCCCGGAGAAAAACATCAAAAGATACTGGAGACATTGTTATAAAATGGAATTACTTTGATGGACGAAAAGACGACTCTGATAAATGAGAAAATAGGGAATCGTTACTATCGCAAAGAAGTTTCAGAAGAGCACATCTCTATCATAGCAGAACCTAGATGTGATACACAACGCCAAGTTGTGGCACTGCAAAGAAAGTTCTAATGTCGATCACAACTTTACAAGAGGGTGAAGGCTGGAATTTAGATGACATGAATTACGTTGAATGTGACGAACTCCAAGTAACACCAGTTGGACAGTTGAAGTATTTGAAGAGACCGTTACAATGGTGTGTTTGTATGCTTCACGACAATGAATTAACCCTTCGTCATTTAATCTTGACTTAAAATGGTCACAGAATATTCTTGCGAAATTAAAACCACGTTAGTTTTTTCTGGAGTGGATGGTAATTTGCTTGACCTGTAGAAAAATATGGTTAATGAACTAAGTACGGATCAAAAATACCTTCATGAGATATGTCAAGCTGTATCAACTGGTTGCTGTTGTCTTGAGCTAGCAAACCGCAAATGGCATACTCGAGATGGCTATTTTTATTTGCTAATCATATACTCAGAGTTTACGTAAGAACCATCAATCTATAATCTAACAATACGCTCCGATTTGGTTTCTAATCCAGCGAAAGACGTCTTTTAAGGAAGAAGCCAAACATATTTTTCAATTGATTACGTACTCTCGATTTTTATTCGAAAATATGAGTTCTGTTATTGATTTTAAAGAGGTATAAAGATGAAATTTAGTGTACATATTGGACCAAATCGGAATCGAGCAGTGCTCCACCCCTCATAAAAAAAGTAAACAAAATCGAACCCATTTGAACTACAGCGATGAAACTGCGGATCGAGCGGAGAAGTAAGATCCATTATACACAAGTGTGAACAGTTTGGGTCAAAGTGGTACGCTGTTACGATGTTTTCCTTAAAGTTAAAAAATTTTGCTATGCAAAAAGAATCATAATATATTATTAGATTATTATTATTTATTTTCAGCTGAAGTTCGTTTACAAAATATGGTTGACCTTACTGTTCTGCGGAGAGTAAAAGCACATTCTGCAGTATTTAAAGAAATTTTTGATGATGCAAACAACCATAGAAATGGAAAAGTAGAGTAGAGCTGCGATGGTAACAGTAGGCATTTAGAGGCATCATATCAGATCATCAAATAGTGGCCTGCTCGTAACACTGGAACAACTATTGTGGAAAACAATAAGATGCAAGTTCAAAAGGAACTCAGAAAACAAATGGATCTCTAGGTTGATATACGGAAAATACGTACAACGAAATTACAGCCAGATTATTTTTCCAATAACCAGATGTTCGATCTCTAATAACAGGCATAAATCTTAAAATTATTGAAAGATGTAGCACTATTTTGCGCACAATGGGTTGCGACTAGAAAGTTAATACTGAAGCTTATCGCTTATATTCATTGCAGTCAACCAAACAATTTGTTCTGGAATAGCCGTGATGTTACACGCGCTCCTCAATACATAAACTCATAATATATGGCACGGAAATAATTCAAAATCATGTTCGAGAAAGCCCTTGAAACGCTTACCAAGGATTTTACAGAACTTTCACTTAAAACACTTCCTTTTTTGGCGTTCGAGGTGCTGTTCACAATCAAAAAACGCCTTAAACTCGTACGGCACCAAGTTTCATTACGTTTCAATCAAACCCATGGCTTTTAAGCGTTTGTTGGCTATCAACTCATCCCCTTGCAATGATTCTGACAACTCCTGAAGCTTATGGCACTGGTCCATATAGAGTAGTGACTCAAATTCTTCGTCTTCAAACTTTTTGCGTTGACCCGGGCGTTCCTTGTCTTCGAGCACAAAATAACCACTTTTAACGCAACCAAATCACCTCCGACACGATTTTTCACATAGAGCATGCTCGTCTTAATCGTCTAAGCCTCGTCGATGAGCCTCGGTCGCGGTTTTTGTTTTCATATTAAAATAATGGAGAAGAATTCACCGCAAAAACATTTTATCTGTGTTCTGTCGATGTGTTCGAGGAAATATTTTGTATTGTTGTTAACGTTTGAACCAAGGAACATTAGGTGCCAAATACGCTCATTCACAATAGACTCTTATTCACAATATTGCTTCTTATACTAATTGGGGATTTCTGTGTACAACGCTCATTATTATTTCAAGGTCCCATTTTATTTAGCTTATTAAAGTAAAGCGCATTTTAAAGTCGTGAATTCACAACTGCTGTATTTTTACTTCTTTTAAATTATGAAATGAAAAGTTTATTTGTTTATTTATGAGCTTCTAGTAGACACGCATAGCAAGAATGTAGTTCAAAGACGGAAGGACAGATTGGACACCCACAATACGAGTATATCCAAACCGACGTCGATTGCTTATAACCTTAAATACACGTCTCGATTTCGCAATCTAATTTGAAATGGAACCTCGATCTAGAGTAAAATTTTAACTGGCCACTGTGTGATATGCAGATATCGTTAGAAATTGCTGGAACGAATGCAAGGGGAATACATCCCCAGAGTAGTACGTTTCCATCTTTAAGTACTTTCAACACAATCTAGTAGATAAATAGAAAATCGAGTTAGATTAAATTTTTGATTTGAAAAATAAAATGGGTTTCCTTCACACCAAGGCTACAAGATCAAGATTTTATATGGTAACATTAAGTTAATTTTCCTAAAATATAGTATTCAAGCTTGAACATAGATCTGTGTGGTCATTACAGCATCTGTACAGGCTGATAAAGCGAGCCATGTCTACAGTGATATGATTGCTTGTTTCGTTTGACTGTTTGGGTCATAAAACTGCGGGTCTCAGCGATAGTAAATCAAATAGACTAGTGATGACAACTACGCAAATAAAATTAGAAACATCATCTATGTATCATGTTTCCACACATTAAATATCAACCACAGTCCACTTTAGCGAAGCATATTCTGAGCAGCCATAAATCTCTGAGCTGCTGATAGATATATGTACATTAAAAACAGACATTGCTATCTGCTGATGAAACAAGGAACCACAGCGAACGCACATTGTCATCTACTGATAATCGGCATAGCTACAGCATAAGAACTATTATAAAAGCATGAATTTTAGATATAATGAAACAGTATCTTACAACTACTCATACCGCATATGTCTTAATACATATAGTCTTTCTACAAAACTAGCTGCTGTGTGGAGAGAACACATAACTCAAGCAGAATGCTACATTTACTAGATCTAATTTAAAGATATAATGACTCCTCATCACGTCATATTTCCAAGTGTTTTATCTTTCACCCCTCCAATTTATAATGACGATGATGATGTTTCACCAATTAATATTAAGGTGGATGTCCAGCAGTACTTTTATTCCGAAAGTGAAGTTGAGTCGAATTCTGCCAGTGACGAAGGAAATGTTCGCTCCAAACGAGATCTGTCTATAAAACTAAGCGATCAGGCAAAGCCGACTGATGTGGTAAGAAATTTGGGGTTAGCCAAAGATGCGGAGTACCTTGTATTGAGCCTCAAGAAAACATTTGGCTAAAACCGAAATCGGGACAGAAACTTCGCTCCCTTTTTCAAAAAACAAAAATAGCTGGTATATTGTACAAATATTTGAGAGCTTATAAATTCTTTGAAACCAAACATTTAACAATGGTAATAATGGTGGCTTTTCATCGTAGTCTGAAAGCAGTAAACTTGCACAATACCAATGAATTATGTAGCATCGATTCCGTAAATATGCCAGAAGACTGAAAAGTTTTGAAGCTGGAATTGGAAAATTTGTGGGAATACTAAAAACTGTTTTGGGATAACAAAAAGCGTTCACAAGGCATCCGTGCTTTTCTGTTTTACCATTATTACGAGTGTTGATGCGAAGAGGAGCGTTTTCCACTTCGAGCAAGAGACAATAGTCGCGGGGTGGTGTAAAGATTGACAGAACCTTTTGAGTAGTTGAAATGTACTGATTTATTAAATTCATATAAAACTTAAACTAGCCTAGCATCGCAGTAGCGAATGCGACACAAAGTAATAATGCAAAAGAGAGAAATGTTCAAGAATGCAACAACAATGATATAGAGTTAATATGAAGTTACCGTATTAGAAATTATACATTGGAAAGCAATATTCATTTTACATTAATCTACAAGTTTTCATGGTTTAGAATTGCGAATGCTGAATATGCGCTCCAACATCCCGGCCCCTTTGAAAGTACCATCTTTCAACATAATGGTAAAATAGCCAATTTGTGTACCGGGCGACGAATAATTCCCTTAGCGGTGCGAACATCAACAACTCTGACTCGATTGTCTTTGCCTTTCGTTTCTCCTTGCATCCAAATCAATGTCATCAAAAAACTTGTTTGAAGGCCATTGAAGCTCGTCCTTTAACAAAAATGATGGTCCAGTAAACCAAATAGAAGTCTGCAATTCCGATGTAGTGCAACCTCTCGATACGATGTCTGCTGGGTTCAATTGCGTTGGTACGAACCTCCAAATACAATTAGTTGTCAAATCTTGAATGTCGGATACTCTATTTCCAACAAAGGTCGATAAAGTTGCAGAGTGCTGGCGTAACCAGTGCAGCACAATCTGTGAATCGCACCAGAAGTACGAAGTTACTGGTCGACTCTCGAAAATGGATTTGATTTTTGAAAAAAGTAGTGCAAGTAAATGTGCACCACATAGCTCGAGTTTTGGTAATGATTGTTTCCTTGTTGGTGCCACCCTTGACCTTGACGTGAGAAGTTGTACAGTTACGTTTCCATCTGCATTGATTGTTCGCACGTAGATGCAACATCCATAAGCGCGTATAGATGCATCACAGAAGCCATGTAACTGTATGTCTACAGCGCGATACTGTAAAACAAAAGCGAGGTACGCTGAGCGACGATAGCGAAGACAACGAATCCAAATAAGTAGTCCATAGGTGATGCAAGTTTTGTGGTACAGCTTCATCCCAATTTAGTCGAAGTAACCATAATTCTTGCATTGTTATTTTTGCGACTACGATGCGTGGTGACAATAGACCTAGTGGATCAAATAAAGACGATGCTGTAGATAGTATTATGCGTTTTGTTACCATCTCATCATATTGTGGGCGCTTAAACGAAAATAGAAATGTATCATGTCTTTGATCCCATGTGATTCCCAAAGCGCTAGTAATAGAGCTATTGTCTATGTTCAAATTTTTAACCGACTGATCGTCCATAAAATCAGGGTGATTAGAATGCCATTTAGCTAATTCGAATCTACCTGTAGCAAGTATTTCGACAACTTCCCTTCTCATTCTAGCAAGCAACTCCAAGTCGTCAGCACCACTTAGAAAATCGTCCACATAAAACGATGATTTAATAGCCTCGGCCCCAATGGCGAGGCGAAGTTATTTTTATGTTGATCAGCTAAGTACATCAAACTGCGTACAGCTAAATATGGCGCAGCCGCTGCACCATAAGTAATGGTGTTCAGCTGGTATGTACGTAGTTGTTCTTCCGACGAATTTCTCCAAATAATGTACTGATATCGACGATCATTTGTATCAACAAGTACTTGCCTGTACATTTTAATGACATCCGCAGTAATTGCATAACGATGCAGGCGAAAGCGAAGCAAAATTATGTAGAGTTCGTTCTGCAATTTCGGACCCACCAAGAGCAGATCGTTCAGCGATTGTTGTGATGTAGTCTGGCATGATGCGTCGAATACCACTCTCAATTTAGTAGATGTGCTGTTGGGCTTCAACACGCAGTGGTGCGGAATATAGTAGTGTGGAACTCCAAGATTAGGTGCAGGTACCAAAGTCATATGATTTAGCTTCTCGTATTCAGCCATGAACGCGACGTATTCATTTTTTAAATAGGAGAACGATTTAGACGAGTTCAACGACTTCAACTGATTTGAACCTACTACATGCAGTTTCATACGAAGCTCCCAACGAATTTGGTTCGTCCTTGAATGGCAGACGAACTACGATTCTCCCATCAGGATTACGACGAACAGTTTTACAAAATATTTCTTCACAGCTACGATGTTCCGATGTAAATTTGTCAGCAGGCTTATGAACATCTTCAAGTTTCCATAGACTTTCCAAGTTATTGTTAAGTGCGTTTTCGCAGGATATCACGTACGACGATGTTGAACCATTAACTGAGTGATTGTAGCGTCCAGAAACAACCCATCCGAGTAATGTTTTTTGAAGAATTGGCATGTTAGATCCAAGTTTGATCTGACCAATTGCCAAGATGTTGAAGAATGCCTCAGCACCGATCAGCAAATCGATACGACGAGATTTATAAAACTTTTCATCCGCTAGAGGAGTGTTCTGAGGCAACTTCCATGAAGACGAATCGATTTCAGACTCAGGTTGATATGCAATATGAGATGTGACACAAAATTGTAGTCATGGCATCGTCGAAGGCAGTAGTGCGTGACTTTATTGTTGTAGACGTACGATGCCTAGTGTTTGTGAGCGTCTCACCAATACTGCTTATTTGCATGTGATGTTTTTCTCTAGAAAGACGAAGATTTTGAGAAAATTCCTCAGTAATAAAATTTACCTGAGAGCATGAGTCGAGTAGTGCACGACCCATCTTGTAGCAGCCAGTAGAGTCTCGAACCAGTACTATTGCAGTTGCCAAGATGATTTGTTCAGACGAAGCATTTGTATGTGTGTGAACTGCAACATTTTTCGAGGCTTGCGGTGATATGTGATCCGATGTAGGCACCAACGATTGTGATGGAACCACTAACGAAGGGGTTCTCACAGTACCTTCAATCCGATCACGATGAAGCAAAGTGTGATGAGATCGAGCGCAGCTACGACATTTATAGCTAGACGAACAATTGTTCATACGATGTCCTCTAGCAAGGCAATTTATGCAAAGACCATTTTTCTTTACATTAATCAAAACGTTGATTAACTTTCATTGATTTAAATTGAGTGCAATTTGGTAGTTTGTGATCAAGGCTGGAACAGAGCGTACACGATGTACTAGCACAACTAAATGTATAGCCTTGATGTTGCAATTGGTTGCGAGATTTACTGCAGTTAGCTGGACGTGGTACATTTGAAGTAGAATCAGTATTAGTAATAGTATTAAGGAACTGGCATTGACGTTCCAAAACTCTAGTGCAGTCGTCCCAAGACGGTAATGCTTTAAAGTCAAGCGATTCATTCCATTTTGTCCTAGTTTGAGCATCTACCTTCTCCATTATAACGTAGATAATCATTGCCTGAGCAATCTGCTTGTCACAACCCAGTGATTGCAGTGAGCTATATATTGCAGATGCATTATCTACTAGACTACGTAGTTGTGCACAATTCGGCTTGTTTATTGTCGGCAAATTGAAAAATGATGCGATATTTTCCAAAAATATGAGTGTAGAATTATCATATCTAGCCTTCAGTCTGCCTTCAGCCTGGCTAATGCCTTATGATAATTTTCGTTAGTCACTTGAAACGCCTTAACAGTTTCAAGCGCAGCGCCTTGTAGACAATTTATCAAATGATTAAACTTCTCGATATTGGATAGCCCATGCTCACGATCTATAATTTGATTAAACGATAAGATAAAGTTCTTAAAATCAGAATATTTTCCGTCAAATGTTGGCAGTGCTAGCCTTGGTAGTTTAGAAGAAGTAGTCGACAACGAATATGATGGCTCAGCGAGGGTACTATGATGTATATCGTCTCCAATGTGTTTCTTGATGGCAACCTTTACGCTGATGTAAACATCTTCCAAATCACCGCGTTGGTTATCATCAGGATCCAGCTTCTCAATGTTAGTTTGAACCGTCAACAATTGCTTAAAATATGCTTCCAAAATCCCAAGTCGACACCTAAGTTCTTCATGCGACAATGGCTTAGCATCTTCCTTTAAGCTTGTTTCAACTATAGTTCTAATGCGCGAAATATTCTTCTTTATATTTCATATTCGCCGCTGTATCGTAAGTTCCTCTAAAGACATTATAATGCTTAAACCAAACTTAAACCTTGTTGATGTGTGTAGTTTTCCAAGAAATTGAGTTGCAAAATTGAACGACAATCCACTCACCAATTACAATAACAAATGTCCAAAGTACAAATCCAAAATGCAGCAACGATCACAGTTGTTTATGCAAACAACAACAACAAAGCATACGTGCAAACGTCAGTAGGCGATAACGACGATAGGCAATAGCGGCAATATGCAGAAGCGACGATAGGCAGCAATGCAATAGGCAGCAGAGAAATAGGCAGCAAATTGATAGCAGCGACGAAATGCAGCAGCCACGATAGATAGCAGAGACGATAGGTAGAAACGATGATAGGCAGCAGTGACGATGCGCAGCAGCGACGAAATGCAGTGACGACGAAATACAGTAGCCACGATATGCAGCAGCGACGATACGCAGCAGCAATAATAGATAGCAACGACGTTAGGTGACAGCGTCAGCAGACGACAACAACAATAACTGAAACGCGGCAATATAACTGCAAGTTGTACCAATGCGACGAAAAAACTATTAACAGTTGTTCGTCAACTTTTTGCAGCAATGAACAACCAATAACTTTAATAATTTGTACAATTATTATGCGCGTAATTAATTATTTGCTATGATAATGTACGAAATTATCATTCGAAATTACGATAAAACTTTACACAGCCTCACGTTAGGGCGCCAAAATGTTGATACGAAGAGGAGCGTTTTCCACTTCGAGCAAGAGACAATAGTCGCGGGGTGGTGTAAAGATTGACCGAACCTTTTGAGTAGTTGAAATGTACTGATTTATTAAATTCATATAAAACTTAAACTAGCCTAGCATCGCAGTAGCGAATGCGACACAAAGTAATAATGCAAAAGAGAGAAATGTTCAAGAATGCAACAACAATGATATAGAGTTAATATGAAGTTACCGTATTAGAAATTATACATTGGAAAGCAATATTCATTTTACATTAATCTACAAGTTTTCATGGTTTAGAATTGCGAATGCTCGAATGCTGAATATGCGCTCCAACAACGAGTACCATTATAGTAACTTCCAATGCTCTCTTTTGTCTCTGGATCGTACAATGTGCTTCTTCCTCCACTGAACAAAAAGCTTGGGTTGATGAAGCCATTCACAAAAGCCTTGAAAAAGATAGAACCTAAACTCAAAGAAGGCATTTTCGAAGAGTTTATAAAAGCAAAAATAGGTTGTGGAAAAGAATGCTGGGCTTAGCTTTGTGCGTATAGTAGAAAATTGTTTGTGCAATAAAAAAATGTACAAAGAGGAAATAAAAAAACTGCTGAAGAATTACAACAAACTCGGTTGCTCGGTTGCAAGGTAAAAGGTTTCACCAGGATCTAAGAGAAATGGAGCGTAGCTACCAAAGCAAATGGAATGTATATGGTCGATTACTACTGGAATTTGAAAAAGGGACTCAACAGAAAAGAAAAAAGGCTCAAAGAAGAATATCTCTCAGAAGGTTATTTGAAACCAAGCGTTTTCGAAACCCTAGGTAGAAATGAATGACAAGAAAGAAAATATCCAAATTTGTCCTAAGGGAACTCACGTTGAAAAAGCACCTCAAATTGTGAAGGAAATCCTGTTAACGAATACTTTAAAACCACTTTCAACAAAAACATGATCGAGAAGCCAGTCTGAAATGATGTAAATGTTGTTTCACTGTTACAAAGACATAGCAAGAAGACTATCCAAAGCGTCGGAATTAACATAGAAAAATCAGCATAACTAGATAATCTTTGTCACGTTAAAGTGAGAACATGTCTCCATTAAACCAATAACATCAACACCAGCAGAAAAACTATTAAGGTAAAAATCTCTTAACACCAGAACAATTACCTTGTAAGAAATATTTTTCTAATTTTCGTAGCACAGTGAAGCTTCAGGCCAAAAAGCTTTGCAAAAATAGATTTTTTTATGAAAGCATCGAAGAAAATAGAACTGTACACCGAATTGAGAATTTGTCAAAGATTAAGAATCCAAAAGAACTTTGATTTGATTCATTATTGGTGCCACTGGTACCATCAATACTCCAAAATTTTATATTGAAACACCCTGCATATTTATGAAAGGAAACTCCGCTGTTTGAGCCAATTACCGTGGAATAAGTCTCATATCCATCGGACAATGTAAGTATGGCTTCAGATCAAAAAGATCGACCAGTGACCAAATATTCACATTCAGATAAATCTTGGAAAAACCTGTGAGTTTAACAAAGACACACACCTCCTATGTATCGATTATAAAATCGTTTTCGATACGCCAATACGATCGAAGCTTTTGTGCACTAATATCCCGGCAAAGATCGTTTGTCTTTACATGATGACTCTATCCTCTCCGAACCCTTTTATACCAAGAGAGGTTCCAGGCAGAGTGATTCGCAGTCGTCAGATTGTTTCAATCTTTTAATGGAATTCATCCTACGCCAGTGCCCGTACATACAGAATATGTCGAGCTCCGAATATGAGTTTAGTTAATTTTTTTTAATGCTAACACGATTGGATGGATGGGACAGCGCATTATTGTGAGTATTATACTCGTATAGTATTCGTAATGTGGCCACACTAAGGTATTTTTCCCCAATTGGTTATACGTTTTACATAAAGTGTAAAAAAAAAACGCGGGCTTATCGAATAGCCGTCGAAAATAAAAACTGAGTACTTACCGTCTGCGTACTCCCGTTAAATGTCCTTCATCCATGTCGCTACTGCATGGTGAAATTTTTTGAATTTTAAAAAACTTCTTACACACACAAATGTTGCTTAAATTTGACAAACCTTTCTGAGAAAACCACTTCCTCATGCTCGGTCTTTTTAGCCTCCTCCGGATCCACATATTTACGCCTACAGCAGTATCGAATATATGTGTAAACCTTCTTAATAATCTTTACATAAAACGCAAATGTTTTACTTTTCTTTTTGGGTTTGGCAAGCCTTATCTGTTTCACTTCTTTATAGTTGTACATCACAACTGCCACAAACATATTCTTAAGGAGTGGGAATGCTATTAGTACTGTGTATATTTTCGAACCATTTTTCAGTAAACTTACCATGAGTATGAAGAAGATCAACAGAATGTATGTGATTAGAAAGAATGGTCCCAGAACTTTTTCTTCAGCACCTATTTTCGAAAAATCTAAATCGCCTAACATCATGCGCACCACGGTCATCAATGATGAGCGAAAAGTCGCAAATTCGAAATGGCGCGACCCAAACAGTAGAAGACCCAATTCCGCAAATGCCATAAAGACAATGAGAAACATTATCAAGAAGCCCGAGAAATCGTGCAAGCACTGCAAGAAGTCAACACTCAATTAGGTCTGATATTTATTTCGCATGAACTCACCTTATCCAGCGAATCGCGAAATTGTTCCACAGTTTTGTAGTATTTAATAATTTTAAATAGTTGCAGAATGACTACCAAGCCGAATATGCCCATCACAGATACATAGCTATTGTTTAAGAAGAAGAGATAGTCCATATTTAAAAACATATCAACTCGATCGACTTCACGTGCAGCAAGTGTTCGTACGTAGAAATAATGCCAAATATTATAGAAGAATGTATAGACATGTACCTGTAGGTGGCCACATAACATATTATTAAATAAATCCAATATAAAAAAGCTTATATCTACCGCAAAGAGTACAAAATTCAGCTTATTCCAATGATCTTGTATATAATTTCGAAAACTGATACTGACAACCTCGAAGTACATCATCACCGCATGATACGCGAGCAGGATATGTAGGACGATAACGCAGAAAGTTATATACGCTTCATCTTCATCGAAGTACGTATGTTGTTTGACGGTTTGAAGCTTTGCAATAGGCAGCACTAGGCCTGAGGGCATTATTTCGATAGCCAATCTGCAATAATATGGTATGCGTACCATGGCAAAGTTTCTTTAAATATATTAATTACTCACTTTACAGATCCGAAAAAATGTAAATTTTCATTGTACAAGTTGAACTCAAAGACAACCAAACGCGAACCGCGATCGATCCAATTTAAGTCTTGCAGTTCGTTCAGCACGTCACGGTTTGTATCGTTGTCATAGCTTAGAGGCTGTACATAACCTCCACCGAAATATGTGTGCAAATTTCCAAAAAATGCAACTAGTCCCAATTCACTCCTTGTATGATAATGGGTGCTATAAAAAGAAATTTTTAAGTGCATAATAATGGGATCAATAGAATCCCAGAAAAAACCGAAATTGTTCCAGTTACCATCTACTTCACTGTTGCGCTTGGGTTAAAACATTAAAATCACTTCACGTATTTTCTTTTTTAAAGATGAAGAGTGAAGAGTGGTACTATATTTTTTCCAAACTGGTTAAGTGATTTTGACGTAAAAGGCTATTAAAATCCTTCGTCTAATATAACTCCCAAACAAAATTTTTTAGATAACATTATACTGGCGTATATCACCAACCTTCCCACTCCACTAATCTCGACATGGGACTAACTCCTCGAATAGATAATGTGGATCAGCAGAAAGTATTATCACCGAGGCCATACATTTCTACAAGCAGATAAAAGCAAAATTCCAAACAGACGAAGCCAAAACAAAATAACTTACCGAGCTTAAATCCCAAATCTCACAGCAGTCTTCAATCAAGAATGTTTCGTTTGCTAAAAAGTCTTACTGCCTGTAAGATCACCCATATAACATGTTTGTTAACAAATCAAAGACCCCAAAGAACTAGCTGATGCATTTGGCTCACAATGGTTCAATTATTCTAATGATAGCCATTCCTCAGTAGAGTATGTTGCAAATATCATTGTTCTCTTCGGCCAAACTTTTGGAATCTTCATTTCATATGATTCAGTTCGAAGCAGCACTTAACCTAGCACAAGATAAATAAAACACCAGGTTTTGAGGGAACTTTCTATTCAATGCTCAGAAACTTGACCACAAAAAGAAAAAAAGCAAATATGACATGCAATTTATAGTTCTATGCTCATTAATGGCATCTACCCCACACCTGGACAAAGCTTTCGACCAATATCCCTATTGTCCCGCCAATGTAAAATCTTAGAAAAATATTAGCTCGTAAGCTTATGTAGTTTCTAAATAAAATTAGTATTATCTCCATCAACCATTATTGGACATAAAACACGTATTTGATCGAGTGTGACACGACGGATTACTGTACAAACTAAAGATCATGACGGTGTTAGGCGCGGTTACACCCACTCGTTCGATGTGCTGATGACATTGGTATTATCTACACATAAGAGCGCGAATTAATAAGACATTCTCACAGATTGAAAAATAATTATGTCTCTTGAGCTCAGTGGAGAACAAGACGAACGACGTCATCATTGAAGAGTCTATGACGATGGAGAATTTCAACTTCCGTGTTCTAGAAATCGTTGTCTACATGGGAACAGAATAAGCGCCAATAACAACCTAAGCCTGGGGATAGGGGCTACAATCACGCTAGCTACTATTGGCTAAGTAAATAAGATGACGAAAATTTTAATCTATAAAACAACTGTCTCTGTTCTATGGTATAGTGCAATAGCACATTCCTTGAATAATTGTATGAAGCGGCTTTGGCAGTCTACGAGAGATAAACTCTTTGTACGATTTTTAAAGCATTTGGCAAACTGTATATGCTTTTCGATGAGATTGACATAATCCAGCTCCTTCATTAAATTGATCAAGCGTCAATATGTGGAATTAAAGTGCCTAAAGTCAAAGATCGCCAGAATTTAAAAATGTTATCCAAAATTCTGAATTTTGTGAAACAGGGTATTTGTGGTTAAAAATTTTGAATCTAAAATCAGGTTTTCACACATAAAAATAATGGACGATTTTGTTTTAAATGGACCAAATGCCAGAAAACTTAGAGTCTAAGGTGTTTGAGATCGCTGATTAAAAATCTGAAATCATATTATCAAAAATGAAAAAGGCAAACAATATTTTTCAGAAGTATCCCAAGTAGCTCAAAACTTAGCATTTTGGATCTATTGAAGCCGCTAATTCCAATTCTGTGAGGATGTGAAATTGTTCGATTGAATTTCGACTTCGATACAAATAATAACGAGGACCATTACCAATACATCGATGACAGAGGAAGCGATACAACTGTGGTGATGTTGTGGTGAAGCTGTTCGTCTGTTTTATCATGTCAGCACGGATATAAACCTTTGTCGATTGAATAACAGAAACACCAATTCCAATGTTTGGAAAAAAGGAAAGAGTGATAACAGCAAAATAAATACGAGAATCTTAAACGACTGTAAATAGGAAAAGAAAAGAAAACGCTAAATCAACGATTGTAATTAGAGGGGAAAAAGGGAATGCGTAGACATTTACATATGTCAAATGAAAATATACTAACGGCCTGAGCTGACATGGGACCAACAAGAAGATTGTGCGTACACAGTGTTGTTGCATGGCAGTCTGGCTCTGGAGCTTGACGAGTAAGCCACTAGGAAATCAAGTTTTGGGCTTGACGAAGCCACGGAGGAATTGAGTTTGAACCTCAAGTACACAAAGGGTATGAGCATTGGACATTAGAAACGTTTTGGCAGAGGATTTGAAAACAAAGATTTTAAATTAAAGGATTAGGAATTAAGGTGGATAAGATTAAGGTATTTGGATATAAGATTATGAATATAAGAAATTGAAACTCAGAGTTTAATATTAAAGAATTTGGAAATAAGGTCGTGGAATTAATGTATTCGGAAATAATGATTTAAAGTTAAAATATTTCGGAACTACAGAGGTAAGTCGTAAATTTGGAAACAATCCGCTCCACAGGTGGACCGTGGAAAATTGTAACTCGTTTAGGATCCACCAGCAAGTGCACCAAGGGGAGTCAATAAGATTATACCTAAAATAATATATGAAGAGAGAATAAATAAAAATAAATTTAAAATGTGAAAAATAAATGAAAGAAATTGTTGTTCTCCTCACTGACTGCGAATTATAAACATATGAATGCGGACTCTGTGACAACCGGGACAATCGGAAGTCCTTTATAGTACTCAAAACGGTGAACTTAAATGACCAAAATTAATTTAATTACTAAAATTTTTTCTACTAGTCACGACGGAATTATTTTTTATTTTGTTTAATATTAGATTACATTTATTCAAAGAAATTAACTACTTGATCCGATTCTAAAATAAAAACAAAAGAAAATTTTCTTAGAGTTTAGAAAAAAAATATGTATACCAAAATCTATTTAAATTTTCTAGGGTGGTGTTCGGAACACAGTCGAGTTTTGCATTTTTTTTCTCTTTACGGTTCCTCCCCCACCATAAAAGACATATGTATGTTTCGGCCTTGAAACCAAATTCTCAATAGAGATAAAAAAGAAGCAATATTTTTGGGATTGGAAACAAAGATGTGGGGATTCCGGAACTCAGACAATGGATTCGGATTCAAAGACCCAAAAATTGTGACAATTCTAATACATCGGAAATCATTTTAAACGATTATTTTTTTCCATTGGAGCTTCTTTAATTGATTTTTATAGCGTAGCTAATTTTTTTTTTTTTTTTGTTGATCTGGGGATGGATTGGTACTTGATATCAATATTTGTATATTTGTATATGAAAACGTTTTTAATTATATGTGAAGGTTAATTCGAAAGAAAAGAAGCATCAAACAAGTCGGGAAATTAAAAGCACAAACATGTGTTATTGGAAAAATACACATGTTTTTAACAATGTCTTCTCTCCCTCATTTCATACATTAATATTTCTGTCTCTGTATTTGTTGTTAGTTGCTTTTTTTCTCGAGTACCTAATGCAGTCAATAGCTGCACAGCTCTATCAATTTAATATTTGTATGTACATACCTATGCATGTAGTTTATAGCAATATTTCAGAGTGTTAAACATCTGCATGGCCTAAGATGTAATTGCAAAAAAAGAACAAAAACGAAGTTGGGTATATTTGCAACTACTTGACCGACCATTAAACAATTTATCGAGAGTTTTACTATTGACTTGCAGAAAGTCTCTGGCTTATACAATCTGAAACAAGAGGAAATGGTACCTTTGGTGGAGCTGAAGTCTAAATACTCTTCACAATTGAGCTATCAATGTCTTTTTATCGATATACACGCACAATTTATACAATATCAACCTTTGCTATTATGTTCAAACTGATACGATTTATCATTATGTTTTGTGATCTAATATTGAAAAAAAACGTAAAAAACAATAAATTGCCAAAAAAAATCGCTTTTGACAGGTGTTGCATGACCCCATAGATCCTAGTTTACCTAACCTAGAAAAAAATTTGGAAGTAAAGTATAGGTTCCTGATTTTTGTTTGCCACAAAACGTACATTCAGAAAATATTTATAAAATTGGATCACCTAAGTCAAAAATTTAAGGGTCACACATGCTCAGCCACAAGGTGCAGTGTGGTATATCACCACAAATTTATTTTTGAAGTGAAACTAATGAAATTTTAACACTTTTGTAGCAACGGATACGTCTTTTGAATTATATCAAATTGCACATGACCGCTTGGTCATGCGTTATCGTTTGGTGGTCATTCGCAGTATCCGTCAAACTCGTTTGCTCGTACAATTTCAGTATTGGATTTTGTTGCACTACTGAATTGATGATAAATTTTTAATGAATGCGACGCAAGAATAATTATGCCGCCGTATATGATATATTGTATCATTCATTTTTAAATACTGTATGGTTTCCATATACAGCCTCACACGAATGGCATGTTTTGGTGCCCAATTATTCGCTGATTTCAATCGGCTACTGCAACAGCCTTAACCCTTTTTAACATGTGATAATTGGTTGAAAAGGGTTTTCAAATAGCATCGAATCACATTTTAAAACAAAAATAAAGAGCAACAATAATAACTTACAGCATAAATGGCAACTTTAGATATAAGTTTATAAGTTAAATGTTCAATGCTTACGTTTTGAAAATCTCCGCTCGCTCTTCATACGTTTGCGAATACCGCGCAAAACAGCTGTAAAAGTATCTATTAAATGTCGGCGATAAAAAGCAGCTGTCACTGTGCACACGCATTTGCCGCAAGCGTGGTGGACCCAACATAATATTATCTCTGAAGAACCGACGCCCTAATAAATTTGCGCCGCTGTCACCATCTGGTGAATAGCCGTAGCCTCCATCATAGGATTCATCACCCAATGGGCGATGTACATTCCCATAAAAACTGTCCATTACACCGTACTGCAAGTAATTCCAGTAGTCTTCCACGGTGGATATATCGCGGAAACTCAGTGTGCCTAAGCCGCCAAGCGAAATGTTACGCAATACGTAATGCTTGTAGATGCCATCATTGAAGTAGAACATGTATGGATGTATCGAGGCCTGAGAAACTGAATTATTGCACCATACACACAAGTGGTGCCATGTGAATAATATTTATATATAAGCGATTAAACTCACCTATTATAGTCATTACCGAATAGATGGAATATATAAAGGCAGACCATAGCACTGCCCAAACATTGATGCCGCCACTATAATATAATTTTCTATGACTGTATTGCAACTGTCTAACCCATCTTCTCATAGCGATTTATCTTAAAATATATTTTATTGTGCGTATTTATACAAAATATTTTTTAATATGTGTGAATTTTTTTGTTTTGATCTTAAATGTAACTTTGAAATATTACTGAAGAAATTTGTGACAATTATTTCACAGCACCCTCTCTCTGCGAACTGTCTTTTAAGGCAAATCATCGAAGAAAAAGCGCGCCGGAATATATTCAAAGATCTTGCGGAAACGCGCTTGCAAGACAGCATCATAGGTCTGTGATAGCACCGGACGCAATACCTCGAAAATCTCACGCCAAGTGGCATTGAAAAGCATATGTGCGCTGTCCTCCAGATCCTTATTACCACCAAAAAGATTTCGCAGCATTATATGAAAGCCTCCTACACGTAGCACATTTGTGAGTACTGTACCAAGTTCAAAGAAGTATTCGTCATCGATTTTCTTCAGTTGTGTACCGAGCACAATTGCATACTCCAGATCAGCTGCAATGTAAACAAATTTAGTTTGAACATTATTAGACAGTTTAATTTATATGAACTACATAAATTGGGAATCTTTTTTGTAAATTTCTTTAGGAAGTCTCTAGTCAAAATGTCGAATTCAGTGTATATTTTCAAAAACCATACCGTCTGATATCTCGCTCATAGCCTATATGCGACATAGTATATTCCAAAGTTTCAGCCTAAGCGTCATGATATTTGGTCCACTGTGTTAAACTAGATTAGGTGCATTTATTCTCCTAATCCATTCCATATCCAAATATTTCAATCAAGATTCCGGCTCATTGTTTGATTTTTAATTTTCACACTTTTAATGGTATTCAGTAAGCACGGTTTTCAGAAGACTTAGATATTCATAATTCTTTGTATGTCTGTCGTATCAACCTTCTTCGAACAACAAAAGCATTTGGACTCTGGCAATGAACTGACGTCATTTTGAGAATGATGTCTCTGTTATCTATGACATAAAAGCATTAAAAAACATACTTCCGAACACTCTCGGTCACATATAACTAGGGTGGAATTTTTAGCAAATATAATTTCTCGAAACAATAGAAAAAATATTTAGAGAGTTGTATCATCGAGGACGACCCCATAAAAAATATATTTTTTTGATCAGCATCAACAGTCTAATTAATATAAACAAGATCGTCTGTCAGAACGCTTTAACCCTTTTGGAGGGACAGAAATAATTGTTTGTCATCTGTGCTTAATACTTGTTCAATGTTTTACATTTTGATAATTTTTATTTCATTAGACCAGTTCTCGGCACAAAATATAAACGTAGTTGGAATTTCTACGGATGTTTTTCTCTTTACACAGAAGGCCGAAGGCACTATGCCAAAGCCAAAAAAGTTTATTGTGTGTATATACGAGTCGAACTGTTTCCTACGTACAGATAAGCCGGTGCCGAGCACTAACATTGATACAACATATATACATATAGCTCAAATTAATAATTGCTTATTCGAAAATATGTGCGAGATTCGCCTATTAGTCTGTGTGAAGCACCGTTCTATAAAAACCATTATATCGATTTTTAAGCAGATATTAAGTCAACTAAAGACGTTATGCATATAATAATATAAAGGTCGCCAAGTGATATCTCAATCCGACCTAAGTCCCATTATATACTTGTATATATTTGTTCAGCATGTTTATACCGTAAATACAAGTCAGGAAAGTGGCGGAAACTGATTTATTTATATTATATTGAATCCAGATAGACGGGCATGAATAAATCAACTCATCTTCTTAAGCTTATAAATAATATGAAGTCAAATTTCATAGTTAATTTAATTAACTATTCGAACTTTATGTGATTATAAATTCTTTCGTATTCGATTGATTTTTTAATTGCAAATAAAAACTAATCAAACTACCCATTTCACTGTGGTGCATCTATCAATCGGAGTGGTTTATAGGAGAATTATGAAACAATAAAATATAGACTTTGGGTAAAACTCTAAATGCTTAAGTAGTATCAAAAGTGCATTCAGCCGTTTGGTCTTTGGGTTGTACATTTTGAGTCCAAAAATTACTGTGTGCGGTGAGTTTTTTTTTTTTTAAGGTTTGGTTGGTTCCGTGTCCAAATTTACTGATGAATTAACTTCAGAAATTTAATAATTTCATTCATAGTATTCAAATCTATTTCAGAAAATCGTTTCAACTCATGTTTTGAGGGCTTGAATTTCAAGCTCAACTGATCCATAAGCTTGCAAAATCACTAAAGAAGCTAAAAGTAGGTAGAATTCTATTTGCTTGACACAATTTATTACAAAAAATATGCCGTCGTTCTGGACTACCCTTTCTGGTGGTCTGATATGGACCTGTATGGAATATTTCATTAGAATGAATGTAAGAAAAAGTATACAACAACCTTATTGCAACGAAACCAATAGGACATTAACCAACTACTGGTGAAGAACTTTATGGAAATTATATCACTATGACATGACAATGAATATAAATGCAGCGCACAAAGAGAAAACGCAGTAAAGGTAGCTAACCAACTTTAAATCGATAAAGATCTATAATGGTTATTCAAAATGAAAAACAATAAGAGAAACCTAAAAATTATTTTGAATAACCTATCCAATGATAACAAATTTAATTTAGTTAGTCATCTTTAATTTGTTTTCGGAATATGGTGTATGGTTGTCGCCATATTGGATTTTGATTACTGTCATCTATCTTTAGTGATGATCAGAAGATTAAAACAAATCGATTGACGTAAAAAAAAACAAGTAAGGAAATTTCAGTCGGGCGTAACCGACTGTAAGAGGCCCTGTACCAGTTCAGGTCGCCTAACAAACACATTAAATGTTTCCCGAGCATATGACCAAACACATGACCACTTCTCACTGCGCGAATATGAATGAAAAGAAAAGTCATTTATTATCCGATTTTGATGAACTTTTTTGATTTGGGCTTAGAAGGACGTTAACTTTATACTGGTGTGCTCAATTTATCTTGTGCCGAAGAAATTTTTACCCTAAGGGGTGATTTTAGGGGAAAGGGGGGAGGGGTAAAATTTTAAAATAAACTTGTGAAATTCCGGAGCAGTCCTAGTCGAATGCAAAAAACACGAAGTCTCTATCTATTACCGTTTCCGAGATCCTTTCGTTCACACAGACGGACGGACGGACGGACAGACGGACATGGCTAATATCGACTCCTCTATCACTCCTGACCATAATGGGGGTAACTTTGGGGGGTGTCCGACAATTAGTTCTTCCTGTTACATACATTTGCACAAAACCAATAGGCTCTTGTACCTTCGGTACAGGGCCTAACAAGTAGGAAAATTACAGTCGGGCGTAACAGTAGGGGAGGGGCAAAATTTTAAAATATACTTGTAAAATTCCGGAGCAGTCCTAGTCGAATGCAAAAAACACGAAGTCTCTATCTATTACCGTTTCCGAGATCCTTTCGTTCATACAGACGGACAGACGGACATATCTATATCGACTCCTCTATCACTCCTGACCATAATGGGGGTAACTTTGAGGGGTCTCCGACCATTATTGCTATCTGTTACATACATTTGCACAAAACCAATAGGCTCTTGTACCTTCGGTACAGGGCCTAAAAACGCAATTGTTTGTATAAACAATTTTTTGTTTTTATGCCCTCCAAATGTAGAGCTATTATTTACTTAGCTAGAATCACTAAGTGTGGTACATCTATCGTCAATCCTAAAAAATTTCACATATAGTACCAAATCTTCCATTTTTAGCCGTTCACAAAACTGCCTTTTTTTTTGAGTTTTTATATAAAGCCACTTTTGTTATTTAAGCTGACAACTCCAAATGATGTAATTAATCGCAATAAAATATTCATATGATAGCAAAAATTTTGCTCATAAGCAAGTATTATTCTAAAATTGTTTAATGTTTGTTTAATATTTCTTCTGTAGAATATAAATTTGAAAATGATCTGATGCAAAAAAAATTGTGGTGCATATAACCTTTGAGTTTGTGGGTAGAGGTGAAGGCATGGGCAAAAGTTATCATACATCAGGACCTATTAAATACGCTTCGATCAAGATACATTGACCTTTAACATTTTTTTGATGAAATTTCTGTGGTTTGTGCTCAAAACCTTTCCCATTAAGATACCCGACTAAATCAAATTTTTAATATTGGACTGCCTTATCACCTATTTGGGGATTTTTCTATTATTTCATGTCTCTTACAGAATCTCATAATCCTAACAGCGCCTAGGCTATTTGAAGTACTTTAACCATCACTATACCTACGGAATGCACAACAACTAATAAAAATTAAGGCGCTATATGTAAGTAAGCAGTTATCCTCACTAGTCGACTCCATGTGGCTTGTAGTAGATCGACTTGTGCGTCTAGTCTATTTATAGTTGGAAATTTTGTTTGTCGAAAATGGAAGCCAGATTCAGATGTACAGAAAGAGGTAGAGAAATATCTGTACTCTAAATTACTTCGAACGATTATTATATCCATAGTTTTAAGTTTAATATAATATGTGTATCATAATAATCAAAGTACTTGTATAGACTGCCATATAAACTATATAAGGTTTGACAAGCTTAGTTAAAGCTTCTACATAATTGAAATGAAGCATATGGAATACCAGGTTCCACCGTGCCACTTTTATATTGCCAGTTACAGGACCACGATTTACAAAATGTATTTTCATTAAGATTGAAAAAATTTTACTCTTTATTCTAGAGATCGAAGTTCTTCTGAGTCAGTGGTTCTTGAATTTGTCTTATTTAAGTGGAATTGTGGTAATTTATAGAAGTCCAACTATTCAATGCCAAGAATTAAAACTGAATTTCAGAATTTATTTGAACAGTATTAATTTTTAGGAAGTAGCTCAATCGATTTAGATATCAATTTTTGTTTATTTGAAACATCCGATCAGCCTCAACATCTCTTACGCAAAATTAAAAGAACACTAGCGAGACTTAATATAGGGTAAGCACTGGTTAAGGTACTTCAACCAGCATTTCTCAAGCTAGTAGCGAACCTCAAAGCAATGCTTGGGTGTAACAGACTGTGTTTGGTTTAACAGTCTGGCGAAAAATAGCCTAGCGACACCTAACAGAGTGCTTCTGTAACTGGCTGGTCTTCGTTATGAGATGTTTGGTGTGTTTGCATCGGTTAAAGTCAGGACTTAAGGGCTTTGGCCCTCCTGATAAAAGCATCTGAGGACAATGAAGCTGTAAACGCATTAGAGTTGCGTGACACTGAGTTGTTTATTGTGAAGTTTTGATGAACGCGATACGGTGCTGCAAGATTGTTAGTCTATGGTAGCATAAAGACGGTTCTTGGGGAAGAAAGATGTAGAAACGATGTTCACAAAGTGTTGCCTTTGTCGTTCATAAAGTTCTGGGTAAGTAATGGAGTTTGCAGTTCGGTTATGGATTGTAAATTTGACGAACCAATTGATAAGGAAGAAATAACGATGATTCATTTCGATGCTTCATGATAGATGAGGTGCATATCAAAACTAGCCACCTTATATCACGTCACCAGGTCTACGTGACGTGATATATGGATATATGGATGTAAGGATAGATGGATAGATCGATAAATGGATAGATGGATAGTCTGGTAGATGGATAGATGAATAGATGGATAGATGGATAGATGGATAGATACATAGATGGATGGATAGGTGGATGTAGCTATTTGTGTATTTTTGGGTCGTGAGCAATTGTATACTGACGTTTGGAACAAAATCTTGCGAGTAATCTTGTTAATTTAATTAACTTTATTATGCAGTCTTACTAATCGATTATTTAGTGTCACTGAAAGCCAATAAGTCCTATCAACTTCTGTTCATATTGTTGGTTGAGGTGCCTAGGCGCTGAAACGTGGTGGCTGCTGGTTTGAGTAACGCTGCCATATTATCACAACTTTTTTTATTATTGCTATTGCCATAGGCAGCAAAAGCTTAAAGATAGTCTCCAATCTCATTATCAAGAATAGAGCTTGGGAAAACAAGACCTAAATTTCTGTGGATAACAAATAAGTTGGACTCAGAAATAGTACTGCGGGGTCTTTTCAAGCAAAGAACAATTTAATTTTTTTACTTTTTAAGGTCCTACTTTAGCGATCTACGCAAGGAGGATCACACTACAAATCAAATGGACAGTCGAGTTGGTGGAGTTATAGTATGGTGAGCATTTACAGATTATGGAACCATAGAACTGAAATTTGGTGTCACCACGTAAACAAACTGTGGCGTTTTAAAAATGGTCTTCCTTGATAAAACCATATTTTTTAACAACGTTGCTACTATGAAAGCCTGGATTCGGTGGAAAAATGTGTTCTAGCTAATCTGGCCGCACTATTCACCATACCTAAACATTATTGAAGATATTTAGACGATATTTAGACGAGTCAGGAAAATAATATTCCCCTAAGCTACTTGAAGCTATATAATGTGCCTGGGATACAATTTCACTCGATTATATCAAATCGTTATATAAATTCTGGGGTAACATATTATACAATAAAAAAATCAGCTACATTCTTTAATATCTACACTAATATTATAAAGAGAAAAGATTTTTTTTTTTTTTGTAACGAAGAAACTCAAAAACTACTGGAAAGATTTCAAAAATTATTTCCCCATTAGAATGCTAAATCATCTCAGGCGTTGACCCGCCCAAGATATAAACGATAAACAAACTTCGTCATATCTTTGCATCCATTTGAGATACAGTTTTGATATTTGGTATCAAAGTTAGTCGAAATCCTATATAAGCGATAAACTAAAATCGAAACATCTTCGCATCTATTTGAGGTTTCTGAGGTCAAAGTCTAGTTCTAGAAAGAGAGTGAAGATCTGCATAAAAATATAGTCGTTACATACATGTCCGTCTATCTATCCGTATGAATAACGAGAACTTTGGAGACTATTGAAAAGAGCGATCTAGTTCGAAAACGATTTTAAGTTTCAATATAGGTAAAGGGTATCTCTTCGTCGACTACACTTGACTGCAGTATTCTTTCGGTTTTACTTTCGAGGAGATTTTGTGAAAATAACATTAGACACGTTTGATAGAATTTCGCTATTTAAATTCACTTCGCATTAAGTATATAAAATTCACATTCAGCAATGCAAGTGCCGCATTTTTACACGTTTATCTTCAAATTTCATAGCTCGAAATCGATGGAAAAAAAATTTACTCATAGAACATTAATTGAAATGCTTTTGATATACAATTTTTATATAGTAAAGCAGAAACGCACATTTTTGCTCGAAATTTGAAAACAAATTAAATTTAAAATTTAATGGAGATCGTTTTTTTTCTGGCCACGGTCTTGTCAAACATCTTTCAAAAGGTTAAAATGTCAACACATTAAAAAACACTTGTTCACACTATTTGTTCACAAACATGTTCACTTTTTTATAAAACAACCCTCGTATCAAACTTACACATTTCAGTTGTTAAGGTGCCGTTGCCATTGACTGCCAAAAGTAATATGCGACCGCGTAGACGATAATCACTTTCGATTTTTACTTTGGGTAGCTGAACGTTGAAAGCGTACGTATAGCTCTTGGCATCGATTCTATAAAAAATTATTTAGGTATTTTATATAGTAACACATATAACTTTCAACTCACGTGCTATTGAGTATCTTTGAATGACTTAATCCATAGGTACGCATATTGCGTAGCTCCAATTGCAGCGCAACGCTGTCTAATTCTTGTGCAATGCGCACCTTCTTCACCTTGAAGGGCTCCAGCGCACCAATGCGCTCTAAGCCGGGTATACCTGTTCAACGAATTTTTATATTCAAAATAATTAATTTACAAAAGAAAAAAATGAACGATGATACCTTGTTGCCATTGTTGAAATATACTCTGAATACTTGCGGCCAAGCATTCGCCATTATTAGCTGCATGCAATTTGCATGGCTTCAGAAAATCCGCTTTTGTTTTTTTTGTAAAATTAAATTAGAGAATATTAAATTTAAACTCTGATCTGCTTGCAACTGCACCACTCACGTCGTTCTTTCAGATACTGCGCACCCTGTACGAGACCGAGACCGCTTGAAACTGAGATCGCCAGAGACGCTACCAGCCAGCTAAGACCCAACATAACTGCAACGATTGAGTGCCGCCGACAGACTGAAACATCGAATTTGTTGGCTTTGGCTTATGCTTGGCGCTCTTCGTTTTTGGTTGTGTCACTCAATTAAGTTTTATTAGCCATGTACACTACACATGGCTGTATAAACACATAATTATACAAAGTTTCAATGGGGCATACGTACATGGTCAGTCAGTTTGCAATTTACTTGTACTACTGTATTCGGCAGCCGAGTGTTAACTGAAATATTCTGAAAAGATAAATCCTTCCAAACTATATAAAATTCAAATTTTTGGCAACGGAAAATATTCGATTGACTTTGATTAAATTTTTACTGTTTATAAGTAAAGAAGATAGGAACTTTTCGCGAAAAATGGGTGCTAACTAGATCCACAAATTGAAAAGCGTTGCAATTAAATCTTTTGCACATATTAGAAGGGCTCAGAGTTCCGAATAGTTTCCACTGAAGTGGACCCTTGCTGAACTAAAATTGTAAAACATGTTTTGAAATAAGAGTATGTGAACAAAAAGTGTTTGCCATAATAAAACCACTAATATATAGTTAAAGAGGTATTTTATAGACTGCACACAATATATTTTTATACCCTGTTCCCACAGGGAAAAAGTGTATACTAAGGCAGAAGGAGTTGAAGCAGATATAGACACGTTCATCTGTCCGTCCGTCTTAATTTAGATATACAAATTTATGGTTCATTGGGGGAAGACGAAATCTCGAAGTCGAGTCTGCAGCGTTCTTTCTTGTCAGGCCCTGTACCGAATGTACAAGAGCCTATTGGTTTTGTGCAAATGTATGTAACAGATAGAAATAATGATCGGAGACCCCCCAAAGTTATCCCCATTATGGTCAGGAGTAATAGAGGAGTCGATATAGCCATGTCCGCCTGTCCGTCCGCATGAAATAAAGGATCTCGGAAACGGTAGTATATAGAGACCTCGTGCTTTTTGCATTCGAATTGAATTTGAACGACCTATGGTGCTTCCGTCCACCCTTTTCTTTTCATATAAATTTTCAAAAAAAAGCAATAGTAACAGAAACAGTTAATAATAGTTTTAAATACTTTGAGAGAGGGTGATATAGAGAGGGAAGATATGATAGAGTGAGAACGAGAGAAGATATGATATGAACGACCGAGAGAGAGAGATGAAAAGGACGGGAGCTACTTTGAGCGGTGACCTCTACTGGTACAGGGCCGTTTAAAGTCGGTTACGCACGACTGTAATTTTCTTACTTGTTTTATATGTCTTTGTCTCCAATTTTACTTTCTATTTTATCTTGGGAATTATGAAATGTTAAGATAAATTGTTGCCTGTAAGGCACATAGAGAGATTATTATTCTGTGAGTACAGTTTCTATAAGTCTTATACACTCAAAAATTTTTTCTCATATAGACGATCCAATGAACGTGACTTGTCTCGTCATATTTAATAATGGTAAAGGAGAGTGAAATGAAATATTCAAACGATTTTTAAAAATATGCATGTGCACTGAAAAACCTTAAAAATTTTAATTTGTCATAAAATAAAGCTTGCCCTTTAATATGACAGATACAAAATATTCCTTATTCTGCTTCATTCTTATTAATCATGAATGCAATATCCAAACATCTAATGGCAAAGAGTTAATTTTTGAACCTAAGTTTCCAGTAGTTTAAGAAAATGTGCATACTTATGCTAAGTTTTAGGAATTTCTAGTTTAAACGGCGAACAAAAAAAAGATTTAAAGGTAAATTGACAATATTTTTTCGAATTTTCACCTCTTTCCTTCGATTTCTCACTCTCTATCTCTCTCAATATCTATATCTCTCTCTCTACATTGATTTTCTATATTTTCGTAATATAGACGAAGCATTGTGTGGTAAATATAACGAATGGTATAAGTCTTCTCATTTTACGACGTGCATGCAGAATCTAACCGATTTAGGCACATTATCCCGAGAATTCCAGCAATATTTCCTTTAAAACTCGGCTCAAATGCAGCCATTGAGTTCCTAATCGATGAATACATTTGGTCTTAACAGATCACAATATACAACACCCGTCTGATCCCACCAAATACGAAGCATCATGGTTGTATCCATGAATATATGTCTTCAACGTTAACATCGATGCTTAGCCGGGTTACAATTGAATGCAAAAAATGTTGTTTTAAATTGAAGCAAAAAATTTGGTCATGGCCCAAATGACTAGATTAACCAAATTTCTAGCTTTCGGACCAATTTTAAAAGAGTTTGTGGATCTTCTTGGAATAATCACTTCTCCTCTTTTTAAGGTCAAAAATTATCTTAAAACTTTTCGCATGACCTAAACATTCCGTATCTTCCTTGCATAAAACTGTGGAAATCTGTCATGACACAGCTTCTCAATAAAATGAGAGAATTATTTAAAAGAATAAATATTTCAGAGATTCCGTCTCAAATATTGCAATCATCCCGAAAATATGTTCTATATCCAACACATAACTAAAGCACACATTTTGTAGCGTATACAAGAGTCGCATAAAAAACTACACAATCCATTAGTAATTTAACTTTCTCCAAATGTTGTTGAAGGAAAAGAAAATAAATGCACAAAGAAAGCTTTGATAAAAAACCAAAGCAAAACAAAAATGAAACTGTGTACTTGTTCATAGACGAGTGTGAATACTGGTTTTAAACTTTCACATAAGCAATGTCGACACTTCTTAAGTAGCTGCAACTCTTATAAATCTACAAATATATAAGGCCAAAGTACATAAGTACACTCAGAAAAAAAATGTAATAAAACTAACCATTTACCCTTTGAGTTATACATTTTTAACAATGTATTAACAACAAAATTTAAAGTGTATACACTTAAAAGTTAAAAGTTGGGCGACCGAGCTGTGCTCGGTATGCGGCATTGTTACTGGTTCAAGACGTATTTAGTCAACGTTGTATTGTTAAGATTACTCTGCCGATCTCACTAACATGTATACCAAAGTTTATCCCTGTACCTCAAATCGATGTAAAAATATAATAGATTTTGTTTATCATTTATATGTGGGGCGTGGTATTGTCCCTCCTATTTTGACCAAACAGGATTACTTCAGTTGATCCCAATAACATGTTTATTATATTTGTAATTCTTTACTGCGAAAATTAAAGGAAATATTGGAGATAAAACAATCTGAACCCAGAAAGTCATGCAAGCAAACTACCCAAAAACTTCCAGCAGAAACTCTGTACAAGGCATTCGATTAGAACTAGACAAGAAATTTTCAAAACAAAATGTTTAAGTGTACTAAATTTTGCTGGAACTATAAGTTATCAAACTTACTCAGAAGAGGAAAACTCTACGGGCATTGAGCAAATTTGAAATGTTTACCTCATAAACCTACCAAAGAACATTGCAACTGATGATGTTTGATTACTTTCCCATAGAATAGAAAGTCGCTAAAATTATTTCTATTCTGAAACCAAACCAGCACGCCGACTTGCCCAAAAACTATCAGCCTTTTAGTCTGCTCTGTGCATTTTCTAATATCCTAAAGAGGCTAATCGAAACTAGAATAAATCTCCACCTAGAAACCAATAAAATTGTTCCCAGTGAACAATATGCATTTAGAGCTAAGCTGCGTCCATCCTTTGAACCTTCTTGCAACCTTTGCATCCATCTGAGTTACGGGGACGAAATTTATTATACATGTTAATGGGATCGGGAAAAGTAATCGTGTTACGTTTGGTCAATATCGGAGGGGGCTATGCCCCACCCCCCATACAAGCGATAAACAAAACTCATCATATCTTTGCATCCGTCTGAGTTACGGGGACGAAATTTATTATACATGTTAATGGGATCGGGAAAAGTAATCGTGTTAAGTTTGGTCAAAATCGGAGGGGGCTGTGCCCCACCTCCCATACAAGCGATAAATAAAACTCATCATATCTTTGCATCCATCTGAGTTACGGGGACGAAATTTATTATACATGTTAATGGGATCGGGAAAAGTAATCGTGTTACGTTTGGTCAATATCGGAGGGGGCTATGCCCCACCCCCCATACAAGCGATACAAAAAAATTCAACATATCTTTGCATGCATTTGAAGTATATGGATGAAATTTGGTATACATGTTAATGGGATCGGATGAAGTAATCAAGTTAGGAAAAGAGAATAAAGTTTCATAGTTTAAAAGATAAAAAAGTTATTTGATTTATCGGTTTTAAATATTGCAGAAAGAAGTAGAGAAGTGCTTGGAGTCGAGTAGGAGGAGAATATATTGTGTGATGAAAATAATTTTTATTGGGCACAGCAAAGCGTGTTGGGTACAGCTAGTCTATCTATGTATGTATGTATGTGTGTATGTATGTATGTATGTTCCTTATAGGAAGCAAAACCATCCAACCGATTGAGCTGAAATTCACAGACAATCTTTAGTTCGTTCAGGAGAGTGTTCGAGTAAAGTTTGATCAAAATCGGAGGGGGCTGTGCCCCACCCCCCATACAAGCGATAAACAAAATTCATCATATCTTTGCATCCTTTTAAAGTACGGGGACGAAATTTATTACACATGTTAACGGGATCGGGAAAAGTAATCGTGTTAAGTTTGGTCAAAATCGGAGGGGGCTATGCTCCACCCCCCATACAAGCGATAAGCAAAATTCAACATATCTTTGCATCCGTTTGAAGTACGGGGACGAAATTTATTACACATGTTAACGGGATCGGGAAAAGTAATCGTGTTAAGTTTGGCCAAAATCAGAGGGGGCTATGCATATATAAATATATAAATATATATATATATATACTAGCTTTTACCCGCGACTTCGTCCGCGGATCTTCCGATAAATAGTAGCATATCTAATTACTTTTCTTATTTTGCCTCATTTGTGGAACTATACGGGGGTGGTGTACCGCCCCTCTAATTTTGACCAAACTTAACAGGTTGACTTCTCCTCATGCTCTTAACATGTATAGCAAATTTTATTTCTGTACCTTAAATGGGTGCAAAGATATGACAAATTTTGATTATTGCTTATATGAAGGGTGGGGCAACACCCCCCCTCGAATTTTTTCCAAACTCAACAGGTTGACTTCTCCTCATGCTCTTAACATGTATACCAAATTTCATTTCTGTACCTTAAATGGATGCAAAGATATGACAAATTTTGATTATTGCTTATATGGGGGGTGGGGCAACGCCCCTCCGATTTTGTCCAAACTTAACAGGTTGACTTCTCCTCATGCTCTTAACATGTATACCAAATTTCATTTCTGTACCTTAAATGGATGCAAAGATATGACAAATTTTGATTATTGCTTATATGGGGGGTGGGGCAACGCCCCCTCCGATTTTGTCCAAACTCAACAGGTTGACTTCTCCTCATCCTCTTAACATGTATACCAAATTTCATCTCTGTACCTTAAATGGATGTAAAGATATGACCAATTTTAAATATCGCTTATATGGGGGGTGGGGCAACGCCCCCACCGATTTTGTCAAAACATAGCCTATGTTCTTTTCCATCATCCCATCTACCTCTAGTCCAAAATTCAGACGAATTGGTTGAGCGGTTTAGCGGTTTATATATATATATATGCAGCTAAATGTTCCCCTCTTTTTCAATGGATCTAACTTTTCCGGTCAAATTAACATCTATACCCTCTTGCTCAAATGAATGTAAAATTATGTTGA
This sequence comes from Leucophenga maculata, assembly GCA_035044805.1. Taxonomy (NCBI): domain Eukaryota; kingdom Metazoa; phylum Arthropoda; class Insecta; order Diptera; family Drosophilidae; genus Leucophenga; species Leucophenga maculata. The sequence continues at coordinate 348,205 of JAWNNP010001075.1, forward strand.
ATTTTGTATATCGCTTGTAAGAGGCGTGGGGCATAGTCCCTTCCGACTTTGATCAAACTTAGCACGATTACTTTTCCGATTCCATTTCGTCACTGTACCCCAAATGGGTGCAAAGAAATGTTGAATTTTTTGTATCGCTTGTAAGGTTGGTGGGGGTATAGCCTTCTCCAAAAACAAATTTGTAAGCGGAAAAGCTTTTTTTCAACGTCACAGGAAGTAATTGAAGCAAATTTATATTTAAAGCTATTTGCATTTGTGCCGGGTTCAAGTCCAGACAAATCTTCAGCATTGAGACTTAAAATAGTATGTATTTATTTTTCTTTTTATTGATATTAAAATCTGGATTTCTTTACAAAATTACTTCGAATTTTTCTTTTAAATTCATTCTAAAATCCAAAAAAATTTTGTTATGAACAATATTTTCAGCTTCCTTAAATAAATTCATTGACTAGTTAATGGTAGACCCTTCGCTTCCAGGAAAGTTATGATTTCGGCAACTTTCTCGAAGTTCGATTTTATATATATAAAATCCCGATATAGTTGGGGATTTTAAATCAGCTCTTTTGTGTTCATTTTTTTAAAAACCTAAAATGCAAATTTAGAATTTTTTTCTTTACCAAACTAAAGTAAATGCATATCGTCGTTGTCCATATTGACCCACTTTTCTGACAAAGATGTTATATTTACTTCTTTGTTGAAACATAAAGAATATATATTTTTGATAAGATCGACGACACGAAAAGTTGATCAATCCATATCCGTCTACACACTTTTAGTAAATTTAAATTTAAAAAAACCAACTGAATATTGGTAGCTAGACTTATTTTGGTTACAGTTAAAGTTGACTTTCCACGCCCATACATACACCCGCCCAAACTTTGACGCTAACGGCAACATCACTTTGAAACTTGATACCACAGCGTTTTTCGTTATTTTGAAGATTTGTTTATCAATTATTTGTTTGTTCAATCCGCCTAGCAAAATTCCTATAAATAAATAGCTCAAAGAATATATAACTCATAAAAATATAGAACTATCATAACATTTTAATCGTTATATCTTCTTTTTTATCTTATTAAAAATTTCCAAAATAATATTTTGTACACTGACTGTTTATGACATTAGAGTCAGTTGCCTGCTCATGGTGAATTTTGAGTCCATTCGCCGTCGTTCGGACTTACCTCAATATCACAGATGTTAGGAATATGGATATACTAAAAAGTACTGGACGAATCTGTACAGTGTGGCAAAAATCATTCTACTGATAAACGTGATAATACATTAATTTCTACCGCGAAGTGCGTGCTATGTGATGAGAAACATAGGGCCATCTATAAAGGTTGTGTTGTGTATCAACACTTGAAGACTAATCCTACCTTAAAAACTTGTCATCAGCAAAAACGCACTACAGCCTTGACTAGACCAGCAGGCAGCTCGCAACAACCTAATCAGTGAGGTACGCGTACAATTTTAGCATAAGCAGATGTTATCAAAACTTCAACAACCCGTGCAGCAGTTTTTTCAGCAACAGAAAAATCAAATCAAGCTACCTCAAAGGAATACATCTCTAATAATTTGGAATTTAATTTTGACAAGCTTTGCAAAAAGTTTGATTTATTAGCTGCACTCCAAGCTTAATTGATCAACCTGCAATCACCAGCATTTTAACTGTAAAAAATATGATCCGCTTGCAGACGGAGATGTTGTCGCTTCTCCAAATTACACTGTCCAAAAAATTAGTTGGAGTGTGGAACGCTGACGGTCTTGTGCACAATGCCAATGAACTTGCTAGAGTGCCATTCTTATGAGGGATACACACCTAACCATAAGATCGTATTATAAATCAAGTAAGAAAATTACAGTCAGGCATAACCGACTGTAAGACACCCTGTACCAGTACAGGTAACCTAACAAACACAAATGTTTCCCTAGCTTATGACCAAGCGGTGCAAAAAAAATATGAAAAAAACAAGTAAGTTTTTAAAATAAACTTGTGAAATTCCGGTGCAGTCCTAGTCGAATGCAAAAAACACGAAGTCTCTATCTATTATCGTTTCTGAGATCCTTTCGTTCATACGGACGGAGGGACGTACGGACGGACGGACGGACGGACATGTCTATATCGACTCCTCTATCACTCCAGACCATAATGGGGGTAACTTTGGGGGGTCTCCGACCATTATTTCTACCTGTTACATACATTTGCACAAACCCAATAGGCTCTTGTACCTTCGGTACAGGGCCTAAAAATGGTACTGACGAAAAGTATTTTCACTGTATGAGTAAGAAAAGGGAGGACGGAAGCCTCATAGGTCGTTTAATTCAATTGCTTATAAAATCGTCATTTATTTCCGATTTAGTATCATCCGATTTTTCGATTTCGGCTTAGAGAGACATTATCTCTATACTGGCATAATTAACTTTTTTTGTCCCGAAGAAATTTTTACTCTTGATGAAGATTTTATGGGGAAGGGGGGAGGGGCAAATTTTAAAATAAACTCGTAAAATTCCGGCGAAGTCCTAGTCGAATGCAAAAAGATCGAGGTCTCAAGTACCGTTTCCGAGATACTTTTATTCATACAGACGGACAGACGGACATGGCTATATCGACTCCTTTATCACTCCCATTATGGTCAAGAGCTACATAGGAGTCGATATAGCTATGTTCGTACGAACGAAAGGATCTCGGAAACGGTAATAGATATAGACTTCTTTTTTTTGCCTTCGACTAGGACTTCGCCAAAAATTTACGAGTTTGTTTTAAAATTTTGTACCATAAAATCCCTTCAAGGGTAAAAATTTGTTTGGCACAAACAAATAGAGATAACGTCTCTCTAAGCCATAATCCAAAAACGTTCTTAAAATCAGATAATAAATGGCGATTTTATAAGCAATTGATTTTGAACGACCTATGACGCTTCCGTCCTCCCTTTTCTATTCATACATAAAAAATATTTTATAAGACACTTATTCGTGCAGTGACAAGTGGGAGGAGCAAAACACTTTTCGTTAGTACCATTTGTTCTTATTAATTTCCTACCTTTTTGTTTTGAATTGCTTGGTCATAAGCAAGGTTGGGCGACCTGTATTGGTAGAGGGCCTCTCACAGTCGGTTATGCCCGACCGCAATTTCCTTACTTGTTTTATTCGATTTGCTGCTTAATCCATGCAACTATCCGTTAAAGCCTTTTTGGATGATGTTGCAAGGAATGAAATTGTTGCAAGGACGCGAAAACTTGTGAAAACATTGCGAATACCGACGTTCAAGTAAGGATACAAAATAAACAGGTGGAGCTCAACGAATGAAATGCTAAAAAGTGTATGCATATACGATACGACCAGCAACACCTGCTTTCTTAGAAACCAAATTAATGAGCCAATAGCTTGGTGAGTCGAGAGAAAATACTTAAAACTAATGAAGTTATTCGCTCTGCAATTTATTTAGATCCCTTAATTCGGTGGATTCTTCTTAAGAATCATCTTCAGTAGGCGTCAGCCAGATAACATTTAGTGAGACAAATAAGCTTAATGACCCTTTACATATTTATATATACATAACATATGAATTATTGAATCTGTGGGTACAGGGAAGTCTGTGAACCGACCAGTGTTTAAGCAGACAATCATATATACATATATACTTACATACATATATACATATATACAGACATACATACATACATGCATGCATACATATGTGCATGCATTTTTACATACATATTCTATATCAACTGAAAGGTATTAATGCGTAGATCTATGATCTGGATCCCTCGATTCAAAAGATATTCGAATTCAATTTTATTTTCAATTTTTATTATAAAATAAAACAAGTAATTCTTATTTTCAATTTTTAAAATAATAATTGAAAATAAAAGTTATGGTTTGATATTTATATAAAAATTGCAACATAATAATTATTTCTTACTTTTATTATTTAAATTAATTTTTATAATTATTTGTACGCACCCCAAACTTTTAAACATTTCTTTTGAAAAAACAAACCTTTGCATATTAAATTGCTTTTATAGATTAAAAATATTTCGAACAGCAACCGAATATTAAATGGTGTTAATTGGCTTGTAAAACCAGTTTATTTGGAAATGCATCAGTCTTAATTTTTTTTTTTTTTTTTTTTTTTGTGGTTTTGATTATATCGTTTGATTGTTTTTTTAAAGCTTGTATGAAATGGAGTTTTATTGTTTAATTCAATTGTTTGAATGTATTGGGCTCACTTACAAACTGTAACAAAAAAAAGTAATTTGCTGCTAAAATGAATTTTTGTGTGGAAATTTGAAATACGACATAAAAAAGCCCTTAGCAGACCGGCAAATCGAGTACAGAATTTAATTACAAAATTTGTTTTACACTTTTGAAGTTGGCAATTTTAGCGGAGATGCAGGCAACTGGAGTCAAGGCTAATTAAAGTTTAATGCTTCAACACAGGGTGCGTCATTATGATAATGTATTTTTTTTAATATGCTTGCAAAACAAATTAAGAATGTATTAATTAAATTGTATTTCCGAAATGAGCCTTGAAGAATATTTTAAATTCGCAACAGTTGAAGCACCCGCTCTGCTAGTCTATCTGTCATATGAATTGTGAAACTTGTTTCTACAAAACAATTGAAACAAGCGCAAGTCACTAAAAAAAAAAAACATTCAGACGCAAAAACAGTTAATCACAATTCTAGATTCTTGAATATTTAAATAAAGTGGAACAGACTAAATCCATTTTGCACAGAACGCGACAACAATCGAAAGCAGACGCAACCCAAAAAATAAACACAACGTACAAAGTTTTTAAATTTAACAAATAAATCCTGCTTAAAAACTACAAATTAAAAAATATGCACAAGCATTCAGCGAACTTTTTATCGATCCTTGTTGCTGTGGTTGTGTTAGGAACCTGCAATGCCGGAAGCTATTTAACAGAGAAACGTAACCAAAAGGATTAAAATTTGTCATAAACTATAAACTAAACTAATACAGCTTAATTAATTTTGCAGCTGCTTTTATGACACCCTGTCAGCAGAGTGATCCAAATTTCGGCAATTGCTTTGGGCGAAACTTTCAAGGACTTTTTCTTGATTGGAAAGATGGCGTACCCGGTCTGAGCTCGGTGGGACCTTTTGATCCGCTACATATAAAACGTGTCAAGTTCTCGCAGGATGCACTGAATAACAATGGCATACAAATAAATGCCGACATGAAGGATGTGCATGTGCGCGGCATAAGCGGTGCACAAGTCATCGAAGCAAAGTGAGTTCAAATTTTTCAAACAGTAGAACATATAGAAAATTTTCAAAATATTCGACTAAATTTATAAGTTCTTCATGATTCATTTCACTAATAAAAAATCTCCATAGCTTCGATCCAGCGCACTTCGTCGCAAAGTTTGTTATACAGGTGCCTAAGATGCGATTCGATTACGACTACAGAGTTAAAGGCAGACTATTGGCGATAAACTTAAACGGTCAGGGCAAGGGATTCTTTGAAAGTGGTAAGTTAAGAAAAAACATTTTCTGCATAATCATCTTTTAAATGGCTTGTCACACAGACAACTCCATAATACACATTCTGATAAAAATGAAGCGCCGCGAAGAACATGGTCTCATCTTCACCGATGTCGAAAACATTAAAATCGAATTTCGTCAAATCGGCAATTTCCGTATGCATTTGTATAACCTTTTCAATGGTCAAAAAGAATTGGAGGACAGCACCAATGAGCTATTCAATACCAACTGGCGAGAGTTCTACGCAGTTTTGCGGCCGGCTGTGGAGCAAACTGTTGAGGCTGTTCTGTTGGATCGTTTTAAGAAGATATTTGCCTATGTACCGGCGAGTTATTTTGTTGCCAATATTTAGAGCTGTGCTCCAAAAAGTATGCCTTCAAAATATATGGCTTGATCTTATAGGTTGGAGTCTGTAATAACTGTTAATAAAATAAAAATTAATATATAATATATTCAAAATAAAATTTAATAGCTTTTAGAAGGGATGTTAAAGCCCTATTTCGTACTGTGGCACTAATACCTGGATCCAATATACCGTTCGAATTTTTTATAATTGTTTCTTGAAACGTAGGATGTGTAACTACTGGAGAGGTGGTAAGTGACCAAAATGCTTGTATGATTTTGATCCAGCTAGGTGTCCCGCCGGCAGTTGTTATTGGGTAAATGTATTATACAACGCTATAGATGTATGAGGGTGTCATTATTAGGGTGGTCTCTTACGAGGGTGGAGGGTTGAGGGTTGATATGCCTTAATAAGCAAAATGTCTTGTTTTGTAAGGAACATACAATTGTTGATTTGATTTGTACTGAATTTATTATAAATCAACATGGCCCGTCCATGAAACAGTCAACTTTTCAACCGTGTTCACACGGCAAGAATGTTCGTTTTCGTTCCTATAAATGTAACATTGAAGACAGAATTTGGAAATGTATAATGTTAATAAAAAAATGACAGATTTGTTCCGTTGAATTTTCGAGCCAAAGATAACACCAATCGAATGAAGCGATGGGTCTATTTTATTATAATATCACTGATGCAGAGTGGATTCCCCGTACCAAAGATTGCAATATAGCCCATATAGCAATGTATGGTTCGGGGAATCCCTTTTAAACTTAAATAAATATAAACTAGAGGTTGATTATGATTGTTTGTAGTTTGGTTTAGTAAAGTGCGCGCTACGGTAGTGTTTTGGTCAAAAATCTATGCAATTTTTATTTTTATTGCTATAAAATGAAGATACATTGATTTCGCAATGGAGAAAAAGAACAAGGATTATTTGAATACAGATGTATGAAATATCCAAACTTGAACAAGGTTCTCACTCATATACCACAAAACGCAATATATTGTTCAACTGAAATTCAAACTCAAATAATTCAAGCAATGGTCCAAGCAATACGAGGTTCCATTGTCAAAGATATTAATGAATCTGACGTGAAATGGTTTAATCTTATAGAAGATGAGACGAGAGATAAAAATAACCGCGAAAATATTGCATTAGAAATACGTTACATCAAGGATGGTGTCGTCAACGAGTCGTTGCTGATGGTTAAGACTACTGAAAACCTTGCTGCAGCCACTTTCACTGATCTATCATTGACCGCTTTTGTATGCTTAGCCAATGCTATGATGACGCAAGTGTCATGAGTGAGAAAGTTTAAGGAGTTTCGATTAGAATAGATACTAAATTGGGCCGAAATTCCTTACGTCCACAGCTATAACCATCGCTTGCACTTAATAGTCATCAGGACTATCTTTTCATTCGTTATTTTTTGACCAATGCATTATGTTACATGATTTCTTTCATCATGGAAAAATAGCTGCCTTATATGGTGAAAAAAAGGATTGGCCGTCTGCTCGAACAACGCTGATCTGGACATTTGGCAATTACAAAAGTTGTATAAGATAATTATTCATCAATTTTGATGACTTTAAAAATTATGGCAGATTCAACTTTTGTACAGGTAACGAGAGGCGTTGAAAGAACATTTTGCATCTGTGGCGACCACAGGAAGAAGCACTGCAGTGTGCGAATCTACGTTTTCAACTTTAACTTCAATCAATAGGCCTCAAAGGCTGTATATGGGCCACGAAAAAAAGAACAATATCAGTTGATCTGAACGAAGCTCTTCACATTTTCAATAACATGGCGAATCGTAGAATTCAGCTGCTTTAAATTATTATTATGTTAATTATTATAATACGTTTGCAGAATCGTTTGGGAGATTGGGATTCGTATGCTCAAGTGAAAAGTTGTTGGCTGCCATTCACCTGGGAATGGCCAACAATGATTCTTGTGTCAAACGGTTCAAGCAACTCACACGTCCGTTAGGACACGTATCTCCTGGGTAGCCTCTGAACATCCGTTCAGAGGTGAGCTAACGTGAGAAGGCGAAGGGGCCCCCTCTCCTTTAAAAAGGGGTTGGTGCGCTGGGCTTGGGACCCGCCACTTTAAAAAAAAAACCCCCAATGAATACTAAAGGAAAGCCTCGGAAGGAATTGAATGATGACGACCCCCGCAAACGCTATAAGGATCACGATTTACGGATATGCACCTGGAATGTCCGCACCCTTAATTGGGATGGTGCAAGTATCCAACTGGTTGATGTCCTCGAAAAATGCAAGGCTGACATCACCGCAATCCAAGAAATCCGATGGATAGGGCAGAGTTGCTCTAAAAAAGCATCCTGTGACATCTACTACAACTGCCATGCGAGTAAGCACGAATTTGGATGTGGTTTCGTGGTGAGTAGGAAACTACGTGGCCTCGTCTCTAGGTACACACCTGTTGACGAGCGTCTAGCGGCGTACAGGCGCTTAGAACGCCTGTACGAGCGCTGTCCCAAACACGATGTCAAAATCGTGCTTGGCGATTTCAACGCCAAGATTGGGAAGAAAGGAATCTTTGGCCCAACCGTCCGAAAATTTAGCCTTCACGACACTACCTCCAATAATGGAGAGAGGGTAATCGATTTCGCCGCAGGTCGGAACATGGAAGTTAGTAGTACCAGATTTCAACATCTTAACATCCACAAGGCTACATGGCTGAGTCCTGATCAAAAAACACGCAACCAAATTGATCATGTTCTGATTGACGGAAGGCACGCATCGAGCGTGTTGGACGTGCGAACGTTACGTGGTCCCAACATTGACTCGGACCACTATCTTGTCGCAGCCAAGGTACGCACTAGGCTCAGCGTAGTGCATGCCGCACTTTCCAACATGCAACGAAGGCTAGACGTCGGCAAGCTGCAATCAGAGCAGACCGCCACAGCCTTCTCAAACACACTCTCCCGACTGCTCAGGGAAACCTCTCCGATTTCTCGAGATATATGTGAGCAGTGGACACATATTACCCGCTCCATAGATAGGGCTGCCAAGGATGTCATTGATTATACAAAACCTGTGAAGAATTCTTGGTACGACGAGGAGTGTCGCAATGCTACTGCAGAGAAGAACGCTTCCTATCAGCGAACTCTGCATTCAGGAGCAACGCGAGCTGTTAGAGAGCGATATCGAGAGAAACGGAGAGAGGAGAAACGCCTTTTCAGATGCAAGAAAAAGGAGCAAGAAAGGCGGGATTTTGAGGATGTTGAGAGGTTCCGTAACAGAAATGAAGCTCGAAAATTCTACCAAAAGGTCAAGCGTCTGACTGAAGGTTTTAAACCCGGAGTAACTTTCTGTAAGGATGAGAATGGAAATCTGGTAACGGATGAACTGGAATCACTGAGATTATGGAGGAGTCATTTCTCCAACCTACTCGGAGGCGATGAAGCGCACAATACCGCCGATAGAGAAATGATGGCACTATTATACAGCCATCGGACTATAACAGTTATTAAAAAGCTGAAGAATAACAAAGTGGCAGGCTCTGATGTGCTGCCAGCTGAGTTATTTCAGACTGACGGCGAAGAGTTGGTTAGGAGTATGCACCAGCTTTTATGCAAGATATGGTCCGATGAACGCATACCCAATGACTGGAATCTCAGTGTTCTCTGTCCTATCTTTAAGAAAGGAGACCCCGCTGTTTGCGCCAACTACCGCGGAATAAGTCTCCTTTCCATTGGATATAAGACTATGTCGGGCGTATTGTGTAATAGGCTGAAGCCATATACCGACTCACTGATAGGACGATATCAGTGTGGCTTCAGACCTAAAAGGTCGACCAGTGACCAAATATTCACATTACGCCAAATCTTGCAAAAGACCCGTGAGTTCAACAAAGACACTCACTCACCTCTCCGACCCCTTTGATACCAAGAGAGGTTTCAGGCAGGGCGATGCTCTATCGTGCGATTTTTTCAATCTCCTGATGGAATACATCCTACGCCAATGCCCGTACATACAGAGTATGTCGGGCTCGATCTTCCAAAAGGAAGTGATGCTGCTCGCTTACGCCGATGACATCGATATCATCGGTACGCAGGAACGGTCAGCAAGGCGTTCTCGGAGATTGAAAAACAGTCTCGGCTCATGGGTCTAGCGGTGAACGAGGACAAGACGAAGTACTTGGTGTCTTCTCGCACTCCGTCAATGCGTCTTGGACGGTCAGTGACGATGGAGAATTTCAACTTCAGTGTTGTAGAAAACTTCGTCTATCTCGGAATAGAGATCACCAGCAACAACAACGTCAGCCAGGAGATCAGGCGAAGAATCACGCTTGCAAACAGATCCTTTTTTGGGCTGAGCAAGCAAATGAGAAGTAAAGCCCTCTCTCGACGGACGAAAATAAAGACGAGTTTAGGTCCCGTATGAACCGCGAGCTGTACGAGCTATTCAATGAGGTTGACATAGTCCAGCGCATAAAATTCCAGCGGCTGCACTGGGCTGAGCACCTCATTCGAATGGACGAAGGAGCTCCAGCACGCATGGTTTACATGGGGGGCCCAAACTTGATTGGTGGACGCCGACATAGAGGACGACCGGGCACTCGATGGAATGACCAGGTATGGAGAGATCTCTCCGTACTTGGCATTCAGAACGACTGGCGCCAGCGCGCACAGGATTATGGAGGCTGGCGCGCTTTCCTGGACGCGGCCATGACCGGTAGACGGTTGAAGGCCATTTAAGTAAGTAAGTTTGCAGACACAATATGATCTAAATGGCATTTTTGGTCGATTTTTTACTTCCGCCCTCCCTGTAACCAATGCTGCCCTACCCCTAGCTTACCTATGTCCACCTCATTTAATAGTTCATACAACTCGTAGTTCATTCGGGATCGAAACAAGTCGCCAATTCTAATCCAAAAATCTCTGTCTCGAAGAATTCCAGCGCCAGTACATTTTATTCAATCAGGTACTTCTGTACCAAACAGCAGCGTCATGTACATTTTAATTTTAGTCATTCGAGAAAGGACTTTACTTTTTCTTATTTACTTCTTACTGGGCCCAAGCATCTTTTAGCAAACGTAATTCTTTGCCTGATATCTATGGTGACGTGGGTGATGTTACGAGTGATAATTTCAGATAAAAGGTAGATACATTTTTTACACAATACTAAAGTAAAAATTCTCCATCGTCACGGACCATCCAAAATGCGATGACTCATGAGTTGAGAATGCTTTACATTTTCAAACTCCAAGATCGATAACGTCAATGTAACCCGCTCATGCGAGCTTCATCACTTGACATTGCAAATATTCCATCAACAGTTACACTCAGGCGTCATCACAATAAATAATTTTTTGGTAAAATTACCCAAAACTTAAAACTGTTCAAACAAGATAAGCTACTGTAAATGTCAAGAACAAAATAAATTAAATAAAAATCGAAACAAACGAAAATGTGAAAACCTAACAAAAGAAATAGTAAAATATAGAATCGGGGGATGTAAAAAGGCAGAATTACTTAAAATACGCATTCTTAAAACTGATTGCGTATTATATGTATTTAACTTATTTATATTTTATACTGTCGGACCCGGACCTCTTTGTCTTCCTTTTTAAAGGTAAAGTTTCGCCGAGAATGAAATTTTTAAAATTATTTTTCATTTATTATGGTGTTGACGATACAATTTTTAGTTCACCCCGTATGATCTGCTACGCAACCCTTTGTGTTTCTCTTTTATGTGGCCACATCACAAAATATATATAGTGACTATAGTTTGTCCTGATATCTGCTGTAAAGTTCACATCACACTCTTCCACGGCTTTCACATCACCACCACACAGCAAAAACTATCGCATTAAACTCCAATGAAATATTTTACCTTCTGAGAATTTTATTGCTGGAAAAACTTTACACAATTCTGGAACGCGATGTGCAAAAACTTTTACATACCGGATGGAACATATACATACATATAAACACTGCAAAGTTTCATTGTAATTGGATGAACGGTTGACATCACATGACTCAAGAAAGACATAAGCTGGAGTGGTCATGCGAAAATAATAAAGTTCGATAGTACACAGGAATCATTGAAAACATGGAGAAGTCTCTTTTCTACCCACCATGAAAACGATGAAGAAAAGTGATGTCCAATGATAGCCAATGATATCCAATTTAACAATAATTTGGGTCTTCTTCAATGATTTGCTGAAGGAAGTTGCAAGGTCGCTCGAGCAGCGTTTTGAGTAACAAATACATAGATTTCTGGGAAATCACAAATGATTTTTAGAACATTATCTTGCGTTTTTAGGCCCTGTACCGAAGGAGCCTATTGGTTTTGTGCAAATGTATATAACAAAGTTACCCCCATTATGGTCAGGAGTGATAGAGGAGTCGATATAGACATGCCCGTCTGTCCGTCTGTATGAACGAAAAAATCTCGGAAACAGTAATAGATAGAGACCAAACCAAAAGTTTTTGCTAGTTTCTTTCGTTCTATGTATCAGGCATAGGCCATAGGACTTCTATTGTTTTAATAATATTTCTTACTAAATTTTTATTTTATTTTCAACTTTCTAATGGTATGGTTCAAATCAGATATATGTAGCTTGCTTATGACCCGAGGAAATGCTATCTGCGTCACTATCTGGCTCGGATTGCATGATTACATCATTTGCAGGCCAACCGTCTTTGTTAAGCTTCTTACGACATGTATGGCAAAAATATTTTTCAGTAGTTTCGATTTTGCCAATGATTTTGGCTTCGTCGATTCTACGAGTTTGACGCTTCCCATGCCTTTTGAATTTGAAAGGATTCAAGCAATTATCAAAAGGTATTGTGTATAATGTGTAAATATTTATACTGACCGTGTAAAATAAAACTCTCTATCAAACATTTTTAATCGCATTAGAGTACTCTACTTATATTGAAAGTGAGTAAACTCGTTTGTGAGTTGAGAACTAGCAGCGCCACATAGTTAACTTTATAAAATCTATAAGCCTGCCTACTTTAGTAAACGATGTTTGAATTACATTTGGTTAGCTCCTTCATTAAAGTATAGAAAATACATACTACTTTAATATATTATAGGACTCAAAATAACATAATAATTTAATATTAAAGTTCTTTGCCTTTGAAAATTTCGCTTCACGATAGTTGAGCACCTGATAGTATGGTAACCTTGTGTTACACAGATCTAAACCCCTAGTATTAACAATTATTATTATTTCAGAGGATGTCTCATATAAGGAATAAAAATACCAAAAAAGAAATTTACGCATGGCTTCACAAATAATCATTTTGTTTCAACATTGAAAAAGGCGGCTTACGTGTTAGAACATCACAATAAACCTCTTATATAAGAATCCTAATTGTGTGATTATCCCTAAAAATAGTCATTGATAGCGACTTAAAGCTCGGGAACGAGTGCCGGCCTCAAAGAGTCTCCACGCCGGTTTTAATACCGGGATACATTATCCTACATACTTTAGCTATATATATTTATTCAAGTTCTGATGATAGGATCCATGAGAAAATCATTAAACTATTAAATTTGCATAGGCATGTTCATGATAAATAATTAAAGTAGGTTTACGCTCCATTCTGGAACAGCACGGAACGCTTCCGAATGTTCACCCGCTACAGCTCCAAAGCAAATGTTGCTTTTATAGAAATGAACTCGTGCCTGATTTTTTTTAATTTTTGTCTAGGCACGCGACTACGCGACGTAAAGAAGGGTAATGTGTTTACATGTCGATGTATGTAGGTATGTATGTATTAATGTATGTACTTATGTATGTGGCACTCTAGAGACCAACCGTGTTGACCCATTTTGATGATTTTTACTTCAATCGCTTATCACTCACAGTAATCAAAATTCAGTATGATGACAACCAGAATCCATATTGTGAAAAAGAAAAATGTTAAAGTCGATGAACTATTTGTATTTGAAAATCATCTTTAGGTTTCGCTAATCTTTTTTCATTTCGAACGACCGGTTTTGATCTATATCGAATTAAAATTGGTTAGCTACCAATCATTTTTTGATGTTATAATTCTCATTCTCTCGCTCGGTCATGGCCCCATTAAGGAAGGCGCGCAAGCTTCTGTAATCTTGTGCGTGCTGACACCAGTTGTTCTGAATGCCACGTACGAAGAGATCTCTCCATACCTGGTCGTTATAACGCGTGCTGGTCGTCCTCTATTTCGCCGTCCGATTGAGGTGACCAGCCCAATGCAGCCGCTGCAATTTGTCTCTTCCGACTCAATCACGGTCCATGCCTCTGCGCCATACAATACAAGACGTGATGACGGCGTGCGAGAAGACACCTTATTCACCCAAGACCCATAGTCGAGACTGTTTTACAATCTCTGAGAACGACTTGCTGATTCGTCGTTTCTGTGTACCTATGGAAAATTGAGCCCGACATGATCTGTATGTACGGACACTGGCTTAGGATGTATTCTATCAGCAGACTTAAAAAATCGCATGACAACGCATTACTCCGCCTGAAACAAAGGTTTTGAGAGATTCTTTCTAACCCTGACAACGCTTTGTGTGAGATAGCGTCGTCATGCAAAGACGAACGATCTTTGCCGGGATACCTAATGCAAAAAAGGCAGCGTTCGTATCGGCGTGTCGAAAGTGGCTTTATAGTCGACAAATTGGAGGTGTGTGTCTTTGTTAAACTCACGGGCTTTTACAAAATTTGGCGTAATGTTAATATTTGGTCACTGGTAGACCTTTTTGGTCTGAAGCCACACTGATATAGTCCTATCAGTGAATCTGTATATGGTTCAGCCTACTACACAATACGTGCGGCAGAAGTTTATATACGATGGATATTATTATTATTATTCCACGATAGTTGGCGGAAACAGCGAAGTCTCCTTTTTTAAAGTGAGGACAAAGAACACTGAGATTCCAGTCATTGGGTATGCGTTTATCGGACCATATCTTGCATAACCAAATTTTCGCCGCCGGTCTTTAATAACTTAGCTGGCAGGCCATCAGAGCCCGCCGCTTTGTTATTTTTCAGCTTTTTAATAACCGAATCGACCTCGTTATAGTACGGAGGCTATACAATAGTGCCATCATTAACTGGTGGTTCCGGTGTTATTTCATCGCCTCCGAGTAGGTTAGAAAAATGACTCATCCATAATCTCAGTAATTCCTGAGCATACCAGATTTCCATTTTCATCAGTACAGAAAGTTATTCCGGGTTTAAAACCTTCAGTCAGACGCTTGACCTTTAGATGGAATTTTCGAGCTTCTCAGCATCTTAAAACTCATGCCTTCCTTGCTTCTTTTTCTTGCGTTTGAAAAGGCGTTTCTCCTGGCAGCCCTATCCATGGAGCGCATGATATGTTTCCACTGCTCACCTATATCTTGAGAAGACGGAGAGGTTTCCCGGAGCACTCGGGAGAGTGTGCTTGCCGACTTTTAGCTTTCGTTGCATTTCGAGAAGACAAGGTGGTGGTCCTAGTCGATGTTGGGACCATGTTACGTTCGCACGACCAACACGCTCGATGCGTGCCTTCCGTCAATCCGAACATATGGACTCAGCCATATACCCTTATGGATGTTAAGGTGTTGAAATCTGGTACTACTAACATGTTCCGACCAGCGGCGAAATCCATTAGCCTCTCTCAATTATTGGAGGTTGTCGTGAAAGCTAAATTTTTCGACTTCCCAATTTTGGCTTTGAAATCGCCAAGCACGGTTTTTGACATTGTGTTTGGGACAGCGCTCTTTTAGACGTTCCAAGCGCTAATAGAGCTCATCTTTAGCATCGTCGTCTTTCTCTTCCGTCTTGTTTCTCGCAGCCTTGATGCGTATCGGAGACGATTACATCAGATTTACAATGATTCTTAAATTTTTCAATGCATGACGCATGTTTTTGGATAGATGGCTCTTTTTCATAGGTTAGTTTTTCTAAAAAATCTTGAAAGGTTTTAAAAATTTAAATAATTTTTGCGGTAAATTAAAATCAATTTGAACCATTTCTAATTTATACTATCAAGCATAATACAAATAAAATTCCATTTAGTTCTAAGTCCTTCTTTAAGGTTTTATTTAGCTTATTATTTAGCGTAGAAAGCTTCAAGTACTTAAAAAGTTACTTTGAAAAATCTATAACAGACCATATATGTTCATCGGAAGTTTTCTTAAACCTTTTTAATACATAATAGTGATACCTTTAATTCGAAACTTGCATTGAGGTAATGAGCTCTTAGCGATATAAAATTCATTTGACTACACTTATTAGTCCGCATGTCGGTGGTGAAAGTGGTGAATTCTATTCAATTTGTCAATGAATGTTCTTTGAGTCTATTTCATTGAAATTATACTCTTGATCAGCATCAAAAGTCTAGTCCATATAGATTTGTCCGTCCGTCTGGCAGTTGCTATGAACATCAAGAACTTGGAGAATATAAAAGTTAGATCATTTAAGTTTAAATATTTAGATTCTCTTATTCCATCTTCAGATAACTAATAGAGATTTTGTATACACATTTTTTTCTCTTTCTTCTTGTTCTTATTCTTATTCAGTATTTCCTATACTTCAACATTAAGGCCGACAATTTAGTTTTATAAATCGTTATAAAATAACTAATTTATTTTTTATTTTATTTGCTTTGTTCTGTTCAGTTCGCATTTATAAAAGCGTCTCGAAGTAAAAATGCTGGCAACAAACATTCATAATTCATTGCTTCACCAACCGTTTAACAAGTAAGACACAGCATAGTTCTACTCAAGATTTAAATCAAATAAAATTCATAAACTACTACTTCAAATAAACGCTGACGGCTTAGACTATGACCGACTCGTGTTGCGCTGCACTGCTGCCAGTTATTATTTGCTGCGGCTTAATTACTTTATTCAGTGCAAATGGGGTCAACGGCGTCGCATACTACACCGAGAAACGTAGGTTAAATCTTCTCTTTCAAAATTCAAAACTAAAATTCTTAAATATCTGATATATATATTAGCGAACTGGCTGCCCTCGTGTAAGATCTATCAGCCGGGATTTACGAAATGTTCTACAAATACGGTACAAAAACTAATCGAACAAATGATTAAAGGTAAGTAAATCTGATTGATTATTATTCCAAGTTATTAGTCTATTTTAAATTTTAAGGCATACCCGAAATTATGGAAAGCTTTGGTCCATTCGATCCCATGCATGTCAAAGATGTTTACTTCAAACAAGATAATACAGAAGTTGCCAACATACGCGCTAATCTAACCGATATCAAGGTCAGAGGTTTCTCAAAAACTAAAATCAAGGAGAGCAGAGTCAGCAAAAAAGATTTCAGTTGGCAGACGAAAATCTTCTTGCCCAAAATGCGTATGGATGCCAAGTACAAAATGGACGGCCGCGTACTGCTCATACCGCTGCGAGGCGCTGGTAGCATGTTCATCGAACTCGGTTTGTGTTTTCCGACATGAAAATGTGAATTCAATTTAAATACAATAAGTAATGTAGCTGTCTTTTTTCGCATACGGTAGAGAACCTCGACATCTTGCTGCTGACAAAGACGCGCCTCTATGAGAAGGGCGGCTTCACCATCGACAAAGTAACCGATGTGCATGTGCATTTGAACATGACGCGCGTGCGCACCCACTTTGACAATCTTTTCAATGGCAATAGCAAAGAGATCGAGCGCAGCACAAATGAGTTCTTCAATGAGAATTGGCGTGACTTCTATGAGGCCTTGAAGCCAATTATCCACGAAACGATTGAGAATATTCTATTTGATATTATGTATAAGGTCTTCGACTTGATACCGGCGAAGTTTTTCGTTGAAGATATTCCAACATCGACGCAGCACTATAATAAAAAGTCGGACATATAATATAGTATACATATATAATTCTTTAATTCGTTTACGCACCGTCCGTGCGCTGTAAATAGACATCAAAACAAGTTCTGAGCGTTTTGCAAATAAATAAATAAACCTTTGAAATTTCTTTATGCATATTTAAAGAACTCAGCATTTTATCTAATTAGCCACTTAGGTCACGCTTGCTCAGTTTGTTTATTATTATTATTAAAAGTTTTACACAAACGCGTTTCAATCTGGTTTGATTTTATTCACATCTGTAATTAAAAGATAAATAAAGTAGATCTTTCTAAAGGCGTTTCAAGTGTTTATTAAACTAGTTTTGCAAAGAAAAATTATTAGTAATAAGACAAGGTCAAGTGTTTATTTTCGCTTTGGTTTATGCAAGATCTTTTTTAAAAGATTCTGAGCTGTTATCTTTTATACAACCATTTATTATAAAACAAGTTAGAACGGCCCCATACTCCAATTGAACCATAAGTTTGTAAAAGGGATATGTTCCCATCTGGAATTAATATAAAATACACAAAATGTATCGTTTGAAGCTAAACTCAACCACAACCAAATAATTTTATTCCAAAACCCCAGATTTGTATGGACGTTGCCTTTCTAGTGGTCCGATGCGGAACATTACATTAGAATTCCAGTAATATGGCACTTTAATTATCCAAACTTGAAGGCTCTATATCTTATAGTCATCAAGTACTGATTCTTCGTTGCCAGACAGACGGACGAAACTATATCGACTTGACTTTTTGAAGGGAAGTTCTCTTTAAATGGTAGGATTAGGACCCTATTGGCCTATTTTATTGCAAAACACACCAATTTAATCATTTCTAGCTGAATTAATAACAACCAAATTCTTTGTTTCATACAAAAAACCTGAACGATGGAACAGATTTGTATGGGAGCTACCCCTTCAAGTGGATCGATCTGGACTTAAATAGAAAATTCCCTAAGGATTGTTGTAACCTAACCCAAATTTGGTGTTTCTAACAAAATTAACAATATACCAGAATGAGGAATTAGTTTGCATGGTAAATTCTAGCCCCCCTTAGGAAGTGGAGTTAGCGTGTTCATTAAACACAAGTTATCTTAAGAATACATAAGAGAATGTAAATATGCAAATTTGAAGGCTGTATCTCTTATAGTCCTTAAGATCTCCATTTTCATACGGACGGACTTCGACTTTTGATGCTAATCAAAAATATACTTTCTGGGGTCTGTCTCGCCACTTTCTATATGTTACATACATTTACACATACTTAATATACCCTTTTACCCAATAGGAACAGGGTATAAAATTCAATGACTTTGTAGCTTAACATATTTATACGACAGTTGAACCTTTTTTTGATGAAATTTAAATTTAGAATAAAACATTATATTTTAAACACAAAATAATGGTTGAATGGGACCTACTTGTATCTTTCCCACCTTAAAAATGCATGTCCTCATAATACATTCATAGTATTCTCCATTCTCCATAGTACTAAGGTCTGGTCAGCAGGCTGGCAAGTCCATAATATACAAAGAACATGTAACCAAATTTGCTCTCATCTGACGATTTCCATAAATTCTGGTGCTGTCTTGCATAAAAATGTATGATCGCTTCCTATTTTCATAAAAAATTAAAAAAAATAAATTCATTTTGGAGGATACGAAGCGCAGTGCCAGAGTATCATCCCACACCTTACGGATCCTCCACTAAAATGATTGGTTTTTCCTAAAATGTCGAATTCCTTTGAGACAATCCGAATTAAACTTTTCGTCAGAAAAAATTACATAATTGAGAATTAATGCTTTTAGCACATTCCATGCGAAGTGTTAAAAAGTCCTTACAAAATCCTAAAATAATTGGCAAGTTATACAAAAAAAATTTTATCATTTTCATAGCATCTCTGACTATGTGTTTTGACTTTATATTCTTTATCAGTTTATCCAGACAAGTTAAATTATTGATGTTCGTCTTTTTTATTTTATTTTATAAGTATTAAGTTTTTAATTTGTTAAGCCATGTACCGAAGGTACAAGAGCCTATTGGTTTTGTGCAAATGTATGTAACAGGTAGAAATAATGGTCGAAGACCCCCAAAGTTACCCCCATTATGGTCAGGAGTGATAGAGGAGTCGAAAAAGCCATATCCGTCTGGCCAAGGCAAAAAATTTCTTCGGCACAAAAAATATGGAGTATGCTAGTATAAAGATAATGTTCCTCTAAGTCAAAATCCAAAAAGTTCATCAAAATCGGATAATAAATGACGATTTTATAAGCAATTGAATTTGAACGACCCCCCTTTTCTTCTCATTAATATTCGCGCAGTGAGAAGTGGTCATGTGTTTGGTCATAAGCTAGGGAAACATCTAATGTGTTTGATAGGCGACCTGAACTGGTACAGGGCCTCTTACAGTCGGTTACGCCCGACTGAAATTTCCTTGCTTGTTTTATTAATAAATTATATAAAACCAAGATAAAACGTTAATTTGAGTTGGATCAATTCTCTATTTAGGGGAAATATCTGGGAATTCATCCAGATATTTCCAAAATGTATACAAACAATGCTCAACATCACACAGGCAGGCAGACATACTGACAAAAGGAACATAGCAAGATCGTATCGGCTCGTTGAGCTATCTTTTTTGCTGCACTACACACTTCCCGACGAACTGAAAATACTATTTCGCTGACATTTTATGTAAATTGTATAAGAAATTGACCCTTGTGAAATTTGAACATTGATCGAGGAAGTATTTCCCCATACCCAAACAACATTTTGCCATCCGGCAGCCAAATAAGTGTTTAAAGAATAGGGAATATCTGTTATTTTCTCTCATAATGGAATAATATGCACAAATTTCTAAATTAATTTCTGCACTGCTCCTCTTCACAAACTTTTCAATAAACATCAAGCATATCTACTTAGTTTAAGGGTATTAAAAAGGCTGTTAACTATTTAAAGGAAGCTTCGAAGAGCCAATAAAGTTGAAAGGTGCCTCATATATTTATACATTTAAACTTTTATTAAGGAATAATGGAAGATACACCAAAATTGGCATTTCTAGCTAAATAACCAACAACAATAATAAATGTTTCTTATGAAAATTTGGAAAGGTTGAATAGTTTTGTATTGACGCGACCCCTTTTAGTGGTCCGATCTGGACCTAAATGGAATATTTGAAAAAAATTTAAATTAGGTAACCCACATTTAGTGTTTCTTCCATAATTAACAACATTAATTACATTTATTCCAAAACCACGAATTAGGAGGTACTAAATGCCAAAGCAGGTGACTTCAAGCTTAGCATATTTATACGACAGTTGAACTAATTTTGATCAAATTTAAATTAAGATTCAAACATTGTATATCATATATGTAATAATGATTAAATTGAACCTTTCTACCCTTAAAGATGCATGTCCACTTAGATTTAATCAATTTTACAATGAGGGAAAGGTTCAGTTTTATTATAGATGAGTCCTTAGCCTCCCCTTCGAGGACAGCTGGCCATTCCCTTTAAAATATGCGTGAATGTTGTAAAAGTCATGTTGCATCTACTTCCCACAAGGAGGCCACAGAGTCAGCTATATTGTTTTTAAAACAGAAGCCAGTTGATATCCAAATCCAAACTGGACACGAAAAAGAATTAGGAAAACTATACACATTTTTGAATATATTCTTTTCACAACAATTCTTTGTGGCACTCACGACCTCTTTTATATGCGAAGAAATTAAAAAATCTGCGACATATCGTTTTACTGTAACCGAAAAACAGTTCATAGACTTTTTTAACACATTGGGTGATCGCTTCTTAGCTGCAGGAGATGATAACGCGAAACATACCCATTGGGGATCACGGCTTTCAAATCCCAAAGGGAAACAGCTCTATAAAGCACTCATAAGCACTCAAAATAAGCTGGACTATGTCTCACCATGCAGTCCCACATACTGGCCAACAGATCCGATGAAAATACCGGATCTAATAGACTTTGCAATTACACGAAAAATCTCAACCAGATTAATTTCTGCAGAATCAGTCGCAGATCTGTCATCGGATCACTCTCCCATAATTTTTAATCTGTTGGAATACCCACAATACAAACGTAATCCCAGTTTTCTCACCGCTTACAATACGAATTGGCTTAAATACAAAAAATATATAACCAGCCACATTGAACTCAACCCTGGAATCAACTGCGAAATGGATATAGACAACTCTGTCAGTGCCCTTAACTCAATTCTCGCTGCTGCAGCAAAACATATTGAACACCTGGTTGCAAAAAAACGCCGCCTAAGAAGAGAATGGCAAAACTTGAGATCTCCAGCTGCAAAATTAAGGCTGAAAACAGCTACTTGTGAGCTTACTACGGCCCTCAAAATTGATGATAAGCTAGCCCAGAGAAGATGCATCGAATGTCTCTCACCAAAAAACTCTAAATTTCCGTTATGGATAGCTCGCGCTACTATTCAGCCACCCGCTGAGGTATCTAAACCCATTAGAGATAATACTGGCAAATGGGCTCGCAGTGATGAAGAAAAGGCTAACATTTTTGCAGCACATCTTAAAAATGTATTTCAGCCAAACCCGTCGACAAACGGTTTCGCTCTTCCTCCATATCCGGATAGGAACTATTCAGCACCCCTCCGAATACACACACATGAAGTAAAAAACATCATAAAAAATCAGCTGAACCCAAAAAAGGCTGCAGGTCATCATCTTATTTCTCCAAAAATGATCGTGGAACTCCCCAGTCCAGCTATTAATTATATTACCAAACTGTTCAATGCTATTCTAAAAAGTGGTTATTTCCCCACCCAGTGGAAAAAATCAATCATTGTCATGATCCCGAAGCCCGGTAAGGATAAAACTCAGGCGGCATCATATAGACCCATAAGGCTTCTATCATGTCTGTCCAAGCTCTTTGAAAAGATGTTTCTCACAAAAATAAGCCAGTATACTCAAAATATCATCCATACCCATCCATTCGGTTTTCGCGAAAAACTTGGCACCATTGAACAAGTCAATCGTATTACCTCAGAGATTCGAATTGCGTTTGAGCACCGTGAATACTGCTCCGCAATCTTTCTCGATATTGCCCAAGCGTTTGATCGAGTTTGGCTCGAGGGGCTTAGGTACAAAATTAATGTGTTGCTCCCACAAAATACTCACAAGGTTCTTGAGTCCTATCTCAGCGAAAGAACCTTCGTTGTGCGACAAAATGATTTTCTAACAGTAGAGTCGGAAATCAAAGCTGGTGTGCCCCAAGGTAGCGTACTCGGCCCCATGCTATACGTGCTATACACATCAGATATCCCAATCAACCACAACCTCACAACATCAACATTTGCTGACGATACTGCAATATTAAGCAGGTCCCGATGTCCAATACAAGCTACAAATCGACTTGCAGAACACCTCACCCATCTCGAAGAGTGGCTGGGCAACTGGCGGATAAAAGTCAATGAACAAAAAAGAAAACACGTTACATTCACGCTCAATATAGGTACTTGCCCTACGCTAACTCTGAACAATATTACGATCCCAAAGGCCAATGAGGTCATGCATCTCGGCATTCATCTCGAAAGACGACTTACATACCGCAAACACATTGAAGCGAAGAAAACACAAATTAAGCTGAAGGCCAACTCCCTACACTGGCTTATTAATTCACGATCACCCTTAAATCTGGATTACAAGGTGTTGTTTTATAACACAGTAATAAAGCCTATTTGGACATACGGATCCCAGCTATGGGGCAATGCAAGCGCCAGCAATGTGGAAATAATTTAAAGAGCTCAATCTAAAATTCTTAGAACAATAACTGGTGCACCATGGTACATTCGAAACGAAACTATTCTCAAAAACTCGTCTATCACCCAAACCCGCTCGCAAGAGCTCTCACTCAACAAAATAACACAACGCGACTCAGGAGAAATGACCTCCCAAGCTCAGTGTTAAGTTCTTAGAGCCGCTGTAAATTACTAGCCTCCATCTGGATGGCTAGTACATATTATAAGTTTAGATTTAAGAATTTATTGTAAATTATTGTTGTTAGAAAAAAAAAAGTAGGAAAAAAAAAAATATTGGCAGATGAGACAGCAGACATGATCCAAACAAAAGTTTATTCGCGAAAAGGTCATTCGATTTGTCGAATTAAAGTCAAGCATTAAAAATTTAAATGAACTTTGATCCTGAGAAATGCATTGGACAATTGGTGGATCATTTTTCAAAAGCTCATATTTTGACTCAGCCAGTCACAAGCCAAATTTAGAAGTCAATGATTTAAATGTCGTTCCTGAAATTCGAAACACATTTTTAATTAAAAATGATTTTATTACCTTTTTTAAGAATCAGTTATTGGCATGCACCAAATGTTCACTCATTTCGTCAGATACGGTGGACTTAAAAAACTAAGCGTAGAAGACAACGCTTCCACGCCTTACATTGACTCATTGATATCAGTAATTAATGAAAGATTTTCTGAACGAAATAGTTCAGCATTTACTTACATCCGAATCTCATTTTGGTAAGAGTTTCGTCGACGTCAAAGCTGAAATTAACGATACAATCGATAAAATTAGCAAAAGAACATGAGTTAAATTTGTTTCCGCTTATGAAGGCACCAATTTTTTTTCAAAAATCAGGCAGAAGTTTGAAATTTTGCCAACTTGGCCATGTACAACAAGTTCTACAAAATGTTCATTTAGCACTCTGAGAAGAGTTAAAACATGGCTGAGCACAACGATGACTGAGTCTCATCTAAATGGCAATCAAACCCGACTTTAAAGGCAATAAACCCAATCATACATTTTTTTCTTTTTATTTCAAGGTTTATGCATGGTGAGTGCACACAGAAAACTAATAATTGAAAAAGACGAAATAAATAAACTAACTTTAGATGAATTCGGCAAAAAACCAAAGGAAACTAGTTTTTGTTTAGCTTTTGCGTAGAAATATTAATATGTACTTTTTTAAGAAATCTATCAATTATATTCTTTTTTACTTGTATTTTTGGACTAGGTGGGATAAGAATGAAAAAAAATTTAATTTTCAGCTTTTTGATCTCGTTCGAAAAGTAATTTTTCGGAAGTTCTGCAAAATACTCCTGTGTGGGTCGATGATCTCCTCGCGCGAGCTGAGCTTTTAATTGACAAGCAATCTTTAGGGGTTTATAATCCGAGGGACCAAATCGAGCGCATAAGGTGGATGAGGAAACAATGTTATGGGTAGCACTGCGATACATTTGTGTGCCGGCGCATTGTCTCGCAAGACTAGAAATTCTTGTGAGTCCGTTTCGCAGCGATTTCGGTCTTCAATCGTTCCAATAATGCGCAGTAATACTCGCTGTTGATGGTTTTTCCTTTTCCGAGGTAGTCCACAATTGAGAGATTGCTATGACAATCCCAGAAAACGGACGCCATGTCCTTTCCGATCCACCGGCCGCTTCGGAGCACCCTTTTTGTCTATTGCAGCGCATTCTGGCGGTCAAGGAGAATACTTTTCACCCCACCTAGTGTGAATATATTTTATGGCATTTATGGAAATATTTTTGTTGAACTAAATTAATAGCTCTTCTTACTAGATGGGTCGTAAGGGTCCGTAAGGTTTAAATTTTGGTGGAAGCGAAGCTGAAATACTCTTCACACTTGCCTTTGAGCCGTTAAAATTTAGTATTGCTTAGCCAGTATGCTAGATAGTTAAGCTCATTAGGCCCTGTACCGAAGGTACAAGAGCCTATTGGGTTTGTGCAAATGTATGTAACAGGTAGAAATAGTGGTCGGAGACCGCCCAAAGTTACCAACATTATGGTCAGGAGTGATAGAGGAGTCGATATAGACATGTCAAGGATCTCGGAAACGGTAATAGATAGAGACTTCTTTTTTTTTTTGCATTCGACTAGGAATGCTCCGGAATTTTACAAGTTTATCTCGGCTTGTTGCGATGATCACGAATATATTTGTTTATTTGGGTGTCCATGGTAAATTTTAGCTGTAAGCTAGTGTTGTGTACTCTTCTGTTCAGTATAAAATCGCCAATATGGGGGCTAGCGTGCGATAGCCAGATCAAGCTCATCCAGACCGCCCAAAACAAAATCTTAAGACTAATTACTGGCTGCGAATGGTTTGTTAAGAGCACAAAATATGGCTACAGTGTTTGAACAGCTAAATTTCCATTCCAGCCGATACAATGGCAGACTTCTACAACACAGAAACCGTTTGGCCAACAGGCTAACTGTCATCCGCCCACGAAGACGGCTCAATAGGCGTCAGTCTTTTAACCTCATAAAGCGAACTCCTCGATCTCAGATAATTAAGAATTGTCTAAAAATCGTTATTTGACTTATAGTTTATATATTAATGTCTTATGCTAAAGTTATGTATTGGTAACCAAGGCTCATTACTCTAACAAAGAATATGTAACAAAATAAGATTTAAGTGTTATTTCCGGATTTTTTATATATTTATACATAATAATTATTTGTGACTTTTTTCAAATAAGTGCACATATAATAAAAAAATCTGAATTATATTAAATCAGTCTCCAAATAAAAATAAGAAGTGATCGTGCAAAATGTTTTCTAAGAGTTTTTAAAGATATTTTTGAAATAAACTCTTCATCAAAAGTCATACAAAAACTTATACATATATTTTTTTTAAACCTGTTTATAAAAATCTAGAATATACTCGTTCATTAATTTTCCAATTTTTTTAGTTCGCAGCTGTTTTACAATTTCCTTAGTTTTCTCTTTATACTCTGTGACTCATAATAACCGATTTAAGTTGCAAAATTGTCTGAAAAACCGGTTCAAATTATAAAATTGAATAAAAATAAATGATATTATTGATGAAAAGTTATCTTTAAAATAGTTAATTAATTTCTAGCGGGTGTTGTTATATTTGTATTTGTTTTATGATTTCATTCCACGATTTGGAGTAAAGCCTTATTTTCCAACTCCTTAAAGCCTGTCGCTTTGTTATTATTTAAAAGAACTGATTTGAATATTAACGAATGTTTTCAAAACTATTAAAAAAAAAATTCCAGATTATTTTTTTATTGGAAAAATATAAGACTTTCTATGCCTTTTAACACAAAGCGTTGTCAGGGTGGGGAAAAACCTCTCCGACCCCTTTGATACCAAGAGAGGTATCAGGCAGGGCGATGCTCTATCGTGCGATTTTTTCAATCTCCTGATGGAATACATCCTACGCCAATGCCCGTACATACAGAGTATGTCGGGCTCGATCTTCCAAAAGGAAGTGATGCTGCTCGCTTACGCCGATGACATCGATATCATCGGTACGCAGGAAAGGCGAGTCAGCAAGGCGTTCTCGGAGATTGAAAAACAGTCTCGGCTCATGGGTCTAGCGGTGAACGAGGACAAGACGAAGTACTTGGTGTCTTCTCGCACTCCGTCAATGCGTCTTGGACGGTCAGTGACGATGGAGAATTTCAACTTCAGTGTTGTAGAAAACTTCGTCTATCTCGGAACAGAGATCACCAGCAACAACAACGTCAGCCTGGAGATCAGGCGAAGAATCACGCTTGCAAACAGATGTTTTTTTGGGCTGAGCAAGCAAATGAGAAGTAAAGCCCTCTCTCGACGGACGAAAATAAAGATATATAAGACGCTGATACTCCCGGTCCTACTGTATGGCGCAGAGGCATGGACCGTGATTGAGTCGGATGAGACAGCGTTGGAAGTCTTCGAGAGGAAGATTCTTCGCAGGATCTTTGGTCCTATTAGAGTCGGCGACGAGTTTAGGTCCCGCATGAACCGCGAGCTGTACGAGCTATTCAATGAGGTTGACATAGTCCAGCGCATAAAATTCCAGCGGCTGCACTGGGCTGGGCACCTCATTCGAATGGACGAAGGAGCTCCAGCACGCATGGTTTACATGGGGGGCCCAAACTTGATTGGTGGACGCCGACATAGAGGACGACCGGGCACTCGATGGAATGACCAGGTATGGAGAGATCTCTCCGTACTTGGAATTCAGAACGACTGGCGCCAGCGCGCACAGGATTATGGAGGCTGGCGCGCTTTCCTGGACGCGGCCATGACCGGTAGACGGTTGACGGCCATTTAAACAAACAAACATGCCTTTTAATGAAAAATTATAAACAATTTTAAATTATAAAAGTCACTTTTAATTTTCATTTGGAGACTGATTTAATAAAAATAAGATTTACTTGTTATATGTGGAGTTACTTAATAAAAGTCTCAAATAATTAATGTACTGACTTATATAATAAAAATTAATAATAATTATTATATCAATTATAATTGATCTAATAGATTTTTATAATAAAATTCACCAAATAAAAACTTATTTGGTATTTACATAGGAACGCAAATTCAAGCAGATTGGCTTACAGGAATTTACTCTTCCTAATTTTTCTAGTCAATGCTTTTTTTATTTAAAATTTCTATCGATGACAGTTATTTTCGATCCCTGGTCAAAACAATTATAATATTATTTGTTCTGTAGAGTATAAAGTCTAGTTTAAAAGCAATTAGATGAAAAAAGTTAGCCCTTCTAACCTTTGACCACCAATGTTAACGGTTGAAATTCGCACAATTCCGAATTAGTGCATTTTTCAACATAAAATATGAAAGAGATGCCCTTGGATCTTAAATTTGTATGGTGCACATATTCCAAAATATTTATCCCTGTGGGATATTTTATTTACACCCAATTTGTCATTTCAATATAAACTAAACCAGAACAGATGGGTTCGTCCGTTTTTTATGGGGCAACCTCCTTTAGTGGTCCGCTTTGGACCTAAATGCAACAAATGGTTTATCTTATAAGAATTAACATACAGTAGACCAAATTTGACACACCTAACAATTTAACAACTTCAATAAAATTTGTTCGTACAAAAACTCAGAATAAAGTCTAGGTTTTCATTGTAAGTGCATTAGTAAGCAATCTGAAGAATGCATAAGACAATCTTAATATGCAAATTTGGAAGCTCTCTCTCTCTCTCTCTCTTATAACCACCAAAATCTTGATTTACATACAGGCAGCCAGACAGACGAAGATGTCTATATTGACTCGACTTTTGATACTGACCAAACCGATTCGTCTCTTTCTGCCTGCATGTTACATATATTTGTACATACTTAATATAACATTTCCCAATGTATAATGAAACAGCTGTCTAGGAATTACCTGTGCCGCATTAGCTGTTTGGACTTGGCTTTGATTCAGTTAATCCAGTCATTTAGTTAATCGAGTTAAGAGATTCATATATGTAAACAAGCAGAGCCGACTGTCATCCTCTTGTATACACGGGTCACTTTCATTTTTCCAATGGATCTTATTTCACCCCTAAGAGTCAAATAGTTGCTCTCTTTTATGAAAGTGTGAGACTGCGCAATTCAATTTATTATCTTCCGATGACCTTTACATACGAACAAAATCAACCATCAGCATCACACAGTTGTTATTAATTTTTCTAATTTTTGGGAGCAACAAAGATATTGTTTGAAAGAAATATTTCGTTAGCATTTGACAAAGCACTAACAAAAATCAGATGTTGTTTTGTGAAAATATTTTCAGTTTTTTAAATTATTACTGCCAACTCTTCCAGGCAAAGTTAATAAATTTTAATGTAAACAAATATTGACAGTTTTTTATGTAAGACTTGAAACAACTTTGTATATTTACTATTCAAAAATCGAACTACGCAGAACAATACTACGCGGAAACACTTTTCACAATCCACAATCTTAAGATTCTTCGCTACAAACATAGACACCCACCCGATTATTAAAATAATCTCAATGAATTATTAGAAAATTTAAATTTTGAAATTTAAACACGAAGTAAAATTTTTTTTATTCATTATTCAGTTAATAAAATATTGGTCAGGATAGTGCGGAGACCACTTTGACCACTACTTAGTTCAATTCTTTACTAATCGAGCGGTGCGTGTCTATGCATTATCATATTGAAATATCAAAAAAAAAAAAAATGGCCCAAAAATGCTACAAAAGGTTGGAAATGCCTTTTGAAGTACATAGTTCTCTGTAGTGTGTTGCATTATGCTTAGATGAAACGAATTGGAACTCAAATGTGTCACACACAAAATATCTCATAACACTTCACACTATTATGCCCAACTATATCGCGACGGGTTAAATAATATTCTTTCTTTCTTATATGATGGAAGTAGTAGTTGAAACCATCTGATATATTCAAATTACATCGTTCTTCGTTAGAAAAAACGATTTGATATCGCTCAGTCTCCATGTCATGTGATTTAGAGCAAAAAGATCGTTTAGAAACACAACCGCAGAACTGCCACGAGCCATTTCATATTTAAATAATTGAAACAATTACAAGCTGTAATGAAATTCAATATATAACTTGCACAGTTAATCGCATACTAATTTCTTTCTCAGATATTTCACCGTTTTTTTAATAAAAGATTCTATAGAAGGTACCTCAATCGTATTTAAAAACTGTAAGCATCACTCACCATCAGATCGGATATTTCTGACAATAGGCTACCAATTTACGAAACAAAAATCAAATAAGTTATTTAATAGAAACTTACTGCAATATAACTTTAATATTTCCAATTATCATGAATGTTCATATTTTTTAGTAAGTGCCTCTAAAAATCTTTATTATCAGCTAATAATAACAAAATTATATAAGGTAATAAAAAATTCGATGCCAATAAGACATCGTTTTCTAATTTCTCCGCTTTTGTTTACTGTCATATTTTTGTTTTTTAATATTTTAACTCAAGTTTATATCACAGCTTTAATAGCTATGAAATTGCATTCACTACAAGGTAAATCAAGTCGGCAACTGACAACCGACTGGACCTTATACACGTACATGTGTGTTCATTTGAAACTAGATACTAACGTACTTACTACTGATTCACTCGCTCACACTGAACCACACAGCCGACTTGGTTGACGACGTCATTTTAAACACAAAATAAATACTACAAGTATCTACGACACTCAAGTATCTACGAGTAACTACTTGATTCTAACTACAATAAAACACAGCCGCCAAGTGATATTCTGTTCATTCGCGTGTCACAATCCTAAAAAGACAGTCAAACTACTCTCAAATTCAGTCGTGTTAAAGTGTTCTTTGCTAGCAAAACTTATCCGTATAAAATAATAAAAAAAAAAACAATGAAACTCAAATCGATAATATGTGTGAGCCTGTTTGTCTTGATGGGCCTTTCATCGCTCGGATCGGTCGCGTGTGCTCAATTCTACACGGAAAAGCGTAAGTGAGATAGTTTTTTCCGATTTTGTGCAATAAAAAAAATGTGAAAATGTGTTGACATTCAATTAAATTGGCGAATTAATGAAATGACTGTCGTATAAAATCAAAAGCAAACGAGTAGTGAACTATACAGAAAAAAATTGGCTGTGTCTGTGTTAAATAAAATTTTAATGGAAAACTTGTTGTGCGACAGCAAATATGCGAAATTGATGCATTTAATTGTATTTTAATTTTACAATAAAATTTAATAATTGGAGCATTTAATTAGATTGCGCTTGATAAAAAACATCCTGTAAACCAAAATTTAATAATACATCATGTCAAAAGGTTTATCAAGTGATTTAATAGGGAATTGGAGTGTAAAGCAATGCATATCTAGTTGAACCAATTGGTCACTCGAAATAGTTCGATAAGTTCCTTGTAAGCTAATCGATTTGACAATACCAAAGAATTTACTGAGTGCCAGTTCATACATAATTTGCATTAAATATTTCGATTCAATTGAATTGCGCTTGTCGGGACTTTTCTGATAAATGTTTATGATTTTCATTGAAAAGAATATTTTTTTGTAAATTTATTGCTTACAAGCCATTTAATCAATCATGGATAAAAGCCAGCCAAAAACTAAAAAGAACGATGCAATCTAGTGTGCTCAACTTGGAGATACACTGTAGCCTTATTGAACCTAATATTTGAATATGGAATATATTTATATAGTAAAGCGTGTTTTTTTTAGAGGTATAGAACTTTAAATTGCAATAAAAAAACGATGGATTATTCGATTGACATGCATTTTATTTATCCGAAAGATAATCTTGTGGCATTACATTTTAAATATGATTTCTGGCATATGAACGCCACGGCTGGCTCGGATGTAGTCCAATCTGGACGTCCAATTTTCGATGACTTTTTCCAACATTTGTGGCCGTATATCGGCAATAACACGGCGAATGTTGTCTTCCAAATGGTCAAGCGTTTGTGGCTTATCCGCATAGACCAATGACTTTACATAGCCCCACAGAAAGTAGTCTAGCGGTCTTAAATCACAAGATCTTGGAGGCCAATTCACAGGTCCAAAACGTGAAATTAGGCGGTCACCAAACGTGTCTTTCAATAAATCGATTGTGGCACGAGCTGTGTGTCATGTTGCGCCGTCTTGTTGGAACCACAGCTCCTGGACATCATGGTTGTTCAATTCAGGAATGAAAAAGTTAGTAATCATGGCTCTATACCGATCACCATTGACTGTATCGTTCTGGCTGTAACTCATTCGGGTCTTCCTCAATGCTACGCTCTACAGCAGCAATAGCTTCTTCTGTACGCACCGTACGGCGTCTCTGGGGATGCGAGTTATCAATAAGAGTAAACGTGGTGCGAAAACGTTCCATGGTTAATCGAATTAACTGCTCTGATGGACGATTTTGTCGACGATAAAATGGACGTAGTGCGCTATACGTATTCCGCACAGAACCATTATTTTCGAAATAAAATTGCACTATTTACAAGCGTTGTTCAGCCGTGAGTCTATTCATGATGAATTGCCAAACCAAACTGAGAATAAATCACTTGACAGCTATTAAATCGGTCGCCATCTTGAACAGTAATGCCAACTTAAAGTTCTATACCTTGAAAAAAAAACACCCTTTATTTAGATCCACGTGCATTAATTAATTAATATTAATTTGTTATTTCAATTTTAACTCTAACTACAAAAAGAAGTTTTTCTTCCATAAGGAAGGCGTACAGATTTGTATGGAGTCTACCCTTTCTAGTGGGTCGATATAAACAAATATGGTATATTTTATTCGAATTTTAGTAATACACATAAAATTTTATTAAAATAAAATTAAAATAATTTTTCATTAAATAACTCTGTACAAAGCAGCAGATTTTTATGTGTACTAACCTTTAGAGAAGGGGTTGGCTTTTTAAAAAAAACAGTACTTCTCTAAAGAAGGCAATAGACTGTATATCCAAACGTAAAGGCTCCATGTTATATAGTCTCCAAGTTCTTGAAGTTTATACGAACTACCAGACAGACGGACAGGTGAAAATGTCTATAAAAATTGATAAATGGGATAATTAAATGGATTAAAACCATTAACTACTTAGTGTCTAATTTGTAAATCTATTAGGGAGCACCAACACGAGGAAACTTTTTAGACGTCTAACGTTCCTACAATAAGAGGTCTATCTAAAGTTATTAACGTGTTTGTGAAATCAGTTTATTTCATTCCCTTTAACAAAAGGGATGTTCAGATCTTTGTTAATATCACGATTGCTTATGAACCAAGGAGCACCTGTTATATTTCGCAGGATTTCAATGTTTGATAAGCTGGCCGTTCCCCACAATTCCATGACATATGTTCATACAGGTTTATAGAGCCGAAATTAATTTTCCAAGCTAAGTTGAAACCGTGGTCCTAATAGCCAGTACAAATTTCTTTCTTCTTTTTGCTTTCAGCTGCATTTTCTTTGATTTAATGTGAGACTTGCTAGTAAGCCTCCGGTCTAAGTTTGATTATATGGTAGAGCCATTCAAACTTACGGGCGGGCAGTTTTCTTTTCTTAAGGAAAAGGTTATTTGATATCATTTCTCAGTGCTTACCACTATTCTCCAGTTTTCAATCATTTTTCGACCATACAAAGTACTTCTTGCAAGTGACATGACGCATTGGCAGGATTCTTGCTAGTAGCAATGATGGCGGTATCATCAGCATAAGTTGCTTCCACAACATTATTGCTGACAGGAATGTCAACCGTGAAAATTTTGTATAAGACTGGGCCCGCTTCCTGTGCTACCCTGTGCTACTCCTGTATTAATAGTGTACAGTTTAGAAGAGTCTTTTGTTCTTGGACATAGAAAGTTCGATTCCTGAGGTTAGATTTAATAATTAAAAAATACGGTGCAGGTTATCATTTCTTAATTTTATATAGAAGCCCTTAATGCCAGACTCTATCAAATTGCTCAATAGTTCCATGCCCTCTTCTAAACCCAAATTGGTGTTCGGGTATGATATAGAGATTGTCCAACACAGCTGAAATTTTTCTAAAAAGTATTTTGAAAATACTTTAAAGAATGTCACAAGCAATCTTTGGTTTTGAAAGCATAATTACTTCGGCACATTTCCATTTCGGGAAAATTTAAAATGTTTTTAAATAATTTATTAAAAGGAAATTAGAGGTCATTATGCCCTATAATTCGCCATAATATGACCAGATTTTTACATGAATAACAGTATTGAAACTATTGGATTTTATTTTTGTGTGGCTGTGTTGTCAAAACTTAAGGCCTTTGGAAATTGAGCGATCTCTGCTCCATTGCCATAGAGAGCCAAAGTGTAGCCTTTAAAAACTCCAAATAGAAGTTGTGTTGACCAATGATCTGGCCAAGCGATTATTATGTGCTAACAGACGGTCATCATATCGGCAACTGTGGAAGGCAATCTGATGCTCAACTAGCAGTGTACAATTCTTGACGCACCATGACGCACCTGTCATTAGGCGCAATGTGATGTTTTGTAGAACTTGCACTTTCTTCAGTTGGGTTTTAACAATGATCCCCATATCTCGTTGTCGTATCTTAGATGATTTGGACGTAAACTTTGCGCTTATTCCTGCGAAATAGTAAACTTCTCTGCTGAGTAGCCAATGAAGTTCTCTTCATTTTGCTTCTGCAGTATAGTAACACAGTTACAATGTGATGACCGAAAGTGGGCCTTTAAAAAAGAACAATTCTTTAATAAAATACCCACATAGATGTAGAACCGGTGGACATTCCTCAACAGAGCAAAGCACATGTTGGCGTATCGCTGCAGTTGTTGCACTTTATTTTTAAAAGCCACTGCTTAGATGTTCCATATGAATAATTGCTAATGTATATTGATTACACAATCAAGGAATTGAGCGTTTTATTGAACCTTTTACCTTTTTGCGCCGCGTCATAGCACAAAATCGAGAAAATGTTATGGCATTTTTTTTAGAAAGTCACACAGAACACCTCACATGGAGAGCAAAAAAGATTAGAAGCCTTACTTATTCTAGTCATGTCAAGTAGACTTGACTTTCTACTTACATTTGCTTTGAATAATAATTTTAATACATTTCGAACGAACTTCTACAAATTCTATGTGAAAAATTGTTAGTTATCATTCATATTAGAGACAAACGTTATGCCTTTTTATTTCTTTAAATTTTTTTAAATATTAAAATAATATCGGAGTGAAAGTAAAATTTATTTCTTAGCTTTTTAAAATTATAAACACCTACAAGTCCCTCTCTTACTACCCACACCAACTCCCGCCAGCGCCCCTTTTAACTGATTTATTATAATAAAAAATTAAATAATAAATTAAAATAATAGTTTCAAATTATAACTAATCAATTTTAAGTAATCAAAATAATGAAAGTGGATAGATGAAATTTTTTTTTCAACATTATTCAAGTAATTCAACAACTGCTTTTAATAAAATTGATTTATTTTCGTTTCGCTGACCAGTAATTAGATGATCCGAGCTCAAAAGTAATCGGTAAAGTCCGTATTTTTTGCACGTTAGTTCTTTTGTGTATGATGTATGTTGGAGTCGATACATTTTAACGTCCTTGTGCTTCTTCTTTTCTTCTTTTTATTAACATTGGAAGCGTAAATTAATATTTTTTGGACTGACTGAGAGAAATAATACCAGGAATACTGGTTTCTTAGTTCTCTTGATGTATCAAGCGCAAATTTTCTTAATTTTGTAACCTACCGACAAAGCTTGCAGTAATATTGCTCAGTTTTAGATACATCATTTAAAGATTGGGCCTATTTTTTTACGGAAACGATTTGAATACTTTATCACTTTGCCATCCACAATTCTAAGTTAAAGAATATTGCTCGATATTTAATTTGTTGTCGGTTGATTGCTGTTTTGAGCTCAGTGGGAGTTTACTATTTAATGTTATTTTTAAAATGTAACTCTTAATCGATGGTTAATTTAACCGATACTTTTTTTTAAATAGGAAGTGAATAAAGATATAGGAATTTTTCAAACTATTTTCTGCTATTCATCATTGTTGGTTTTTTATCAGTTCGAGAGGGACATATGACGTGACAAATAAGTATAAATGTTAGATAAAAAATGACAGGAAGACGATATTAATAAATTAATACAATTGCTATTAGGTAATTAGATCGATTGGGTGGAGCCTCTTGAGACGCCTTCTGCTTGAATTTTTAGCAAGAGCTGATGTGATTGTGGAGCCGAACATAGTATCTTGAGCTATGACGATTTATTTCATCTATTATATTATTTTTATTTCATCATATATTCTGCAGCCTTTGAACACGTTGTATATACGTTTTAGAGGCAATGCCCCAAAATTGTTTTCCCTAACTCCACGACGGCAATTTTCATATTAATGTAAGGTTAAAGGTTCATCTAATACATTTATTACATCGCTTTGTAACTCTAAAATTTGGTCCAATATGTAGCTAAGCTTTGGCGAGAGTTTTTAAAACTTTCATTTGCTCAGCGTAATTTTTTTGTTTTTCCTTATGTTGTCACAGCAGGATAAAAAGTTAATATCAACTTAACTGTTAACGAAGTTTTTAATTAGTAGATACTGATGCTTTGTTAAATTTACATCAGTTATAAGTGATATCAGTTCACACGGCTTTGCTGGAAAGATCGACGGATTTGGTTAACTATACGCCAAACGAAAATCATCTGCAGCGGATACATCAAGATCTGTTCAATCTGCTATCCGTCGCCGCTTCGTTACACTCTGCTAGACCTAATCTAGGTCGTCCTCGATCTTGCTTTAAAACAAACTAATCCTAATTATTATGGATATCTTTTGATTTTCTTTGTTGCCTTTTTTCCACATTTCTCTCAGATCTTTAAAAATATCATAATAATATTTTCAATATATTCGTAGCCTTCAGATTCAAATCTATGTTTTAGGTATTCAAAACATGGCTATATCGGCTCCTCTAGCACTCCTGACCATAATGGGGGTAACTTTGGGAAGTCTCCGACCATTATTTGTACCTGTTACATACATTTGCACAAAACCAATAGGCTCTTGTACCTTCGGTACAGGGTCTAAAAATAAGAAATAACAACACAACACAAAAAATCGCATGTTTGATAGAATTTCACAAATAACACAGAGAGTAGCTAAAGGTGGCAGCTGAAATGAAAAGCATAGAATAAGAAAACATTAACCATTATTTACACACAAGATTCATTTGAGGGCGAGACGGGGATCACAACTTTAACTTAAAGTGAAATCAGTATATAACGAAAAATACAACACTAACAATGTCACTAGTAAATGTTAAAACAGAAACACAACATATTATTACATAAAAACAGTCATTTAGACATTTAGCCTACACTTCTTCTTTTAATATTAATTTTAATTGACGGCAATAGAACGCAAGTTAATATTAAAATTTATTTATTTAATGAGATAACTTTTACGCTTCGTTGACTGCACAGTCCACGTTTAGTCCAGCCTATGAACTCGACCACAGTGCCATGGCAAAATATTCTTAAAATTTTTCGTAGATTTCGTTATTGCTTTAAGCTTTTGGCGATTTAAAATCGAGAATTTTACCCATTAAAAAGAATATATTGTTATTTTTTTTTTAAATCATAAACATTTTATTGATGTTATTATACACTTTGTACTTTTATTTTTGGTAAGAATGTACATTTTTTCACAATCAATATTTTTTCTTCAACAAAATAACTAGTACTAGCCGTGGAATTTCACTTTTGAGATTTGTTAAAGGTTACAAAAAGAACCGATAAAAAAAAAGATGCTTTTGTTCTAAGCCACTGCATTCATACTTGAATCTTGCAAGAAGCGATCCCCCAAAAAAAAAACAAGATAATTACAGTGGGCCGTAACCGACTGTAACTGGCCCTGCACCAATACAGGTCGCCGCTCGAATTAGCTCCCGATTATGTTAACTCATATCAGTATTTATGGAACACCACGAGGAAGCCATTCCTGTACCAATCGGGTCTCAAAATGAAACATTTGAGTCGACTGGAGATTATTCCAAAAAAGGTGTTCACGCCTACACATTCTGCCTAACACTTACGCTAATACCACTATGGTAACTGTAAATTGTCTTAAAGACTTTCGTGATGGGCTTACCATCCGCAATATTTAAAAACGCCCAATCAGTATGTGTAACGCTATTAGTTGTGGGTGTTTCCAAACCTATTGTATTAAGAATCTAAATCCTTTCCTAACAAATACATTAAATGTAGAACATTAATAAATAAAATGGTACTGACATAATTTTGCTCCTCCCAAAAATAGGAAGCATACATCGTTCAAATTCAATTGCTTATAAAATCGACTTTTATTATCCGATTTTGACTTAGAGGGATATATACTGGCATAATTTTCTGCTGCCGAAAAAATGTTTAACCTTGAGGGTCATTTTATGGGAAGGGGTAGGGTCAAAATATTAAAATAAACTCGTAAAATTTTGGCTAATTCCTAGTCGAATGCAAAAAGAACGTAGTCTCTATTCCAATACCGTTTTCGATCCCCTTTTTTATATGGACTGACAGACGGACATTGCTATTTCGATTCCTCTATCGCTGCTGACCATATTGGGGGTAGCTTTTGGGGTCTCCGACCATTATTTCCATATAGGCTCTTGTTCCTTCGGTACAGGGCCTAAAAATACTGCTAGTATGGCGAAGATCGTCCACTTGTTTCAAAATCGATCTCTTTCTATTTCAAGAGAAACAAGAAAGAACGCTGCAGTAGAGTGGACTACGAGATACCATGCTCCTAACGATTTGTATGAGTGCTACCTCTTCTTTTCTGATTTAGGTCTATATGCAAAAGGCTCTATCTCTTATAGTCTCTAAAATCTCGTTTTCATACGCACACACAGAAAGACTTCTATGTCTATATTGAATCGACTATTGATACTTGAGAATATATGTATATACTTTATGGGGTTCGTCACCTCATTTTGAATGTTTTTCCTATGGGAAAAGCGTACAAAAATAATGGTGAAAAATAAAATCACTTATTCTCATTTTCCCATATTCTTTACCAATTTTAAGTTAAATATTGGTCGTGTTGCAAATAGATGCAAGGGTCTTGCGAAGATCTATAGTTTGATATACAACTTGTGTATACCCGAAGTAATGGTATTTTGGATATGCCCACGTATAAACTTCTATATCTCTCCAAGTAGTGGGTGGACGAATTGGATGTCCCTTAATGGATAGTTTATATAAAATAGGGAATATATACAAAAATTGGGAAGAAAACTGAGGGTAATATAAAAGTAAAAATGAATTCGTCAAATTTCAGCATTTAATTGATTTATATTTGAGATTTGATACATCATATGATAAAGAAATTCGGTTATTAACCTGACTGTAGAAGTAGCGTCCAATGAACTAGCTAAATCTGTGCTATGCAAACTTTTGCAGCGCTAAAATCTTGTCGGGCATCAGTACCTTACCTCAATATTTTATCGAAATCGCAGAATATTGTTTTTTTTTTCAATGTAGAATTGAAGAAAATAATTTTTATAAACGGAAGTGTTCTAGACATAACAAGCATACATTCTATAGTACTCTCGCTTGTCATATCTTTAAATGTTGAAAATGCTTAGACAAAGGAGAGAATTAAATTATTTCATATGAGCTCAAGGCCAAAAGTCATTCTTTTTTGTGTGTTTTGTTGCTTTGATGTTTCAAGCTGAACCGAAGTCAAAAAAATAGAAATACAAAATGAAATGTTCTAAGTAAACTTTTAAATGCTCTTCGAAATAAGTGTTTATTAAATGATTTTATTGTTTAAAGAGGGGAAGTAATCGTAGTTTATTGTTGTTGAATACACTTGACTACAAAAAAACACTTAAGCCGCTGTTAAATATTTAACTGACTTTAACGACCCCATTAACTATTGGAGTTATGTATGTAAATATATTTCCAATAAAAACATTTTGATGAGCTAGAAATGGAGATGATGAAAGTCTATTATTGACTAAAGCTTTTTGTTATTTAGTAGAGATCTTACTATGGCACTCTGTTACAAGTTACAGGTTGTGGATCGTTGGTCAATTGTATACCCTCTACCCTTAGCGTAAAGAAGTATATTAAGTTTGTGCAAATGTATGTAACATACAGAAGGAGGCAAGGTAGACCACATAAAGTATTTATATTCTTGATCAGCGTCAAATCATCTTGCCTGCTGCTGCGAGGTCTTCTATGCTAAACGCATTTAACTGCAAATTTTCTATAAAACTGCGAAGCAACAGTCAGGTTTAATGATGCCTTGAAACGGCTTGATTACCACATTTCCAAAAAATATATATTATTAGCTGATGCTTGAAACTTGCTTGCATGCAATCGATCACGACTTAGCTCTGTACATCACTATATATAAGTTTATAGAAAATTTCATATGAGAATATTTTCTTTTACGTTTTTACGTTTTAAAGCGGAATTTTTCTGTAGTCTTGTTTAAGTTTAGAACTTTTTTTAATATGACTTAAATGGTTCATATTGTCCCTTAGTTACTCAATGGGATTGACAATCGATGAATGAGTTTGTCACTTTAGCACATCCACAGTGTTTTGGTCCAAGCAACTCTGCACTGAAGTGCGTTTTGAATCATTTTAGTCTATGAATCTCCATTTGAACCGCATATTCTTCTCTGCGTATGGCAAAAGGAAAATGACGCCCTCACCACAATTCTAACACCATTAAGCTGGACGATATTAGTTGTGTACCGAGGATCATACTGCTCGGTTTGATGTCATCAAATGAAATACTTACCATCAGATCAGAAGCGAGAAAACTTTTCAATAAAAAATAGTTTCAATAGGTGTTCCTTTGCTAATTCGGCACCTGCTCTTAATTTTTCACATTCAGCCTCCATTTGCTGATCCCAAATATTGAGGAAATTTAGCTGTGTATAGCGCTGCTGTTATTAAAATGATCGGCATTTGAGGCTCTATATCCTCTTTTGCAGTGGTTTTTCCCTTTCTGGGAGACTGTTTCACATTTGTTTATGTCAATATTCCATAATGCTGCCCCAGAAGTTCCGAATTACCTGGTGCTGTGCTTCAGCGCACCATGTTCCTTTTGCCACATCCTATACAGTTGTTGCAAATATTTATCAAGTACAAACACAGCAATCCGAAGTTAACGACTTCAAAGTACGCTACGCCCTAGTTAATGTAGACTTAAGCACCTTTTTTTTCAAGATCCTTTCGTTCATACGGACGGACATGGCTATATCGACTTCTCTATCACTCCTGACCATAATGGGAGTAACTTTGGGGAGTCTCCGACCATTACAAACATTTGCACAAAACCAATAGGCTCTTGTACCTTCGGTACAGGGCCTAAAAATTAACCAGAGCTTCTGTAACTTTTTAAAGGCATCTTAGAACTAAATTATGAAGGACTTCCGAGGAAGGAAATATGTTCATAGAGACGACAACCGGGATCAAGTTACCTAACCCATTGTACGCAAAGCACCACAGAACATGACAAAATCTCTACCATAGCTCTCATATTGGCAAATTGGGATATTTCTTTGTCCTCGTGCCCGTGATAGTATTGCAAACGTTGTTTGTTTTGATGAGTTGTACTCAAAGGAGTTTACATGCCTCGAAAAAATAGTTGTATGATTGCATTCTTAGCAGAAAGAGAACGCATCATTTTCACATCATTTATTTCACGGTACTAAGCAAAGCAAGGTCCGATTTCAAAATAATTATGCCAATTAGTGTCGTTGCCCAGGGGATAAGAAAAAAATATGCAAAATCGATTTAATTCGAGTAAAATCGATTATTTAAAGTTACGCGATAATAGATTGTCCCATTTTTTTTTTTTTTTTGCAAATAAAGGCAGAGATTATAAACAGACTACTGCCAACTTTTTTTTACATTTTTTTCTGAAAAATCGAAAAATAGATTTAAATTGCTGATTATTTCATCATCGATGAATTTAATTATCGAAGATAAAGTGATCGATTTTTTAAATCATCGATTATAAAATAATCGATGTATCCATTATCGATTTTTTTGGAGCTCTAAAAATAAGACACTAACGGACGTGTGTGAGCTGATTGAACCATTTGCAAACAAAATCGATATTTATGCAATTTAAACTTTTATAAAATGAAGCATTGTTAAAGAAGGTGACAGCACATATCAGTAAAAAAAAGAGCAAGAAATCTTGACTTTAATTTATAAATAATTAAGAAATACTATTATATTATGCAGATAAATCCAAAAAATAGTCTAAGGGCCGATTTATGATATTCCTATTTATGCTTGAATCGAAATTCACCTAGATTTCAAATACCATGCACTTGGTTTAGCACGGCTGTATAAGTTCACAAATTTCGTGGAAGTGGGGCAACGCT
Source organism: Leucophenga maculata (assembly GCA_035044805.1). Classification (NCBI taxonomy): domain Eukaryota; kingdom Metazoa; phylum Arthropoda; class Insecta; order Diptera; family Drosophilidae; genus Leucophenga; species Leucophenga maculata. Next base: position 390,571 of record JAWNNP010001075.1, read on the forward strand.
ACAGTAATAAAGTTGGCAGTTCGACCATTATTGGTTGACAATTTGTCTGAAAATATGCTTAGACAGCTCAATTCATAGCAGATTATTATTTGAATTATTGTGCGGGAACTTAAAAGTGAGATTGCAATGGCATTTCTTTATTCTGGCGGGCAAATTAGGAACTATTGACTGCTCAGAAATGTCTGCAACTGACTGCACATCGAGCGCTCTTGAAATATTTTCGATTTTTTCAATATATATTTGACATTGAAATTCAACAGGGTGGCAGTGCTGTAGATGCATTTGGAAATCTATGATATCAAATCCAACTAGTTGCAAACTCGCGAGGTCGAGAAAACCATATTCAAAAAGTCTTGGTGCATTTTAAATCAATGAAGATCAGAAAATGGCCCTAATTCACCGCAATTTAGGCGGCAGAAATACATGAAATAGATAAATATTCACGAAATATTTGCATGATGAACAGCTTTTCAAGGAAAAGCGTTTATACGCACAAATGTTTTCATGAAAATCATCATCGTATAAACGTACTAACATATTGCAATATGCATCCACATCGCTCAGCTGAGGTTGCAGCTTTTAGACAATTTTTGAAAATGTAACTGTCACATAGATATGATAATTCTAAAAAGTATTTTCGGCTCAAGAAACTTTTACATTATTTTTATATTCAATACCTTTCAAACTGAAAAAAATTTTAAATAGTGCAAGCTGGCAAAGCCATTTTCTACGTTTTCTTCTTCCTTTTGACAATCACTTGCAATTCAGTTGTCAACGACAAATTGTTTGATGATTGCGTGCACGTGTCTAGTCGTCAATTAATAAACAATTCAGAAATACATATTTGTAAATCCTCTAAAGAGATGGCAGACAATGAAACATTAACGCTGACTTGGAACCACTTCAGCGCAGAAATATTTACTGATTTTTTCGATATGCAACAGTTGCAAGAACTAGTGGATGTAACGCTTGCGGCAGAGGGGCAACTAATTAAAGCACATCGTCTAGTGCTCTCGGCCTGTTCGCCATGTTTTCGAAATATGTTTGCAAAAATGCCGGCAAAGGATAATGCTTTTATATTTCTGAAAAATGTCAATGCTAGAGTTTTGGAGAAGATAGTGCTCTACATATATCGCGGCAAGGTGAATTTAAAACGAAAGGAACTTCCCGATTTTATCAATACGGCGAAGCAGCTCCAAATCAAGGGCATTAACGATATGCGTCTGCCATTTACACGAACTTCAACACAATCAGCTTCAGATACGACAGAAAATATAACGCTTACGTATTCGCCACCGCAGCAGCTTAGCGCAACAGTGTGCTACGATGGCGTCGGTGAATGCAGTGCAACTACAGCTGCTCCTTTAGCAGCTTCGACTCCGAATAGTAAAGCACAACTCAGCAGTTTTGTGCCGGTGCGCTATGATGAAATGTACATAAATACCGAAAAAGATACATTTGCTCCAATATTCGAACCGCATCTGATGCAAGATATCATTCAACATGCGAATAAAGTGGAAACTGCACCACGGGTGAGCTTAAAGGACAAGCATTTAGTAAGGCAACACAATAATCAAAACTCTGTTGAGTTGTCAAAACAGCCAAACTATATCGCAAACAAAAAACGCACAGTCGTGCGTAGTTCTGCAATGCTCAGCAAAGGTGAACCGCGCATAAAAATACCAAAATCAACTCAACATGCGGATGTAGAGAACACAACACCACCGGCAATACAGACGCCTGATTTTACTTACTCAACTCCTGTACATGCACAACAAGGCATACATTTTGATGTGCAGCCCCAAGATACTCTCATAACCAGCAACGGAATTATTTCGCCAAGTACCACATCTCAGTCTATTTTAATGCAAGAAGCGGCACATAGTGATTCCGATAATGAATCTTTTATTGTTGTTAATAGAGCTATGGTATATGATGAAGAATTGGAAAGCTTATTGTCCTACCCGAAAGAATCGTATATGCTCAAAACAGGGCTGCGACAAAGAAATGTAGACTCTCATAAGTCGCGTACAATTGACGACTGCAATGACTTGCCCGTCGACTATACGAAGAATGGTATTAAAATATTAAAGTACCAAGAAAACCAATTTATTCAAAGCACGAAATGCTCTGGAAGTACGTACTGGAAGTGTATCAGATGGCGTCAGCAATGTACTGCCTCCATGATTACAAATTCGAACAACCCAAACACATACCATGTACTTGGCGTACATAATCATTAGCATGGGAATAAATTTCGAAACCAGTCTTAATTTATAATATTTAATATTCCAAAACTTCTTTAGAAATAAATTACAAATATTAATTATAATCAAAATGTTCACAGTAGACTGTTATTAAATTGTACGAATTTTTGAATTAAAAATCTTTCTGTTTCTGAAATTGTAAAAATGTATAAACAAGTTTATAGGAAAACTATTTAAAGTGAAGACGAAATAGTAATAAGGTAGTGTATAACATATGGGAACCGGAGAGCTTCAAGCGCTTTCTTTTTTCCGACTCAATATGTTCTGTACTAAGCATGGATTCATATCCAGATTCCCAATTGATACACAAGTACATATGTAAGTTAATATTTCCTAAATATAAGTTTCTAAGAGTTTTAACAAGAAAAGTTTTCTTTGAAAACTGTAGTCGCGTATGTTCGTCCTCAATATACCCTGTAACTCTACTGAATATCAAATTTTAATGGAGAATATATTTCTGCATTGAGACTAGATTTCGCCCAGTGATTTAAATTCAACCATTATAGCGAAATTTAAAACAATTCAGCATCATTTTACTTGAATAAATATTGGAATATGTCTTTAGTTTAGTAAAGCACAATCTTCATTGAAGGAAGGTAAAAACGTAAATTCATAATTTGTTCTGATAATATATTATCTCGAATATTACCCTATAGATCTGTCACTAATAATGTGATTAGAGATTGCTTATATGAACTGAAAACGAAAGATTTTTTAAAAAGTTTTGCACGATCCAATTGGAAAATTAAATTCAAATTCAATTCAAATGCAGCCTTAATATTTATTCACACCTTTTGCCTGTTGATTAAAGTCTGTTAAAGTTTTGCTTGATGAGCTTTCTAATTCAAACTAGTGGATCTACTGTTGTATGTACGTTCATTTCGAAAACCGAACTATTGAGATATAGTAGTCGTTGCTATAAACAAAAGTTGATAGTTTTTCTTTAATAACCTTCTCCAGAATATTGCTAATTGACGTAAGAAGAGTAATTGGGAGGAAAGAACGCGGTTTTTCTGAAGTGTATTTAGTTTTTAAAGTAAAACTTCTTTGAAATCGTTGTAATTTAAAACTCGATGAAACGAAATTCGTCACGATAAAGACAGAAACACATAAATGTATACGATTAAGTTCGCGTGAGAATAAAATAGAATACATAACACATTTTGTGCGATGCTTCGTAACGTCTGCTTTGGAAAAACAAATGTGTAGATTTGCAATTTCATGCGAAAAAGTATTGGCGCCATCTTGACTCACAAGCAGTCTTAAGCACAGGTGTTAAAAGTAAGTGCTTTTGAATGACTTACTTTGTTGTTGTTTTTTATACCATATATTCGTACTATAAAGACTTTTTATATCACGCCCACTTTTTGGGGTGTTCACCACCGCCTCACAAGCAAAGCTCTCCACTAACAACAAACAAAAAATGTATGCATGTGAATGGTGTTGCAGCTTCGGTGCGACCGAAAGTAAACGTTTTTCTTATCTCTTTCTATTTACTGCTATGAGAATTTTTTTGTGTACGAGGGTAGTTTTTTAAGTCAGTGGCATTTTTTGAATTTATTGTAGTAACTTTAAAAGAAATATAAAGTGTTGAGATATTCGTCCATATAAAATGTGTGTTTGTGCAAATATGTATATGTAACAGCTAAAAATAATGGTCGGAGGCCTCCCCAAAGTTTCCCCTTATTATGGTCAGAAGTGATAGAGGAGTCAATATATCATTGTCCGTCCATCCATCCGTATGAACGAAATGATCTCGGAAACGGTAATAGATAGAGATTTCGTTCTTTTTGATTTCGTTTCGACTAGTACTTCGCCGGAATTTCACAAGTTTATTTTAAGAACGCTGCCAGTTCCGACGGGTACAATTTCGATGTTGCATAAGACGTAAAATTCCTTTTGGCAATTATTCTAAAGCGGCACGAAATATTTTCTTTGAAATGCTATAGTTCTTAGCAGTTCATAAAACAATTTTTAGCTTCAGAATCGTTGCATAGATTTGATCAGTGTTTTTTGGATAGATAATCAAGTAATGATTCCAGTTTGCATTTTTATAGTCAAATTTATGAATGTTAATATTAACAAGACGGTCATTGAGGTTTACAGATCCTGGGAGTTGCTCAGAACTCAGTTCATTTATTACATTAATGTTGTTTAAAATAGGCACTCATTAAGATGAGTGGATAGTTGAACCTTGTCTAACTCTGCTAGAAGTTATTGGGTGAATGCATTAAATCGTGCGGCTACTGTCATTGCGGGTATTTTTTAGTATATGTCATTTGGTTAAAGCGTAAACAAAATTTTTTTATATTCATTTGAAAATGTCCAACATTGACCCCGATAAAATGTTTTTGCGGGGAGTTCTTCTTCATTACTGTTGCCGAAAATACGCGAACCCTGCTTTTTATGTGCACGCTGCGAACCCTGCCTTTAGTCCGATTATTTTGCAGTTTGTTTCCAATTGTCCGGTAAATTGTTCCAATACAAATTGGCGCAAAGATGACTGTAAATCTTTTTATTGTAAAAATGCAGGCAGTTAGTTTAGCTAAGGATGAAGAAAAAGTTGAGAGCATAGTCAGTTGCAATTGGAAGACGGACAAGGCAAGGCAAGCAGCGGACTAGGGTAAATGTAGCAACAGTTAACACATTCAATTAAATTAACATATATTTTTTATATATAGAATTTTTAAGCATCACGATCAACTCATTGTGCCAACTTTAATTAAACTCTACGATTAAATAAAATCAACCATAATCAGCGCAAATATTTAAATACAAACAATAAATAAATAATTAAATTAAATAAGTGTATTTTTTTGTGCTGCGGCAAATTAAGTTGACTGCTTTAAAAACTAGTCGCAGTGAAATTCTGCAACATTTCTTAAAAATTCCTACTAATATAAAAAAGTGAATTAATCGCCAATACAATGCCGTTCGAATATGGTAGCTGTAATTTATGCACGCGTCCTGATGACGACGAAATGTTAAATTGTGCAAAGTGTGGCAACCAATATCATTGCACATGCTGTGGAATGCAAAGTAGCACAGCCGGCAGTATGTGGACATGCCAAACATGCACACATGGACCCGTCACAGATCACAATGGTGAGTCACATCATGCTGGAGGAACACAAAACCTCACTTCTCAGCCAATAACGGTAGGATGCGGCGCCGCAACAGGTGCGTCCCGCCGCAAAAACCATGAGTCGGTGTATGATGAGACACAAAGAAGTGAAAAAGTAAGCGAGCAGCAGCTATGTCTTCAACAACTGGAAGATGAAATGCGTCTAGAAAAAGAGTTTTTGCGCCGCAAATATGAATTATTACGCGGAAAACATACATCGACAGAAGTACTACAAGCGCCGCCGCCCGGCAGGCAAGTGGAGTGTACCGGCTACAAGCAAGCCCCAGCGTCTCATGTGAATTTCGAGTCTCCGATGGATCACAGTACGCCAGCAGCAGCTCATCGCCCAGTCAACTATGTTTTCAACCGCGGTTCAGCGGTAACTCAGACCGACGCACGCAACGAATTTACAAATATAACGTCAGCTCAGTTAGCTGCGCGCCAGGCGGTTCCGCGCGATCTACCAATATTTCATGGTGATCCAAGAGAGTGGCCGCTATTCTACAGCGCGTACGAACAAAGCACGCGGATCGCTGGTTACTCAAACGATGAGAACATGATCCGGCTGCAAAAGTGCCTTAAGGGAAGGGCGCTAGAAGCAGTACGTGACACGCTTATGATTCCGGAAATGGTGCCAGACGTAATCAGAACGTTAAAAATGTATTTTGGCCGGCCGGAGCATATAGTGAAAGTTTTAATCGAAAATGTACGAAAATTGCCAGCGCCAAAAGGCAAGCTAGAAGCAATAATCGAATTTTCGTTTGCCATAAAAAATATGTGTGCAACAATGAAAGCCAGTGGACTAAAAGCACATCTGAACAATCCGATGCTACTTCAGGAGCTCGTCGATAAGTTGGGTCAGGACTTGACTCTGAAGTGGGCTATACACATGAAAAATATAGAGTGCCCCAATCTACAAGATTTCTCAGATTGGCTATTTAATATCGCTGAAGCAGCATGTCGTGTGTGCGGACCTATTGTCAACAGTGCAGAGGACAAGAAGTCAACACGCAATGGTGCGTATTTAAATACGCATACCGGGGCAGCTGATACACCAAGTAATCGGCTCGTCGAATGTGTGAAGTGCTCTGGAGGACACAGGCTTTATCAATGCAACGAGTTTCTACGGTCAACAGTAGCAGACAGATGGGACATAGTGAAGTCTAAAAATCTATGTACTCAATGCCTAAATAAGCACTCGCGCCGCTGTTGGAGCAAACGACATTGCGGGGTAAGTGGATGTCAACAAACCCACCACGAACTATTGCACGGCAGACAAATTGAAAACAATTCAGCTGCTGCTTTAACAAACGGCCACCAGCATACAAGGTCAATGTTAAATAATCATCGCGAGCGCACAGAAGACATCAACAGCTACTTCCGAATTGTTCCTGTAACTTTGTACGGAAAAACGAAGTCGATCGATACCTACGCATTTATGGATGACGGTTCGACTTTAACGCTGATTGAAGAGAGTCTCGCTAACAATCTGGACCTGGACGGATCACTAAGTCCGTTGTGCCTCAACTGGACAGGTGACATGAAACGTTTCGATGCTACATCAAAGCAAATGAACATGCGCATTTCAGCGGCAAAAGTGGGCGCTAAAATATTTTCATTAAATGATGTACATACCGTCAAAGAATTAGGCATGGCTTCAGAGACAATGTTGACGCAACATGTTCAAAGGCGGTTCCCACATCTTAAAGGGTTACCGCTGCAAAGTTATACAAATGTCGTCCCTAAATTAATTATTGGCGTAAATAACCCAAATTTAATATCGTCGCTAAAAGTGCGTGAAGGTAAATGGCGAGATCCAATCGCAGTAAAAACCAGACTTGGCTGGACAATTTACGGTGGATCTAAGCGCACCAATAATAGTCTACATTTACACAAATGTGACTGTGACAAACAACTACACGATTTAGTAAAAAGACAATTGTTTGCTGATATTTACGCTGAACCAAAACAAATCAGTTGTACAGACGATCAGCGAGCTATGGACATTTTGGCGCAAACCACAACTTTAGAAGATAATCGCTTCACCGTTGGACTTCTTTGGAAGGAAGAGCAGCGCCTATTCCCAGATAGCTTTCCGATGGCTATGAAACGCATGAGATGCCTGCAGCAAAAGATGTCGAGAGAGCCGCAACTTAAAGTCGATCTAAACATTCAAATTTGTAATTTGATTGACAAAGGCTACGCAACGAAGTTAGATGTCAAAGCGGGGCAGCAACGAGAAAGCGACGTGTGGTATTTACCAATTTTCATGGTGCGCAACCCCCATAAGCCTAATCGAGTGCGACTTGTATGGGACGCAGCAGCGACGACGTCAGGCTACGCGCTCAACGACTTTCTACTGAAAGGCCCGGATCTACTGATACCACTGCTACGAATTTTATACAATTTTAGAATGAAAGCAGTTGGTATATGCGGGGACATTGCCGAAATGTTTCATCGCATTAAAGTGAGACCCCAAGACGCACGCGCGCAGCGATTTCTATGGCAGAATGCAGAATCTGGTGACATCGAAGCATATCAGTTAAATGTGCTTACATTTGGTGCGTCATGTTCGCCGTGCATTGCGCATTACGTGCGCGATAAAAATGCTGAACTGCATGCCAACGAATATGCAGCAGCAGCACAAGCGATAATGAAAAATCATTATGTTGACGACTACATCGATTCATGGCATACAGTGCAGGAAGCTATCAAAGGTGCAGAAGACGTTCGAGAGGTACACGCTCTTGGCGGATTCTACATGCGAAATTGGTGTTCAAACTCATCAAAAGTTCTAGCAGCGCTGGGCGAGACGACTCAGGACAGCAGCAAGGCGTTTGAACAAAATGAAGGCACTCAACAGTATGAAAAAATTTTGGGTATGTACTGGAATCCTTATTTGGACATATTTACATACGCACTAAAGTTTCTCAAGCTGCAAAGAAATATAATAGAAGAGAACATTGTACCTACTAAGCGTGAGATACTAAAAGCATTAATGTCAGTTTTTGACCCAATGGGATTCGTCGCATGCATTATGACATATTTGAAAATTATAATGCAAGAAATCTGGAGGTCAAATATTGGCTGGGATGAACCAATAAACGACGAGCTGTATCAGAACTGGCGACATTGGTTGTCACATTTGCCCGTCGTTACTGAAGTCGCTATACCTCGATGCTATTTTGGAAACGCTCGTGCGGAAGACTGCAGCATTCAGCTTCACTGTTTCGTGGACGCAAGCGAATATGCATTCGCAGCTGTAGTGTACTTTCGCATCGTATATGCGAAACAAATTAAACTTCGACTAGTAGCAGCGAAATCTAAAGTCGCGCCTCTACGCCCGCTCTCAATTCCACGCATGGAGCTGCAGGCCGCAGTTACTGGGGCGAGGCTCGTAAGCGAAGTATGCAAGCATCACGAAGTCAAATTCAAAAGCCGATATTTTTGGACTGACTCCAAAACAGTTTTGGCTTGGTTAAGTAGCGACCCAAGGAAGTACCAGCAATATGTCATGTTCCGCATAGCTGAAATCACCGAATCAACTAACGTTTCAGAATGGCGGTGGGTACCTACCCGCTACAACGTTGCTGATGTGGCGACAAAGCGCCAGTCTACGCCAGATGTCTACAAGCAGTGGTTCGAAGGACCACAGTTTTTAAAGCTGCATCCGGATGAGTGGCCAAGTGCGGCTAATGTAGGTGAACCAAGCCAAGAGGAACTACGAACAAAATTTCTACACATTCGAGCGACAATTATTACAATAAATTACGAATACTACTCGGAATGGACTACGCTATACGGAGCCATCGCAAATTGGGTTTTGTATAAGCAAAAGCTCATTAACAAGGTGCGCGGTGATACGGCGAACATTTTACGGACCACGCAACATATGGACGTAGCAAAAAATTACGTGTATCGAGCTGTGCAGATGGAGCTATATCCAGATGAGTATGCAGCAATTCTGCAATCGAAGCCGGCCTGCCGAAGCAGTCAACTTTGGAGGCTTCAAATTTATATAGACAGCGATGGAGTCATGCGTGTTAAGGACCGCGCACAATATGCCAATATAAAAGCATCGAAAGATTTCATCGTGCTGTCACCAGCACATAGAGTAACCCAGCTAATTGTGCGCCATTATCATCAGCTGTACCACCACATCAACCACGAGACTGCAATTAATGAGGTGAGACAACATTATTTCATACCTAAGCTACGACCATTATTCAAAGCAGTACGCCGAGAGTGTCAAAAGTGCAAAAATTGGACGGCACAACCACAAGTGCCTCAGATCGCTCCGCTGCCGCGAGCAAGGTTGGGTGCATTTCAACGTCCATTCACTTTCGTAGGCGTTGACTATTTTGGACCGATATCAGTCATCGACGGGCGTAAGACCCTAAAGCGATGGGGTATGATTATTACTTGCCTTACAGTCAGAGCTATCCATATCGAGATTGCGCACAACCTCAGTACGGATTCATGTCTCATGTGTCTTCGCAATTTTATTGCACGCAGAGGGGTACCAGCTGAAATATACAGTGACAACGGAACTAATTTTCGAGGAGCAGACGCATTTCTACGAGAAGCACTCAGCAACGTAGACACCACAAGAATGCATCACAGTCTTGCGCAGCAAGGCATATCCTGGAAGTTTAATCCGCCTTCGGCTCCTCATATGGGAGGAGCATGGGAGCGCTTAGTACGCTCAATTAAGTGCATTCTGCACAAAATATCGCCGCATCAAAAGTTCACTGACGAAAGTCTTCGATCAGCGCTAATGGAAGTGGAGCTAACAGTCAATTCACGACCGCTCACTTACGTGTCCTTGGATACAGAGGACGATGAAGCCATAACTCCGAACCATTTCTTATTGGGCTCATCAAATGGGGCAAAGCCGTTCTGCGAACCAAATGAAGTCAACTACAAGTGGTGTCTTCGTCAAAGTGAGACATTTGCTAACATGTTCTGGGCAAGATGGGTTCGAGAGATGCTGCCTACATTCACAAGGAGGAGCCAGTGGTTTCAAAAGGTGAACGCGATTGCAATCGACGACATAGTTTTAATCGTCGATGAGAATAGCAGCAGAAACACTTGGACAAAAGGAAGAGTCATCGACGTAGTCAAAGCCAGCGACGGTCAGGTGCGACGGGCTAAAATTCAAACTGCGGATGGCATATTGATTCGACCTGCTGTGAAGTTGGCGGTATTGGATGTCGGCAAAGAGTGTAAGCTCGAATAGGCCTCACTTACAGGGAGGAGAACTGTTGCCGAAAATACGCGAACCCTGCTTTTTATGTGCACGCTGCGAACCCTGCCTTTAGTCCGATTATTTTGCAGTTTGTTTCCAATTGTCCGGTAAATTGTTCCAATACAAATTGGCGCAAAGATGACTGTAAATCTTTTTATTGTAAAAATGCAGGCAGTTAGTTTAGCTAAGGATGAAGAAAAAGTTGAGAGCATAGTCAGTTGCAATTGGAAGACGGACAAGGCAAGGCAAGCAGCGGACTAGGGTAAATGTAGCAACAGTTAACACATTCAATTAAATTAACATATATTTTTTATATATAGAATTTTTAAGCATCACGATCAACTCATTGTGCCAACTTTAATTAAACTCTACGATTAAATAAAATCAACCATAATCAGCGCAAATATTTAAATACAAACAATAAATAAATAATTAAATTAAATAAGTGTATTTTTTTGTGCTGCGGCAAATTAAGTTGACTGCTTTAAAAACTAGTCGCAGTGAAATTCTGCAACAATTACTGTAACAAGAAGAAAGTTCTACCGAAAGTGATCGTATTTTAGTGAAAGTTTATGGTCACCATGTTCTAGCTGAAAGAAGGTGTCAGAAGTAGTTTCCAAGGTTTAAAAGTGGCAGTTTCGACTTTGAAGACGAAGAACGACCCGGACAGCTTAAAAGATTTGAAGATGAAGAAGTGGAGCTATTGCTCGATAAAGATGCGTGCCAAACGCAAAAAGAACTTGCAAAAGCTTTGGGAGCTGACCAAGATTTCATTTTCAGAGTTTAAAAGCATTGGGATTCATCCAAAAGTTTGGAAATGGGGTGCCGTATGAATTGAAACCGAGAGACGCCCAACGCTGATTTTGCATTTCAGGAAACGAAGTCATTTTTGCATCGGATTGTAACTGGTGATGAAAAATGGATTCATTACGATACCCCCAAGCGCAAGAAATCGTATGTGAAGCCCGGCCAACCATCAATATCTACCGCAAAGCCGTATATCCATCGGGTTAGACGATCAAAGGGGATCGAACACAATTGATTCGTTTGAAGGGAACAATCGCGGAAAACTACCAAAATATGCGACCAGACACGAATCCATAATTTTCCATCATGAAAACGCACGGCCACATATTGCAGGACCGCTTAAAAACTATTTGGAAAACAGTGGGTGGAAAGTTCTACCTCACCCGCCTTATAGCCGAGACATGGCCCCTTCTGATTTCTACTTGTTCAGATCAATGGTACACAAGGTATCGAAAATTGGCTCGATACGTTCTAGGCCGCCAAGCCGGAGAAGTTCTTTTCGGATTGAATTCACAAACTGCCAGAAAGATGGACAAACGTCGAAGCTTCCGATGGACAATATTTTGAACATTGAATGTTTAACCATTTTTTCAAAATGAAGCCTTAATTTACTCCTAATATATGGGGATGTCCTACCGAGAATAATATTTCACACAAAAAATATAATAAATAATCTACGTATATGATAAGATCACTGTTATTTGATCTTCTTATTTCCACCAATTTGTTATCTTGACATTCAAATCCTATGTAGAGTAAAGATTGTTTTACAAAAGTTTACCAAGCAGTGCTTTGTAAGGGCAAGGTAATAGTCCGATTTTTAAACGCAATGGACTTTTTTGTTTTCGCAAAAACAACCTCATCATCGACGTCGCTATTGCCATCAATTGTTTGCAAAGGTAAAAGGTAATTAGGCCCTGTACCGAAGATACAAGAGTCTATTGGTTTTGTGCAAATCTTTATAATAGGCAGAAATAATGGTAGGAGACCCCTCAAAGTTAGAGGAGTCGATATAGCCATGTCCGTCTGTCCGTCCGTATGAACGAAAGGATATCGGAAACGGTAATAGATGGAGAATTCGTTCTTTTTGCATTCGACTAAGACTTCGCCGGAATTTTACGAGTTAGTTTTAAAATTTTGCACCTCCCCCTTCCCCATAAAATCACCCTGTAAGCCAAAACCCAAAAATTTCATCAAAATCGGATACTAAATGACTATTTTATAAGCCATTGAATTTTAACGACCTATGCCTATTATGCTTCCGTCCTCCCTTTTACTTTTCATTCTGTAAGAAGTGGGCGAAGCAAAATACTTTTCGTCAGTACGCTAGGGAAATATTTAATGTGTTTGTTTCGAAAAGATTTAGATGCTTAATAGGTTTGGAAATTCGACCGGCGACCTATACTGGAATTTTCGTACTTGCTTTGATTTGAACTCAAGCGCTGACCAGTGTCAGTTAGAGATGTTTTAAATTTTTTATAATTTTTAACTCGCGATTACTTAGAGCTCTCGCACAAGACCAATGCATTCTATATAAAATTGCTGTTTAATTGAATTGTCTACCACAGTTCTTCTTCATTGGCTTCTCTAATGGATAGATTGTATCTGGGGGCCGACTATGTGGCAAACATAAACATTTTAAACTCATCACATACTGCCAATACATTACTTTGCAGATTTAATGTACATATTATCGCAGAAAAAAAATTCTGTAGCATTGAGTAACATTGGACACGCAACGCGAGACATCATAAATGCGAAAAGAAAAAACCAACAAATCGCTGTCAGTATTTTTTTTAAATCTTGAGCCGGCAGCCAACAATGCAATTGTTACGGCCCAAGAAATTCGTTGACCTGGTTCAATGCCATAGGCCTTAAGGTTTTGGGCACACTAAAAAATATTGTTGCAGTTTGCTGCATTAACTTAGCTTCTACCCACAGTTCTAGTCAAATTATGTAAGTAAATTTGGGATTTGTACTCTGGAAAGCAAATGGAATATTTCTACACAGACCAGAGAATGAACAACTCGTTCAAGCAAATCATATCGATGTGTTGCGGGTGTCTCAAACACATTTTACTTATTCGTCATATTTAAAAATACAAGGATACAAGCTCATAGTTGCTAATCATTCTAGTGGCAGAGCTCGGAGTGATGCAGCCATACTGATAAAAAATTGGCACAAAATTTTAAGAATTGGCGCCCATAGAGCTTACATGGGTTAAATGTCTCAGAACTGGAACTGTCTTGAACTGTCACTGCACGGTGATGCTACTGCTTTACATACCGATCATCAAGACTACGGGGCCAGTAAAGAATACCAACATTTTGCTGAAAAAGCACATCAACATGAATATGCTCATCACTAGTACTGACGAGATCGATGCTACTATTAAGGAAATGATGCGGTTTATACATGAGGCTGCGCATGTCGCGACTCCTGACTCTAGAACCAGAACTTCAATGCAGGCCAGGAAGCGATACCGGAGCTCGGCCGAAGTATTGACTTTGAAAGGCGAAAAATTAAGACTACGGAGAGTCTGGCATTGAACGCGTAATCGTCTTGATAAAGCAGCTCTCAGCAGAGCAGCAAAGGAGCTGAAACAGTTGCTTTATAAACTGCGTAAGCAAGCACTGGAAGAATACACCAGCCAGCTTGAGCCTTTTGATAGGGAGCATAACTTATGGAAGGCAACGCGTTATCTTAAAAGAGCGTGATCCCGAGTTCTTCGTGGATTACGCTGTTGGTATGGAAGAGGTGCGCGATAATTCTGTGAGCCCTGTTTTAAAATTTAAGATTTTAATAATAGAGCAGTTGCTCCTGCTGGCAGTGTCTCAGATCGGGATTCCGTAGATCCATATAGGTTTTATTATTGCTTTGAATTGCTCAACCTAGGATATTGCTCAACCTGAGAGTTGACCTTCGACCGATCAGCCATAAATGTTTTTTTTGCCTTTCATTTACTTGCTTTACTTCCAGAATGTGCGAACAATAACTTTTCTCCTCAAATGCCTCCAATATCCTCTCAACTAGTATATGTCATTGTTCAGGCGTGCTATGGCATTTTTTGAAGCCAAACTGATGATCAGCAGTTGAACCAGACTCTTTCAGTATTGTTTTGAGTCTACGCAGCAGTAGTCTTTCGACGATTTTGGAGAGTACAGTCAATAAACTTATCGGGCGATATGAGGCGAGATTGGCTGCAGGCTTCCCAGGCTTGCGAATGATAATGAAGTTAAAGGAAAATTTAAAGTGTTAAAAATATCAAAGGCAGCTGGCTAGTGCCGCGTACGGCCTAGGTCACTTTCCCCCGCAGTAGAAATACACCGAAGTTGTTTTTAATCGCAAGCCAGAACAACACGTTGCCTCATACCACCCGATAAGCCTATTGTAATTATTCTCTAAAATATTCGAAAGAGTATTTTTACGACAAAAACTACCTATATTGGAAACGAAGGTGCTGATCCCATATCACCAATTTGGATTCAGTTGTAGAAGGCATGGCACCCATGAACAATGTCACCGGCTGCGTTCTTGGGCATTTAATAGGCATTTGATCGAGTTATTACACAAGCTGAAAAAACTATTCAGCCCATAATGCCTTTCGTGCAGGTGAGCCGGCGTTCTTTGACAAGGCATAGAAGGGTTTGCATGTTCATTGAATACTAATCTGAAGAGGGAGCAGTCAGACACTACTGAATCGACTCATCTTATCGAACTGTATACGCATATATACACATATATAATAAATTCTTCCGCATGTTACAATGTTTCTAATAAAATTAATGTACTGTGTGTAGAGTATATTTAATATACGTACTTAATAAAGCATTTTATGGCGCTTTAATTACAAATAATTAGAAAAACGTTGTAAAAATATTTACTTCCGATTTATTAACTGCAAACGAAAATAATTGCTAGAAAAGCCAACCTTAATAGACTTGAGATACAAACCAGTTTTTAAAAGTGACAGAGTAAAATGCTAAACTGAGTCAAGCATAATTATTAAAAAATTTATAGTTCAAAGAGCCAACCTTTTTAGGTTCATTAATAGTCATGAATTGTAGTAATTAAGAGACTAGTTTTCTGCTTCATATTAAATAGTCTATAATTAATTATAATAACTCAATTAAGCTGCTGTAATATGAAGCAAAGTGGCGTAGAATATTCAAATAAGTTTTATTAATACAAATATTTTTCCACATATTCATATTTGTAGCACCATATCTGGAATCTTGTCGTATTTATGAACCGGGTTTCACAAAATGCTCGACGCGCTCCATACAAAAGCTAATGGAGCAAGTGGTGAAAGGTAAATATGTCACATTTTATTAGCTTTAAAGTAAAGATATATGTTTTTTTTTATATCACAGGCATACCTGAAATAGAGGCAACCTTTGGACCACTAGATCCACTCAAACTGGATAAAGTTGAATTTAAACAGGATAATAATGAAGTAGCAACAATAAGATCGAATATTACTGAGCTATTCATAAGAGGATTTTCAAAAATGACCGTCAAGGAAAGCAAGTGAGTACTATATTATAAAGTAAGAATCTTTTATAATAAACTCTTCCCTTAGAGTCAGCAAGAAGGACTTCAGCTGGCAGACAAAGATTCTGCTACCCAAACTGCGCATGGATGGCAAATATAAAATGGATGGACGTATACTGTTGCTGCCACTAAACGGCGCCGGTAATATTTATCTTGAATTAGGTAATTAGGCACCAAGCAAGCTTATTGTAATTGAGTTAAAAAGTCTAAAAGTACAATTTACGCTGCAGATAATCTGGATATACTCATGTTCACCAAGACACGTCTCTACGAGAAGGGCGGCTTCACTTTCTACAATGTGACCAATGTGCGCGTGCAACTGGACATGACCGGTCTGAAGGCAAATTTGGACAATCTGTTCAATGGACGCAGCAAAGATGTTGAACGCAGCACCAATGAATTCTTCAATGAGAACTGGCGTGACTTCTTTGAAGCACTGCGTCCTCTAGTAACAGAGACTGTGGAACGTGTGCTACTCGATCTGCTGCAGAAACTATTTCATATAATGCCAGCTAATTTCTTTGTTGAAGATATACCAACTTCAAAGCAATTGTATAGCAAGAAGACAACGTAATTTCTCAAATTGCATTCTTTACACAAACATATGCTACGTTTATACGAGTGGTGAATTAACAAAATGCGCTGATTTTGTGATTTGCGCAAAATGCAGAAAAGCATTATATCTTTGTATTGAGTTTATAATTTAACGTTTTTTTTAAAGCATGAAACTAGAATCTCGCAAAATTATCGTTAAATATGAACTTAAATATTTGGCTGTCGTATAAACGTGGTAATAGTATTATAATTATAGTATGTAGTATTAAAATTTGAACAAACTGTTTGCAATGCCTTGAATGAATCACCCGAAACCCCAAAAGATTTATAT